>CM077252.1:17222839-17307839 GCA_039654775.1 Spinibarbus caldwelli | reverse complement strand
CAGCAGAGCTCGATGGCCAGCTCATGACTTTAGCTGAAATGGGTTTGTTTTTCTGTGTGAATTTTGATTTTGTTTTTTGTTTTGTTCCGTCCCCCCCCTTTTATGGTGGTGTTTTCATTTTCTCCTGTTTTTTCAAAAGGTGCATAGAGAATAAAAGCTGCTCACTTCTGAGGGGAGATATCACTGAACCGCTACAAATTGAAGAGTATTTAAAAAGTATATATGTATTTCCATCATTTTTACGTTGTCGATTTCTAGATAAGTTAATAATACTGCAAATAACCATAGTGAAACTGAGACACCCATCTGCAAATTCACTCACCTGCATACAGTACTTATTTACCATCTGTTACACCGGAAACTAGGAGATTTGTTTTTATTTGTCCCTTTTTTTTGTTCAATACAGTGAGCATTTCAGAGCTGTGAGCTGTCGTACAGCTTTTTATATGTAAAGCAATGCAAAACATTTTAGTTCAAACAAGTGAAACATTGGACATTATAATTTGGCTGGTCGTTCTTTTATTTACCCTTTAAGTGAAACTTCTCTAAAGAGCTGTGTGTTTAAACCTGTAGCGTGTCAAGGAAGCAGTACTTGCAGTGATATTTTGTGTTGTCGGTATCGTGTAACTCTTCGAGAGGGGGCACATAGCTGCGGAGCTCCGGTGGCGAGCGCTGGCCTAGCGGCGAGAAGGAGCTGGTGTTAGACAGGCGGGTGCAGTACTCTTCAGGCCTGGAGTCCTCCAGACCGGACGACTTCTACTACGTACAGCAGCTGAGGAGCAACGAGGGGGGACAGATCCGGATCCAGGTGGATCTGGGGCTGTTGTCAAGAACCCTTTGGCCTTATGACTTTTGGACCTTGACTGAAAAGGAGCTGGACTTTATCATTAAATAGAGATGATGGCTGTCCTCTATTTTTATCATTTAAAGAGTCCTTAATTGGTTAGGGAAGGTGAACGAGAATGGTTATTCAGAGGCCTTTATCTAGCAAAGATTTCTCATTTAAGGGACTCCAAATTGCAGGGTCTTGCTCAAACGTCCCTAACATGACTTCCTAAAATTGCCGAACTGGGATTTCACATAGAAGGTATTCATTCCCATTAAATGGCTTTCTTTCTTTTCTTTTTTTTCTCTTTATTTCCTGTCAAGCATGTGGTTCCCATTGAAAAACATCTGCATAAATTTGCCTCTTTGTGTTGAACACAGAAGATATGTAATGAGATTTATGTGACTGCCTTTTTTCTCCTCTTGAATTATGCTGTGAATTTTACACAAATTACTTTTTCATCTTTATTACCATCTTTCTTTCTTTCCTTTGATATACCAAAGCAGTTGTTTTTTATAGCACTAGGTGTCTGTAAGAAATAATGTAGCAGTTCACCACTTCAGCCCAAGGTTCATCAAAGTCCATTTTAGTCTGTATACTCTATCTCAAACTGGAACTTTTGCTGAACTTCATGTTTTAATGGTAACAAAAACTGAAATTGGTTTAATATATGGATAAACCTCCCCGATTTGTTACCTTTTTCATTTGTTTTTCCTGTCAAAGGGAGGGAAGGGACACTGACGGTTACTCTGCAGGCTACAGAGTAGCTGAGAGATCACAAATTATTCTGAGGAGAGAAAAGTGTTTTGTTTTGTATTTACCTGGTCTATCAGTCAGTGATGCTACCTTTTATACCTAATTTGATGAACATGCTAATTTCTACATTTTTAAATCTAAGTGGCTACTTAAATTTATTTATTCAGGCAGTCTACTGTAGCTACTGTGACCTCTGAGTCTGAGTTGAATTTGTTATTAAGTGATTGGTTGAATGTTTGCCTCAGATGTGCTTATTCAAAGGGAAACTAGAGGAGACGCGCTGCCACACAGACACTGGGCACATGCATGTTGGTCTGAAGAGGATAAGTGTTTATAGTCACTATTCAGTCACGTTAAGGATAGCTGTGCTCACTCAAGGTTGTGAGCCCCCCCACCACCTAGCTTCTCTCTTTAGGTCTCAATTCTTCAAAGGAACCCTTTTTGCTGCTGCTCTCGATCTAGCAGTTTTTCACAGACCGTGGGACACTATCCTGCCAGAAAGTGCGTGGTGTTCACATTTGCAGATTTTCCTTTCGCAAAGACATCACTTTCAGCCAGAATCATGTTTGGTATAACTACAAATCTCACAACGGCTAGTGGTAATCGGAAAACAAAGGTTTACCTGAATGTTAGCTTGATTTCAAAATGTTGTTTATATATATCTCTCTATATATAAAAACATTGGAGTACAGTTTGCTGACTTTGACAAACATTCCAAAAATTCAAAATCTAAAAATTACAGAAACTTTTAAAAGAGTGCACCTGTTTCAGCTGTCACTAAATGAGACCTGATTTAGTGCAGTTTTCATGAAATGCAGCCCCTTTTTAATAGTTGAAATAGAATTTATGTATATATTTATATTTTTTTAAATAAAGGAAGTATAGAACTCACTACATTGCTCCTGCTGGTATGTCAATTACATTGCCATGTGTTTGCTTACCTGTTTATTTTATTATTTTTTTTATTTTTAAACCCCTTTTGTCTTTCTTGGTCATTGGACCAAAATTGCTTTTAGTCAGAGGCATTTGCCATCATCAGGACAACATTAAAGGTAGGGCTTATAACTTGTACTGAAAGAGTCTTTTCACAGGGTATGACGCATGTATGTCCACACTTTTTCTAATGCTCATGGTTTGCTAGGTCTGTTTCTCCCCCTTTCTCTTAAATGCATTATAGGTAAATGTCACTGATACACAAGATCATGGATTTTAATTCAGCATTCTTCTGCCTTTTGGATTGATTTTTTTTTTGTTTTTGTTTTTCCTTTCAGATTTTCTTGACCCTTTTGATGCAACATGCACTATATAATTGAACAGCATGGGGAAAGGATAAGTGTCCACAGATTGTAAGATCTAGTCAAGACTTTGCTGTGTATATGAAAATGCCCTTTGTATTATATTCAAACAGTCTTATGTATGATATATAAAAAATAACTTAATTGACGCGTTCTTGGCTTTTTTCTTCTTTTATTCCCAGGTTTGTTGCTTCAACACTACACCGGTCTAATTTAGAGGACTGAACCAGTAACGTTAGTTCTTACAAGAATGTAAACGAACGTGTTAAATTAGTTTTTTGTAGATTATCGAATAATACATATAAATGAATAAAAGTTTGCCTTAAGTCTACGAAAAGTTCGATAGAAATTAAAGGATCAAGTTTAAACTGGTAATGTACATGTTATCAGTTTATGAGTCGGTATTTCCGCACTACAGCGCGCGGCTCGTTGGTCTAGGGGTATGATTCTCGCTTCGGGTGCGAGAGGTCCCGGGTTCAAATCCCGGACGAGCCCAAATTTTTCTTGACAGAATTTATGTACTTACAGCTCACATCGTTCAATCTAAATCTCCCGTGTTGAATTCTGGATCGAATATATACAAATACACACTGATTACTAGGTATGCGAAAAATGTATTTAATATGCAAGCAACGAGCAGTGCACATTTTCTATAGTTCAACTCCGTTGCAGGGATTCCTTTTTTTTTTCTTCTAAAACTCAGTAATCTGTGATTTTAACATTTAATATGATCATATACTTTAACGACGTTACGCGTGTTATATAGCTGTTTGACTAGTTTTTATCAATTGGAACCAGGAATCGGTTCTTTCGAACAGTTCGTTTCAAAGAATCGGTTCAGATTCAGTGAGTCTTTACGTCATGACGTAGGTCCTGACACCCCGGCATATTTAAAGAGCCTTTTTGACAGCTCATATTTAATAAAACCGGAGTATTTAAATTCTAACATATGCTACATTGTTGTTTTGAAGACCATGATTAGCGCTGTAGGCTTCTCTAAACACAATCTTGCATATACGAGTGTATAATTGATAACGTATAATCATATTAACGCTGTTCTCGACGAACACATGTAACATTATGTTTTGATAAAATGTGGGATAATTTATGGAGAAAATAAACCTACCCGGAGACAAAAGCATCACAAATGATCTGAAACCCATGTTGCTACTGCCAACATATCTGATGCTGCCACAAAAATATTAAAACAAACTTGTGCAGATTGACAATTTAACTGTGCTAAAGTATCGAATGAGTTCACTAAATATTTATAACCAAAAAATTGACCTCAAACTAACTATAACTGATTACTTTGTTACTGTATGTTTCTGTTTACTACAGTAAAGTTGCTTTAAAACAATCTATTATTATTTTAATTCCTATGATATTCCTATAAAGCAATATAAACAATGTGTAGTCATTATTTGTGTGAAAAATATTCACATCTGATTAAAAGAGTTTTAAACTATTTAACACATTGTAACATAAACTGTTAAAAAAGACAATAAATAAATAAGTAAATGAATAAATAAAATTCTTTATCTACAAAAGGCTCATTATGTTTTAAACAAAAGAAAGACAGAACTAGATACAAGAAACATTTATTTTTATTATTATATTTCAACTCAAAGTAAATAAAAAAAAGAACCCTATAAATATTAGCGCACATATATATTTAATCCACAACTTCATAGTATATTTATATATGCATGCAAACAATAGCACAAGCTGTTCACTCGAGAACCGTTTGGAATGAATCAGTTTTTGTGAACCGGTTCGACCGAATCACTGAAAAGATCCGACTCAAAGGAAAGATTCGTTAATCGCTGCTGCTTTCAGTATGGCTGGTGCATTGTGGGATCGAAACGAATTGCATTGTGGGTTGGCACGCCATCAATACTAGTCTATACTTGCGCGCCTTGTTCATTTTTCCAGTGTTGCAATGATTGTATTAGTGACACCATAACTAATAAGAGTGTCTAGAGAGCTTTTGAACATTAAATGCACAATGCCAAATTTTTGTGCCGCTCCGAACTGTACCAGGAAAAGCACCCAGTCCGATTTAGCTTTCTTTAGGTTTCCAAGGGATCCAGAGAGGTATGTCTTTTTTTTACAGCTTCAAAACATTATCACTGTAATTTGTGTTAATTAAACATGAAGACTGATATGAAAGTAATGCTTTTTGAGGAAGGTAAACCAAATTTGCACCTGCAAATCAGTTATGATTTCTCAGACAGCTGAAGTGTAGTTAGTTAGTGCATGCTGACATAATATAACAAGGCTTCTCATATTTATACATTTGAATTTCTGTGATGCTATGATGTAATTAGCTGTTTTTAGTAAAAAAAAACAAAAAAAAAATATTAAGTTTAGTGTAACAGTTCATGTGCCTCTGATTTGTATATCTGTTCTTCTGCTCTTTAGCTGAACCTTTTTGTATTAATGTAGATTAAGATATCATTGTAGATGTAAGTGTACTCGCGAATAATTTAATATGCTTGTATTTTATATTAGTCATATACTTTAGTGCTTTGTTGCAGGTGTTTAATAATTCTAGACACTTCTAACCTGTTAGAATTTCATTATACAAAAATATCTTGTTAATCAAAATCTAGTGTTTAAATTGGAAATAAAAAGACCATAATATATAGCTTCTACAGTAATTTTATCAACAAAACATTTGTGTATGAATGTCAAACTCAGCAGTGTTCAATGTTTTTTCATTTGTTGCTCAGTTTTCTTGCCTAAACCAGTGAATAAGTGTTTTCTACAAAAAAATGTTATGCAAGAAATGAGTCATTGTGTATTTCTTATAACTTTATTTGCACAGATGTAGGTTGTGGGTGGAGAACTGTCGCCGGGCAGATCTGGAGGAGAAAACTCCCGATCAACTGAACAAGCACTACCGACTGTGTGCGAAGCACTTTGAACCAGCCATGATATGCAAAACTGTAATGCACTATAATTTGTACTTCACAATTGTTGTTTTAAAAATTACAAGCATTTAACATTACTCATAGAACAGGAACCTTAATGTTTTATCATATTATCTAAATAGTTAAAGTTGAATGGGTGTTTTTGTTACTGTGTTTTTCAGAGCCCTTACAGGACAGTATTAAGGGACACTGCTATTCCCACGATTTTTGATTTAACCAGCCACCTCAGCAATCCTCACAGCAGACATCGCAAACGCATCAAAGTTCTGGTAGAATGATTCTCATTGAATTTCCTGTATTTGTTTTTAAACTGCATAATAACTTTTTTTTCTGCAAAGCATCATATTACATATAGTTAGTGATAAGTTAATAAATTTAAAGGGATAGTTCACCCAAAAATTAAAATTCTGTTATTAATTACTCACCTTCATGTCGTTCCAAACCCGTAAGACCTTTGTTCATCTTTGGAACGCAAATTAAGATATTTTTGATTAAATCCGAGAGCTTTCTGACCCTCCATAGACAGCAACACAACTGACACGTTCAAGGCCCAGAAACATAGTAAGTACATCATTAAAATAGTCCATGTGACATCAGAGGTTCCTCATTAATTTTATGAAGCTACGAGAATACTTTTTGCGCACAAAGAAAACAAAAATAACATCTTTATTCAACAAAGCACCTGGATTTCATTAAAAATATCTCGATTTGTGTTCTGAAGATAATCAAAGGTCTTACGGGTTTAGAACAACATGATGAGGGTGAGTAAAGGCCCGTTCACACCAAGCACGATAACTATAAAGATAACGATAAAGATATACTTTTAAAAATCGTTCTCAATATTAAAGAATAGCAGAGTCCACACCACAACTATAACGATAAAGGCACAGAGAAACGATATCGTTGGAATCACTTTCAGAACGATTTTTTTCCAGCTGATGAACGATACAAACTTTGACACCCAATCAGAATCCATCCTGCTATAACGAGCTCGAGAATTTAAAGCGGCAGACGCGCGTGCGCTTAGAATAAACAGATGATATCGTTCTCTGGTGTGGACGCTAATATCGTTATCTTTATAGTTATCATTCTTGGTGTGAACGGGGCTTAATTAATGACAAAATTTTTAACACTATAAATCAGGACACAATTTAAATAGTGACACTTTACATTCCTGTTTTCCTCAGACAGATGAAGAGGTTCAGAAAATCAAAGAAAGACGATGTAAGTAAGATATAGTTGTTTTTTACATATCCTCTATAGAATATTTGATTCTGATTGGTCAACCGCAACATTTAGCAGTCAGTTCATTTTTAGTATTTGCTGTTGCCATGGCAGCGCTGTATATCACTCTGCTCATCTGGGTAACTGAAACTGATTAAACTGATATCTTACTTAACCGATTAAAATTGTAGCTCTGAATGATCATTGTTTTGAATGTTTGTCTCTGTTTCTTTAGTGGAGTCTTCAATTGAACAACTGCTCTCAAAAAAAGACTGCGACGCTCAGGATGACAGCGAGAACGCTGACGACATCCCTCAGCTGACGCCCGAGCAAAAAGACCTGAGAGAGTTCCTAAGGTCTTCCTTTGAAGTCATGGTTTTGATAGGAAGGCAAAACTTTCCATTCAGTTGCAACGCAAGAGAAGATGAGATGCACTCTGAGGAGGAACGGTTCTTAACTACAGGTATCTTTCAAGCGCTAATTGAGAACCGTATCAACGCGGGTGATGAATTTCTTCGGAGGAGATTCGAGACGGCGGCTGTTAATGAAGAATATTGTTTGGCCGTCCAGCAGAGGCAGCTTCTGGAGGTCTGTGAGAGATGCGTGCGTGAGGAGATCCTTCAGCAAGTCCGAGAATGTCGCTTCTTTTCCATTGTCACTGGGGAGTTAGTGGAGTTCCCAGAAGGAGAGCACCTGCCTGTATTCCTGCGCTTTGTAGACCAAGCCAACACTCTTAGAGAAGAGTTCATAGAGTTCCTCTCGTTTGAAGGAGAGGAGGTCGCTGTCGCTGAGAGGTTGGAGTCTCAGTTGACGAAAGGATGGGGCTTGAGTATGGAGCACTGCAGGGGACAAGCGCATGCGGGATCTGGGATACTTGGCACCAAGATGAAGGTCATTGCTGCCCAGCTCAAGGAGAAATATCCCATGGCGGTGATCACACCAACTTCCACCTGTGCACTTAATGTTCATCTTGCTAATGGCATGCCATTGACTGGAGTGCAAGATGTGATGTCCGTTCTGAAGAAGACGAATGCGTTTTTTAAAGGATCTCCGTTGCTGCAGAGTGAACTTGATAATGCCATCTCCATCCTGTGTCAGGGAAACATAGAAAAAGAGAGCATTCTCAAAGAGAGCTCTTGTTCAACCTGGACAGATCTTCATAATGTGTTCGAGATGGCCGTCGATTTGATGGAGCCGCTTCTGCTGTGCATGGACAGCATACACGACAATGAGGATCTGAAGTGGAACGACCAAATCACCAGTGACGCTTACGCCATTTCTGAGGCCTTGGCGGACTTTGAGTTCATCGTGACGCTGGTTATTTTAAAGAACGCATTGTCTTTTACGAGAGCTTTTGGTAAGAACCTGCAAGGAGAAACCATTGATGTGTTTTTTGCCGCCAACAGCCTGACAGCAGTACTGCATTCCTTGCACGAGGTTTCAGACAATTTGGAAGTTTACCATGAATTCTGGTTTGAAGAGGCTGTCAGTTTGGCGACTGCAATGGAGATCCCGGTGAGAGTCCCGAGGTTGTTTCTTCGGAAGCAACAGGCGGTGGAGACCATGGAAATACAGGCGGAGTTGTTCTTTAAGGAGTATCTTACACTGCCAGTTATGGAGTACATCACGCAAGAGGTCAAGGAGATCTTCTCTGAGAATCATCTCAAGGCGCTCAAGTGCTTGTCTCTCGTCCCCGCGGTCATGGGACAAATGAGGTTCAATACCTCTGAGGAGACCCATGCGGACATTTACAGGAGTGATCTGCCCCATCCGGACACACTGCCTGCTGAACTGCATTGTTGGAGGATAAAATGGAAACACAGAGGGAAGGAAGAAAGCTTGCCGTGCACCATTCACGAAACCCTTCAGCACTCTGATGTGAAGTTCTTCCCTAATGTTAATGCGTTTTTGAAAATAATAGCCACGTTGCCGGTGCTGAAGCTTGATGGGAGTCACGGTGAAACCGCACAAAGACGTTTACAAGCTTACCTCACGGACACTGCGGTAAACCAAAGATGTAAGAATCTGGCTGTGCTGAACATCAATTATCATATAAAGACAGACCTGGAAGAAATGGTTCAGTGTTATTTAAAAACTTACCCAGAAGAATGTGAGAGTGATTAACAGGTAAAATGTAGACTCTCCAAGTTTCAACTGCAAAAATCTTTGAGCTGTAAGTTATGTAATTGTTTTGCATAATATAGTGCCAAATGTTTATTTTCATGTCTTTTCCCCCTGAAGAAATATAGTACTATTTTTTACATTTGTGAGGACCATCTCAAAAATTCACCGTGTAAGTATCTGCAATTTGCTGAGTGGTCTTGCATTTTGTTCTCTTGACTTTTTTGACTTGACAGAAATGACTTTGAAAATCAGCCATTAAAGACACGTTTGCGTTTGTATAAACTGCTCCGAAGTGTAAATAAAATGAAAGTACTTTTGATGCTGTCTTTTATAATGGTGTAATTTCTTTCTAATGTCACAGGTATACACTACTGCAGCTATTTAGTGCTGTCAAACAATTAATTGCATCCAAAATAAAAGTTTTTGTTTACATAATATATGTATGTGTACTGTGTATATTTATTATGTATATATAAATACACACACATACAGTATATTTTTGAAAATATGTACATGTATATACATTTATATATTTATATTCTTTTTTATATTATTTATAAATATATTTAATATATACATAACATTTTTCTTAAATATATACATGTACATGTATGTGTTTGTATTTATATATACATAATAAATATACACAGTATACACATATATTATGTAAACAAAAACTTTTATTTTGGATGTGATTAATCGTTTGACAGCACTATTATATATTTACTTGGTAGCTATAAAAACATCCCATTAGTTAATGTTAGATTATAATGCATTAAATAACAAGAAAAACAGTTGCTACAGTATTAATCTTTGTTAGCGTTATTTAATAAAAATACAACTCTTCATTATTAGTTCTTGTTAGCTCAGGTCCATTGAATATAAATAGGGTCCATAACATATTTACAGATACATGTTTTAATTTTGATAATGTTTTAAACATTGAAATAACCATTAATTAAGATGAATAAATATTTTCATGGTTCATGTAAACTAATGCATTTATCCAGTGTCAACAAATGAAACCTTAAGTGTTGCTATTTACTCCCTGGTAATGCATTTATTACTATGAAAATGAAGAACTGAAACAGATTGGAACTTCATGCTTCAATATTGGTGGTAATAGCAACAACCCGTTTAACCAGATTTGTTTTAGTCTTGCTCCAGTATATCCAATTTAACACTGTTTTGCATGAAAATACAAAACATGCACAGCCTCATGCAGACATATTCTGCCTTCTATTGTATTTTTTTTTTTTTTTACACAATGCGGTAACAAATGCAACCAAAATAGTTATATTTTGTGAGCACCATGGCTTTAGCAAGATCACTGTGCCATTTACTTCATGCATTGTCTTTAACTATGTTGAGTAAGTATTTGGTAAATGCAATAAACCCTTTAGCAATGCAAATGCCAAATGTTTAAAATAAATTGAAAAGTGATGTTAAACATAGTGCATAAATAACATCTGTTGCTCTTTGTATTTAGAGTCAGTTCCTCTTCGGTCCTCAAGAAGCAGCATTTGAATGTATTTTACTATAAACTCATGCCATTTTAAACTACTTTGGTGTCTGTAGATGGGTGGGTTTATTTATAATAAAAAGATTTATTAAAGAGGGCATACAAAACATTAAATCACCAAGGAGCTGCAGCAGATATCTCATATAGATTCAAGAAGGTTTGAATCCACGTATATGTGAATTTAAAGCACAAAAAACAGGAAAATGTACACTGTTGCCATACTTACTTTTCATCTCACTACTGATTAGAGGGAAGAGTGGAAATTTGAGTACACTGAACAGCAGGCCAAACAGATTGTGCATGATATATCCTCTCATCCAAAAACTCCATTAGAAAGACTTTCACTAAGGTTTCTGATATCAGGTTTTTTTTTCTTGTCACTTTTGCCACTTTGAACTCTGCTTCTGGAATTTCGGACATGATATTTTAATTGGGGTGAGGCATTACTTTCCAGTTTGGCCATGCATTGTTGATGCAATGTAGATGCAGAGCACTGGCAACATCACCAGGTATCTGCACTGAGCTAACTGTGCCCCACCCCATGGTATGGGTTACACAATGTAACACACATGCACATGCAACACATGCTGCCATCACTGCAGGCACCACTAGATGGTATGTTGTACACATGTAAGAATGAAAAGAACAAAAGAAAAGTGGGTGTAGCAATTCATTCATGCAGGGCGGGTTCGATATTCACCCCAAATTTCAAAACCATTCACAGATGTGGAAGTACAGTGAAACAAACTAGAGCATATATATATATATATATATATATATATATATATATATATATATATATTATACTGAGTAAGTATATATATTCATGGCCATAATTGTAACTGAAGAAACTACACCCAAAAATTGTTTAATTGTCCAATAACACCTAATAAAAAAAGTTGCAAACAATACAATATAATAAATTTATATATGTAGGACATATTTTGTATATGCAAGTGTGGGGATGATTTATATATGTATTTGTATAAGGAGTTTTCATCTCTTTTTTTTTTTTACTTTGTGTCATTTAATAACTATTAATAGAAGAATATTTAATAACAATTTATTCAATTCAATTTTGTAATAATCATTCAGTAGGCCTAATTGTAGAGCACAGACTGTTGTCCCATTGGCATGTATGTGCTCATAATTTTATAAGAGAGTAAATCTCAATAATACATCAATAATCGACGTTATATGGCAGCTGTATCTGTATTATGACATGTTTTGTAGGCCTAGTTGGTTTTGACAACTCTGTAAAATACACCACCAACTCTTTTTAGACCCTTAAATGTTATAAATGTTGCCTATCTAATGAGCCGGTGTTCAGATCAACAAGTGCCAGAATCATATAGCCTAGCGTTTGCAGGCAGAAATGGTGAAGCAGTGGGTGGATGTGGATGTGTGTCAGTCTTGAAATGGTTAAACGAGCGGCGTCTCCACCCGATGCTGCCCAGACGCTGACGGCTGCAGGTGATAGTTCATCCGCAGACCACGAGCGTTTTCTGAGGAAACACGGGAACCGGCGCGGTGTCTTGTCTAGTCATACAGCTGCCAATGAAGGTGGCTTTTCTATAAAGAAATCTTTCATTTACATTTGTAGCCTTAGAGAAAACAAGCACATCGAAATCACTCTGCTGAGGGAAGTGCGCAAGCGCGTACGCTAAGATACAGGCAATTTCAACACTCTGGAAGGATTTATCTCATCAGAACGGACATTTAAAGGAAAGAGCATCGCTGTTCTGATTAAAAAATAGATTTTATGCGTTGTGGTCCTCATTTCTGAATCGTTTCTCTTAAGATTCAAGCCTTCGCCTCGTCGTTATCGATCATGGCATGGCCCTGTATCACCAGGGCTTGCTGCATCAACCGCTTCTGGAGTGAGTTGGACAAAGGTGACATTGCAGTGCCTTTGGTTTTCACGAAGTACTCAGATGTGGCCGAGGTGCAACATCTGCACCCTCAGCCCAAACCATTAATATCACAGAAGCCGGTCATCACAGAATCCCAGCCTGCCCATGGCGCTCACCAGGAGGCGTCGACCAGAGCGACTCACGCCGCCGCTGATGCCGCAGCATCATCATCTCAAGACGGGTCAGGCGCGTCTGTGATGCGCGAGGATTTCAAAGCCTGGAGCGTGCGTCCGGAACGAAGCTGCAAACCCAGAAACGAGTATCAGCCATCAAAGACCCCTTTCAACAACGTGACTCAGTACCAGAAAGATTACAAACCGTGGCCCATTCCGAAAAGAGGAGATCATCCGTGGATTCCCAAAGCCACTCCTGCTGCACCCTGTAAGGCTGAGAGCAAGTTCTCCAAACATGAGCAGGCCGCTGCTGAGGTTGAAACCGGTGTGGAAAAATGTGAGATTGAAGAAAAACAGCACGAAAAAGAGAGTAAAGAAAGGAGAAAGAAGATAGACAAAAAAGAGCATGTGTCAGAGGGGATCAAAATGGAGCAAGATGCTGCAGTGGAGGGAAAGAGGAGGTCGGCTGCAGATGCTCTCAACAGGCAGATCAAGGAGGAAGTCACATCTGGAAGTTCATATAGGTAAATATATTACAAACCTGCTTCATTTTAATGCAGTTAATAACTTTGTCATTGTCAAGTAGTCCTGCTCTAATTGCTTGTTAGTGACATAAAATTCTTGCTATTTTAGAGAAACAGATATTATAATATATTCTATATATAAATCTATAGAATGAAAATTTTTAACATCTGCCAACAATGCCTTTGTCTATTGATTAAATAATCACTTTTACATTAACTTTAAGTAAATATTATATAAAACAGCTGTTCTTTTCATTTCAGGAGTTTTGTGTGCATCATTCATTTGCTTTCATTAAATTGCATTATGTATCTGCATTATTTTATCAGCAACTTTATTTGTAATCCTGTTTTCTGCCATTTAAAAAGTCAGTATATGCTCATTTCAGCTGTGGCATCATTTCTTAAAACTCATAAAACCCATACATATTCGCAGACAAATATTTCCTAATTACCCTGAAATTAAAAAATTGATAATGTACCCAAAACCTCGTTGGGGGCTTTAATTCTGTATAGTCTAGATTTGGGGGAATCAAAGGGTCATAGAAAACCCTCATTGATTATCCACCAATCTGATTATTGGGTACTTTTATATTTTGAAATTAAACTAAGATTCAGTATATCAAATCACTGCAGCTAATGTATATCCTCTGAAACAAAAGATCAGTGAACCTTATCTAAGCACAAGATAGAGGGAAAGATTTAGATCCAGTCTTTGAGAAATATCAAGTCACCATGCAGTGTAATTTCCTCTCTGTGGGTGTCTACCCCAAAATATGTTGAGTCATTCTTGAGCTTTCAGATCATTTTGTGCACACTCACGCTGCATAAAGCTGTAATACAACAGATGCACCTCAGTGTCCCAGTTAGTTTGCCCTGATTTCTTTACAAGGCGTCTGTTTTGGTTGAGTAATTGTGCTGAATATTGACTTTATTCTCTTTAAATAGGTCAGAGCCTCAACATTAGATGCCATCTAAATAAAGCATATATTGCCACATGGTTGCTGATCTGTTTGTCAGGTTATTGGTTTTGGTCTTCAATGAACCACAAACCATTTTTGATTATATGTGTAATTATTTAAGCCAAATATTAATTTACAAAATCACTTTGTTTCTCTAGGAGGGAGTTTAAGGCTTACAGAGATGTCAAACCAGTGAAACCCATCAAAGCGAAATCTCAGTACAAACTCCTGGTGGAGGAGAAGACCAGCCTGGAGACCAGTTACAGTGCCACCTTTAAAGGAGAGCAGGTCAAACCTCAGGCCACAGATAACAAGCTGTTGGAGCGCCGTCGGATACGAAGCCTGTACAGTGAACCAAGCAAAGAGTCCAGCAAGGTAGGATGCTTTCTCAAGTCACCGGTTTATGACCGATCACACTGTTTGTTGAGTTATTTTGCCCTGTTTTATTAGCATGATGATGAAATGAATAATTTCAGATATGAGGGTAATCATTAGAAACTTAATTACACTGTAAGTAATGAAATTGTAATGCAAAAGTATGAATTGAAATATTTAATTAATCTAGGGTTCCAACATCTGTCAGTCTAATGCTATCAGTTCTGAGATAGAAAAAGTCTTAAAAGGACAGTTCATTCCATGCAGTGTTATTTTTATTTGTAAACAATTATAGTTATTTTCATGTTTTCAGATTTTAGTCTAAGTAATATTATGTGCTTGTCATTTTTATTAGTTTTTGTTATATATATATATATATATATATATATATATATATATATACACACACTGTATATATACTGTATATATACACTATACAGGAAACTATATAGGAAAAATAAAACTATATAAAAGACTATAAAATAAAACTATATAAAACTACATTCCATGCAGTTATTTTAGTTTTATTTGCAATCGATTATTGTTAGATTTCATGTTTTCAGATTTTTAATCTGCTATTTTATATACTTGTCATTTTTATTAGTTTTTGTTAATATTTCTGTATAGTTCTATTTTATTTTAATTTTGTTTCAATTTTAGTACTTCAATCTAAATTTATTTTATTTCAGTTAGTTTCGACGCAGAATTCCATCTAATATTTTTCTTTTATTTTGTTTCAGCTTTATTTTAATTCATGAAAACAATGTTTTAATAGTTTTACTTAACAATAACAACACTGACTGCATGACTTATTTTCTTAGAAATGCAGTTAAAAAATTTAATAAAAATGTACTCGTCTTCAGGCCATCCAAAATTTTTGTTTCTTCATCAGAACAGACAATTTAGCATGACATCACTTGCTCACCAATGGATCCTCTGGAGTGAATGGGTGCCGTCAGAATGAGAGTACAAACAGCTGATAAAAACATCATAATAATCCACAAGTAATTCACATGAATTCAGTCCATCAATTAATGTCTTGTGAAGTGAAAAACTGTGCATTTGTAAGAAACTTACAAATTTCTCAAATCTGTTCCAATTTAAAAAAAAAAAAAAAAAAAGGTTTAAATCATGGATGGCCTATGAGTGAGTAAATTTGAAATTTTTGGTGAAGTATTTCTTTAAAAGAACGATTTGTTCATGGATCGGACATCAGAGGCTTTTTGACAGAAACATTCTTACTCAAAATCCTATCTCTTTAATTAGAACATTTCAAAAATTAAGTAAAGAATTAAGATTTCTAGATTAAGGTTTCTGTCCCGAGTAGTACATTCTTCAAAATTTCTTTATTTTTCTTCCACAGAAGAAAGCAATACGTGTTTGGAACGACTTGAGGATGAATAAATAATAGAAATTCAATTTTTGGTCAAATCATTCGTTTTAGTGTAAAAACAGATATGTTGAAACAAGGAGAGTTTTCTAGTGTTGATGTGCATGTAATGTGTTGATGTAGCCCCTCCCTCTCTCACTCTTATAGGACTGTTCTGACAGTGACAGCAGCTCTGTTCTGTAGTCAGGTGTGTTCAGTGATTCTTTTGGACAGCATGGATCTAGAGTATTTCACCATACAGCTGCACCATCACGGAGATCCTCAGTGGGACCGATTCTGATTAAATCCTCTTCACAATGAGGATTTGCTGAACACTATTTGTTTTTTTTTGTTTTGTTTTTTGCATGAAACAATAGAATCTTCACTATCAAGAGGGGCTCTATTTGGCTTCCACTGTAACAGAATACAAATGATTTCCACAAGGTTACTGGCTTCAGAAACATGGAGCAGAAGTGGTTGAGGGCCAAAAGATACTAATAGTGCTGCAATCCATTAGTATCAAAACTAAGCTCACATTGATCACTGCGATCATGCTATTGTGCAAGGCATTTGACTGAAGCATTGCTAGAATATGGAAACCTTGCAAAATAGCTGAAATCTTCCATAATTGGAAAGTAAAGGTAAAAGAGTCACATATTATATATGCTATATATAAATCTTTGTGACACATTTTGATAGCTTGCTTTAAAGGACTTGGCTTAGATACAAGCTGTCATCGAAAACTAACTGCATCTCTTTTTTTGAGTATGCAGAACAAATCACCTTTTGTTTTAAACACATCATCTGCATTTAGCACATTGAATAAGGCCTGAAAATCACATCTTAACACGCATTTCTGTCATGAGATACTAACTTGGATGCCACAATACTAATTGAAACATGATTCACATTTTCAGAATTGTTTTATTGACATCATTTTAAATATACAGTTTGCACTGAAGGGCCAGTGATTGGGTTTCTACTGTAAATTATACACTTTTTCTGTTTATTTCTGTTTGTTTTCTAACTGTATGGTTCTCAGAAGGTCTGAGTGCTTACCATAAAAGTTTGTGGGTGAAAATGACAAACTACACTACACTGCTGTTCAAAAACGTGGAGTCTGTAATATTTTTTATGTTTTTGAAATATGTCTCTTATGCCCACTAAGGTTGCATTTATTTGATCAAAAAGTAATATTGTGAAATATTTTATTATTCAAAGTAATTGTTTTCTATTTAAAATGCAATTTATTCCTGTGATGGCAAAGCTGAATTTCCAGCAGCCATTACTCCAGTCTTCGGTGTCACACGATCCTTCAGAAATCATTCTAATGGTATATTTTTTTTCAGGATTATTTAATGAATAGAAAGTTCAAAAGAGCAGCATTTATTCGAAATAGAAATCTTTTGTAAAATTATAAAAATGTTTTTAAAGTCACTTTTGATCACTTTAATGTGTCCTTGCAGAATAAAAGACTTTCAATAAATAAATAAATATTACTGACCCCAAATTTTAAAATTGTAGTGTATATGGTAAATGTAATAAAGCATTTTTATTTTTATGTTTTTTTTAAAAAACAAACAGGAACAGTTAAATGTATAATGTTATATAATTTAAATGACAGTTAAATATATAATAGACATTTATTCATGTGTGTTGTTTTGCAGTTTGGAATAATGCACCAAATGTCTCAATTTTTGTTCCTGTAGGTGGAGAGGCATAATATATCACTTTCCAAGCCAAAAAAGACAACAAGCCATAGCAAAACAGTGAAAAAAGCAAAGGAGAAGCCAATCGCTGGGAGTCAAACTGCCAAGAAGAAAACCTCAGTGAGCAACCAGGAGCCAAAGCCAGAGGGAGGGGTCACCAAGAAAAGCAAAGAAATGATCAACAGACTAGCGGAGGCAAAAGATTAAGTGCACTTTTGTGTTTGGGGGGGTTGAGGAGGCTATAATACAGAATAGAGGACTCTCATCCCCTTGTTCATGACCTTACTCTAACGGCCTGACTCTGATGGTGTCTTTACCTACGTATTGTAGTGGATCAAGGCTTGTCTGCTTGATTTGTCTTGACTGTGTGGCCACTGTCCAGTCTATAATGAATCTATCTTTGCTTTTACCCCGCGTCTGCTCCCTTTCCATATACATCCATAGCTTTCTCTGTGGCAAAGATGATTCACGAATCCTTATTGCATGCTGCCTCCGAGCAAATGGCCATATGCCTTATTATATAAGATAAGGTTTTTGCTTTATCTTGCATTGAAAGATATTTACTGTAAACAATAATGGTCTTTTCTTTCAAGCAATCTAATGTGATATGGACTTCATTTAAAGTATATGGACCACTCTAATTAGATGCACCAATAGCATTGCTCAAACACTAAGATGTTATATTTGTCACCACACAGTTGGATTATAACAATGTTGTATTCCTCACAAACGATCAACAACGAACACAAGAATGTCTTAACATCTCAAACTGCATGTTTAAAGATTGTGTGACTCCAGAAATTAGCAGTTAGGAGCCTTACGAGTGCACAAGAGCACCATGTTTAACAAATGAACACGATCCAGCTTTACTTTTTGAGTATTTCAGTTCTTTCGACACCAGTGCCAGTCATTTTTAAACAAACTGAGGCATGGTCTCTCTTAAAGTGTTACTGTTTCCTTGTAGTGTAGAGCGTTATGCTATGGAGACCTATTTACGCTTAGCTTGCTCTGCTCTCAATAAAGCAACATTCAGATGTGCTCTCATATGCATCGTGCTATGTAATAAGAGAATTTGCTGATGTAAACCTAAAACTGCCTGCATTCCTTGCATATGCTGTAAAATGGATGATTGATTTGGGAAGAATGCTGCTAAGCATACAGCTGAGGTCCATGTGATTGACAGACAGAAGCATGCCCTTCATAGTCATCTGTATGTTAATCATCATTCTGACCCGATCTGGTCTGGAGGGGTGAGAGCCCTCTTAGTGTAAATCTACAGCCTCTTGGTCCCGAGCTCCTCCTGGATTGTCCTACACGTGCTGTGCACACCATTCTAGGTGCTATCCTCAAGCTATGCTTTCCATAACAGTAGTGCCTGTATATTGAGCAACATAGGGCCATGAGATGTCCAAGTGATAATTCTAAGTGTGATGTGCTTGTGTTGTGAGCTTGCATTGAATGAAATTGATTAAAATCATTAAAGCAATACATTGGTGAGGTGGTTTGTTACTTTGAACCTTTGAGGTTGATCATTCTCAAGACATCATGTTTTTAATAGAAAATGGCCTTGTGCAACACGTTTTTTGATAGAACAGGAAAATTAAAACATCTATCTATCTATCTATCTATCTAGCTATCTATCTGTCTGTTTGTCTGTGGTATGGCATCAAGGTTGATGTTGGCTCCAAGTTTTTAATAGAAAATGAATAGAACAGGAAATATATATTAGATTTTTGTTTCATTTTTGTATTGTTTTTGGTTTGTTTTAGTTCAGGGTTATTTGAATTGAGAGCCTTTTTTAGATATGAATGAAGCACACTAGAGAAAAACTTATCTACAAGATTTTTTTAAGGAGACAAAATAAACTCATATATGTAATGCTATTAATAAAACTAGAAGCATCTTACACTTTCATCACACAATTCAGGATGGTGGTGCTGCTGGCCTTCAATGTCAGAGAAAGCAAAAAAAACAAAAAAAACATTGCAGATGCAATGGACTCCCAGCAGCGACTCAGTCGTCCTCACAAAATTCAATAAATAATTCAAGTCTCAGGCTCTGCATAGTGCTGGCTAATTCAGGTTACTGCACGAATACTGTTTGGGTGTGGTATAGTGAAAATGAACAATATAGCTTTCTAGTAAAAATGTGAAAAGCATAAATTAAACTGTTAATGTATAGCTAACTCATTTAAATGTACAACATCCCAGCTCTAAAGTAAGAGAACAGCATAAAAATTTCACATTCTTAAATCCAGCTACTTCTGATCATATTTGAATGAAGATTATAATGAATAGTTTACCCCTTTTGAATATTTGAAAACATGTCCTCACGTGCCCTCCAGTGGTTATTGCGAGTGCTGCTATTTTGAGTGCATTTCCCCAAATTGCTTTTCTATTTTGAAACACAGGCTTAAATAAAGCCAATAAAAAAATTACAACTATTGATTATATTCATGTTAACATAATACCAAGAACAAAAGTAGATCATTTCATTTTATGTTTACGAGCTCCTATAATACTAGCCTAATAACTGTGTAATATACGTTTCTTCTTGTTCTGTCCCATATGCATTAAAATATATTATTAATTCACTTCCACACAGTTGTAATATTTACTTTCTTCTTTCTGATATGTGCGATGGATGTCAGAAGAAAGTTTCAGCCAGGCTTTTATTTTGTCTGTGACACGGAAACACACCTCACGGTCTTCTCCATCAGTGTTGCCAAGTCCGTGATTTTCCCGCGGAAATGGGCTACTTTAACGCTCTTTCCGCCGGATGTTTTTCATGTCCGCGGGTTGAAGCGACCCCAATAACGTGATATTTATCCCCTGGAATGCGACTTTTATCAGGGAAACCCTGCCAAAAAACGTGTATTTTACCCCACCGGAACGCGATTTTTATCGGGAATCCCCCTTGAAAAGCGATTGGGTTAGTTTTGAGTAACAATTGGGCGGGTTTTGCTGCGAAAACCTGGCAACCCTGTTCTCCATCCTCCCAAACAAACAAATTACGCGCGTTCCTGTCTGTCTCCTCATCCGCTCAACCTTCTTGAAGTTTTAGGTAATTTAATTTCCCAAACAGCGAAGCAGTTTTACAGAACAGAGTCCAGTTACTCAATATATTTTAAGACTATATGAATTTTCTTTTACATTAATGCCTGAATGTGTGCGCGCGCGCGCGCTTCTGAACCTCGACCAGTTAAGTTAATAAAACTGAACTAGCGAGTGATCCTCAAAGCAGCTGAGTTTAACATCAGAGTAAGTGAATTTAATCATTCATAACCTCTCTGGCAGTATCGAGGTATTGTTTTTAGGTTTGTTAGCTCGTGTATGGTGAAGTAAACAACCAGCACTCAACCTTGTTTAGATTAAGAGTTAATAAACGTTTGTTTACATCGCACGAGCTGACGTCTTATAGCTGTTTTAAAGACACGTTTAGAGGGGTGTTATTGCCAAATGCTATATCCTCAGTATTCAGATGGCTTATTTATGTATTTGTATGCTTTCTCAAAGGTTAAGATGGCAAAAAGAAGAAATGTCTCTAAAATAGCGGTGGCATGCGAGTGGGCATCATGCACTTTCAAGAGCCAAAGCATGGAGGAGTTGAGTGATCATATGTCTCTACATCTGAAGGAGCATCTTGGGGAAGGAGATGCCATGGAGGAGCTGGGTAGGATATTGTAATGCATGTATTAGTAGATGAATAAGGCAGGTCTTTAATGCAATGTCTGTGGCAACATTTGAATTTTGTGTAAATTGTAGGCAGTGCATATATTAAGATGGTTGTGTTTGACATCATGGCTGTTATAGAGGATTATCCGTGTCTGTGGAGGGGCTGTGAGTTCCTGGCGATGGGAAGCCAAAGTGAGCTGGTCGCTCATGCCCATTTCCACCTCTTCCACAGCAAGCTGAAATACATTGGGACGCAGCTTCTTGAATCCCACCCTGATCTGCCTAGTTGCACTCAGGATCTTCACAGCAGCAGTCTAGTCCCGGATGTCTCTGAGGGGTTCGTCTGTCAGTGGCAGCACTGTGATGTTAGTATTGTAGCATGTTGTCTTCTGTTTTACTTTGACCCAAAAATTGAGAATGTAGGCCCTCAGGCCATCCAAGATGTAGGTGAGTTTGTTTTTACGTAGGAACAGATTTGGAGAAATGTAGCATTACATCACTTGTTCACCAATGGATCCTCTGCAGTGAATGGGTGCCGTCAGAATGAGAGTCCAAACAGCTGATTAAAACATCACAATAGTCCACAAGTAGTCCATCCACATGACTCCAACTCATCAAGTCCTCTATCGATAATAGTGATTTCTCGAGTGAAAAAGTCAGTCTTGTCTGGAATTCATTTGAGAAATATCCACAGATTAAGCACTGTTTACAAGCACAAACAGTTCTAAACAAATATGTCAGTTTTGCGCGAAATGTTATTATGGATTATGGACAGGTAATTTGGCCAAAACTGGTGGTTTTAAGTTAAAAATGAATTTGTTACTTTTGACGGCACCCATTCACTGCAGAGGATCCATTGGTGAGCAAGTGATGTAGTACTAAATTTCTCCAAATCTGTTCCGATGAAGAAGCAAACACATCTACATCTTAGATTACCTGAGTAAATTTTCAGCAAATTTTAATTTTTAGTTGAGATTTTAAATTAGACGTTATATAATGAGCTTGTCTATTTATTTTTGCTTTATCAGAGTTCCTTTAATAACCCTGAGTGGTTCTACCGTCATGTTGACATGCACGCACACTGCACTGAGCTCCAGCCGCTTCCTGATCGACAGCAGGCTCTCTTCTGCAGCTGGTCAGGTAGGCGCTTTCTGCAAAACGAGAATGTTTCACCAGTGTTTATAATGTTCCTATGTGAAACACTTTTGCTATTTTTGCAGGCTGTGATGCTTTCTTTAAAATCAAGTACCGCCTACGTGAGCATCTGCGCAGTCATACACAGGAGCGGCTGGTCGCTTGCCCCACCTGCGGCTGTATGTTCTCCAGCAATACCAAGTTCTTTGACCATATCCAAAGACAAGCAGAACCAGAAGGTCGGTTTATTTCAAATAGTTTCTCTTCACTCGCTGACATTACAGCAACATTGATGTTTAAGAATGTCCATTAACTGTCTCTAAGTCTGTAGTTGTTCCATAAATATGTTTTATTATAGATTCTCTTACATGTGGACATTGTGACAAAGCATTTGCCAATGAGAGGCTGCTGAGAGACCATGTTCGGCAGCATGGTGGGTTAAAGTTTGATATGTAATTTAAACTTTGAGATTGGGATACACAATATATCAATACCATATCAGTTACTGGCTGATATTAGAGATTTAAATTAGTGCTGTCAAATGATTAATCGCATCCAAAATAAAAGTTCTTGTTTACATAATATATGTTTGTGTACTGTGTATATTTATTATGTATATATGCATGTATATATTTAAGAAAAATGTTATGTTTATATATTAAATATATTTATATATAAATTGAATTATATGAATATAAATATATACATGTAAATACATGAAAATATTTTCTAAATATATACTGTATGTGTGTGTATTTAGATATACATAGTAAATATACACAGTACACACACACATTATGTAAACAAAAACTTTTATTTTGGATGCGATTAATCGCAATTAATCGTTTGACAGCACTAATTTAAATTTATTGGAAATGAAATTATGCATGCTCATTTCCTGATTTTAAATTGTACATTATAATGCTATAATTTTAAATTCATTTGTAGAAATATAAAATATATATTCTGTATTCTTTATTTATTTAGGCAAAATGGTATGGAATTTTAATATCGGCTATAGCATGAAAATAATTATCAGATTATGATTATTAGCCAGAATGTGATGCATCCTTTCATTTAGGATGCTTTAAAAAAGAATGACATCTTCTGAAAAACAGTATTGTTCTTTATAGATGCTTTATACCATGTAAAGTCATATTTCTTTAAATATTGCTTTATTCTATACAGATTGTTTCAAAGCAGCACAGTAATAAACAGTAATAACAGTATACTTTTTTAAATTATTTTATTTATGGTTTTAAAATTTTGTTAAATACAGAAAGAAAGAAAAAAAAAACGGATGAACAGCAAAATGAACAAACAAACAAAAAAAAACTGCTGAACTTCCTCAGTAATGAATACAAAGCAATTATTGAAAATGCTGAAGGTAAAGTTAAAACAAAAAAAAAACATTGCTTTATAAACCAGATCGAAAATAACAGGATTAATAGTGTCTTTATTCAGCTCAGTTTAGTTTCGTTCTCATTCAGTAGTGTCAGTGCATTCAAATTTATAATATTACTGAATATTAAGTATCTTTTACACCTATAAAGATATCTTAGTTTCTTATTTCTTTTTTTGCAGTGAATCATATAAAATGTCCTCTCTGTGACATGACATGCACATCCCTTTCCACCTTGAAGATCCATATCAAATTCCGTCACTGCGATGAGAGGCCCTTCCCGTGTGACTTCTGTGAGAGCAGGTGGCTGCCGAGAGTTTGCACACTGTCCACATACACTCAATGAAGTACTGAAGAATATATTGCAAATATTTATTGGTTTATCTCCTTACTTTTAGCTTCAAGAACCAGCATGATTTGCGGAGACACATGGAAACTCACAATGAGGGAGCAGCATACCACTGCACAGTAGAGGGCTGTGGATACTCTTCACGCATGGCCCACACCATGAACCAGCACTATAAACGAGTACACGAGGTCAGCCAGCAGAGGGTGCTGTAACCTCAGCCATGATTCTTATTTAAACGAACATTTTTGAGTTGAGCTGTACTCATAGCATTTGAGTCTGAATGTTGATTATTACAGAAAATAATTCTGACACATCTAAACTGAACTATGAAACTAGTGTGATAGAATTATTTGTTGAACTTGTCTGTGCAAAGAATGAATCATGTCGGCAACACATAACACATTGTTCGTTTGTTTTTAATAATTTCAAGTTTATGCACTTGTACAGCTCAAATCAAAAACTTTTTTACTGATTAAATTCCTTTAATAATAAGCTTTGCATTTTTCATTTTTAACTTTTTCATTTAAATGTTTTACATTATTTAAAAAAAAATATTTATTTTTTTTACATTTTTCATATTAGTGTTGATGTGTTCAATTGTGTAAACTGCCTTTTACACATACAAAAATATTTGTATTTTTATATACACATAGTAAAGGTGTTTTTTTAGTATCACGGAGATACTGTTGTAGTTAGTATTTTAGTATTAGTATGTTTAAATTGTATTTGTAAATATCTGTACTTTTAAATGAATTTTTATTTCAATTTAGTAGATCAAGTTAAACTAAAAATGTTGTACTGACAATTAGTAGGAGTTATATAAATCTTAAAACAGTTTATTTGGAGTAATGACTTTTTTAGCTGTTAGTAATGTCATAAAATTACATGTATGAAAACTGTCTGCAACAGGACAACATGGTTCCAAGGTATAAGTGTCACCTTTGTGACAAGACCTTCTCTTGGTGTTACACACTCACCCTCCACCTTCGAAAGAAGCATCAACTCAAATGGCCATCTGGACATTCCCGTTTTAGGTATGCAATTAATAGTATCTTTAAATGTAATTAGTTGCTTCTGAGCTATTAATTTGCCTTCATTTACTACAAATTGCTTGTTGAACAGGTACAAGAAGGATGAGGATGGGTATCTGCGCCTCAACATGGTGCGTTTTGAGACTGTAGAGGTTACGGAAGAGGTGATCAAAAACATGGCTGAAAAGCGCACCCCTCGCAAGGTCTCTGGTTCAACCAGTCACTCCAAGGAACCCATGCTGCATCCCGACAGCAGCAATAGCACTCCCCAACATTCTTCCTCACCCTCCTCTCCTTCCTCATCTTCGACCTCAGAGCTCCTGGAGGGAACTGACAGCAGTGGATTAAAAGGCGATGAAACGTCTGTGTATTGCGTGTTGAACACTGTGACTGAGGTCAGTGGGGATTCAGAGGAAGTGGCCCAACCTGGTGGGCCATCAGGCGCTGTTAGAGCTCTGACTGCAGTGGCTAGAGGCATAGGAATGGATGTGGTGTAATCTCATACCTATCACATGCAGTTCTTATCAGAGATAACCTGTGTAAGAAAAGTTACATGATCTCAGGTGTCTAATACATATTTGTACTTTTTTTTTTTTTTTGTCCTCCATTTAGCGCTCTGACTGTTAGAACTATTTTATTTTACATAAATTTTACCTTTGATATTTTTAGCTCTGCATTTTAAAACATTGATTTTTGCTTTTATTTTTATAAATTTCCAGGAACAATAAGATTAATTTTTGAGCCAAGGTAAGTAGGTAAAATCTAATTTATTTGTGTTGATACTTGTTGAATATTTTGCATAATGTGCTGTATTATGGTTCCATTGTTGCCTTGTTATAGTTGTAAATAGGTGTGTATTTTTTTAAAGTCCTTTAGATTCAAATATATTGTTAACATAAAAAAAGAACAAGCAAAGTTTTTTTCTCAGAAGTCATTTTAATATTTTGTTTTTTTTTTGACCAAAAAAATCATTTCCACCACTGTACATTTCGACTACACGTTATTTCACATGAAGTGCTTGATATACATAAGTCCGTCAGTTTTTGATTACGTCCAGCTCACCGAGTCTCAGTGTCTCTGTGTGGGTGTGAAACAGGTCTGTCTATGAGAGGGGTCATCCGTCTCGGAGATCCTGGCCGTGCTGCCAGCATTGGAAAAAGCGGGTGTGGTTGGGCGTGTAGATAAGCAGCAGGTAGAGTCCTACCGAGCGATGTGTAATGTGGGAGCCCTGTGCTGGGGTAAGCCGCCGCAAGGAGTCCTGGAGGTGGTAAGTGAGGATCCAGTGCAGTATGATGCATAGCCAACAGGCGGCTACGCTCGCTTTCTTCTCTCAGGAAGGCCAGACGCTGCCGTTCCTCCAGTTGACTCCTTTGCTCCAAGGCCATGGACTGCAGAAATGGCTCTCGTGGGTAAGCAGGGTGCCCCATCATGGCACGTTGCAGGGGATCAGTTCTTATTAAGAGGTCCTTGCCCAAGGAGTCCCTACGAGGAAGATCTAAACCTCTGTAAACATTCCGCATAGACTCCCAGTGTTGAGGCGAGTAACGCAGCCTTTCGGCTCCAGGTAATGGACCCATTCCCAGAAAAGGTGAGACTAGCCTAGTCCTGTCCAGACCAGGGTGGCCAGTTGGGATTCCTATTGGCAAATGAAGAGTTGAAAGAGGTGAAGGGTTAATAGCAGGGCCTCTGGGATCCTGCCATGGTTTTTCCAAAACTTTCTGGTGTGTTGTAACCTCTTGGTCCTGGTCATCTCTCTTCTCCTCCTTCACTCTCACCTTGCTGCTCTTGGCATGGAGTTCATATTCGACTCTAATCTTCTTCTCAGCTGGCTCCCAGGGTTGGCTATCACTGTTTGGCCGCTTGAGATCCTCTCTCTGTTGCTTGGGTGATGAACTCTCTTTTCCTGCTGGCTTGTCCTCAGCAGACTGCTGCTGCTCGCTTTTGACATCCTTTTCTCTTTTGTCACTTTGGATCTCTTTGTGTTTTGGCTCCTCAGTTTCTCGAGTTTGTTGCGGAAGCTCTTGGGCTTGTGTTTTCTCTTTCGCCTGCTCCTCTTCCTTGGGCTCATCTGGAGAGGAACTTTTGAAGGACTCTGTTGGTTGTTTGTTGTCCAGTGCACTATTGCTGATGGGGGATAAATGCCTTCCATTTGATTTCTCTTTTGACTCCCTGCAATGATTGAAATGAATGATTATCTATTTAAACTCTTGACCAGGAGGTCAACTCTAACAATTCTTGATCAGGTAGGTTATCTAGGACCAGGGGTGTCCAATCCTGTTCATGGAAGGCCAATGTCCTGCAGAGTTTATCTCCAACCAGCCCCAAACTCAAATGCCTAGAGGTTCCTTAGGTAATCCTGAAGACCTTAATTAGCTAGATTAGGCATTTATTTAAAACTGAAGATAAACTTTGCAGGACAGTGGCCTTCCAGGAGCAGGGATGGACACCCCTGGCTTAGGCAGTTCGCTCCTGAAACACATCAAGGAGGTCTACATAACTGCAGAAAGCAATCTGTTAGCATTCCCAACTGTTCAGTAATGGTTGCTCGGCTAGTGCAGGACTCCTCGGAATTACCCAATTTGAAAATCTTTCCAGAACTAAGTGTCCATTTAGCAAATATGGCAGCAACCTGGTCACAAACTTTCAGGGATGCACATGCTGACTGAGCAACTGTCATTGAAGTGAATACTAACGGATAGGATTCTGTCAAGATCTTCTTGATCTTGGAATCGCAAAATTGCTAGTACGTACCGTTCCTTATCATCTTTGTTGTCTAGGGAATCTCTCTTAATCGCTGCTCTGTCCGATATGGAGGGAGCTCTCTCGGTTTCAGAAGGCCTTGGACACAGAGGGGGCGTTGGGAAGGATGAGGGTGTCTGGTGCAATCTGTTCCAGGTCTCCAGTTGTCCACTTGAAGTTGGCACTGTTTTACCATCTTTAGTCCCACGTGCTGCATTTGGTGCTGTGAATGCCCGAGAGTAATTATCGTCAGTCAGAGGAAGACTGCATTTTTAACCTACAGCAAAAGCAGATCCTTTCATGTCAGGATAAAAGATATCCTTACTTAGTGATGGGTTTCCTAGTCCTCCAAAGGCAGATGAACTCAGTGTACTCAGGCCTCCAAAGGTGAGTGGCTTATTAAGAGACTCTACACAATAACAAGAGATACGCGAGTTTAGAATTTGAGGAGTAATGTTGATCTAATATGAATTCAATTCTGTAGTCATATTTAATCTTACCATGATGGGGAACTACACTGTGGAGATTGTTTGGGGTATGCGGTAAGGGTCCATAGGGCGAAACTGAAGGGTGTGTGGGACCTAACAAGATATATGTAGATACTGGTGAGCACAGTCCTGTTTCTGTCAGACAATCTCTTATAAAAATCACAAGACACTGCTTACTGAGATCATGGGGATTCATTAAGGTTGACACTGGCAGTACCTAACCCTACCCCAGTCCTGTCCAGTCCTGTTTCTTAAGCCCCAACGTCCTGCAGAATATAGCTCCAACCTGCCCTAAAATACCTGTAAGTAATCCTTTAAGTAATCCTGAAATCTTTAATTAGCTAGTTCAGATGTGTTTAATTATTGTTGGAGCTGAACTCTGTAGGACACTGGCCCTCTAGCAGGAGGACTGGACTACCCTAAAATCAATGGGAAGTAGCAGGTTGATAAGAATGCACCTAGTGTTAATCCATAACCCTATAATCTAATTGGTTGATGGGATGTTGTTCCAGGACCAACAACTTGGTGATCCAGGAACATTCCATTTGGCTAAATTAGTCACTAATGTGGATTTGATCCATGCTGTAATTTGTACCTGCATTAGAGAGGATGGTGGAGGGACGGGGCAAATCACGTGGCTGCAGTCCCATGAAGCTTGAGCCAGGCGATCGATTCAGAAACTCGGGCTTAAACCCAAAGTCTAACTTATGTGGCTCAATCTGCATCTGCTTCTGTAACCCCAGAAATAGAAAATGGTTGCATTAATTACAGATTACTTGTCCAAAACTAGATATATATCCACATCTTGGAAAAAAAAAGAGTTATTTCTTTTGCACTTACTTTAATTTTTTGCTGATGATGGTAAACTTGCCATGCAATGTGGACATGCATTGCACACCACTTCCCAGGTTTCTGAGGAAAAAAAACAAAAAAACAATTAATGATGGGTGAAGAATTGTGATTGTGAATTGTGATTTACTAAGTTAATAAAAAGGAGTTGAATAATCACATGTAGACCTTACCTTTGGTTTAGGACACATGGGGTCAAGAAGCTAAAAAAACACATTACATTATCCTTCTTATATTTCTTGAATGATAAACAGAACAGCTGTAAATATTTAATGAGACACATGAACATGTATGGCTCAGATTTTGACCCATTAGAGAAGCCTTGCAACTGATGTTAAATGGAAACTTACTCTGGAGTCCTTCTGTAAAAGTTGGTGTGGCACAGATCCTGGTCTTGACACCATATCTAGTGGGTTGGAAGCCTGCAAATGCAAAATTTGTGAATACTACATCTATATTCAATTAAATTATTAACATGATCATGAATCATACCCTGTTCTTCCACAGCACACATTCTCTTTTATATAAGTAATTATATAAGTGTGGCTAGTCCGGCCTTTACATTTATTATTATTCCTGGCCTTTAAAAACAGGCTTTGTAAATGTGGGTCTGAAAATAAACACTTTGCAGAATCTCATCTGAAAACTATAGAAAACCACAAGACTTTTCTTTTTTTGTATTTTCTTTCTTTGTGGGGGGTCATCTCAACTCAAGAAATATCAAGTTATTCACAGGCTTCCTTTAGCGTTGTCAAGGCCTTTTAAGAATGCTATGTTTCAAACAAAACAGAAAGCTAAGAGACAGAGTGGCAGGCAAACCTTGGGCTGAAAAGCTCCCTGGAGAGAGCTGAATGGTCCAGCAGGTGGAACCATAGGAGGTATTCCAGTCATTACTGACGGATAAGACGGGACCAACTGTAGGGAAACAGCAGAAAAATGTCATTAATGTCAGGAAAAAAAAGTGTGTTCATGCTGATTTTAGGACACAAAAGCATTTCTGTTTTGGGCCTTTAAAGTTAAATCAAAATTGACCCTATTTAAGTAAAGTACATTAATTACTGAACTTAAGTTTACATCTCGCAAATCTTTTTTTTGTTTGTTTGTTGTTGTTTTTTTTTTTAAGATTTATTTTTGGCATTTTTGCCTTTATTATGATAGGACAGATCAGAGCTGACAGGAAGCGAAGTAGGAGAGAGCTGGGGGGTGGGATCGGGATAGGTCCTCATGTCGGGATTCGAACTCGGGACGCCCGTAGCGCTACAGCACTGTATGTCGACAATTCTGTTTTTTTTTTTTTTAAGCTTCTGCCACTGAATAAAAAATACTAAAGGAAATTGCGACTCGAAATTCTTCTTTGCTTTCAATTGCTTATAGTTTATTAGATACAATAATTAATTAAAACTTGTCAGAATTACAAGAAACAAAGTCAGAAATGTGAGATATAATTGCAGAATTATGAGATATAAACTCATAATTAAGAGGAAAAAAGCCAAAATTGTGAGAAATAAACTGAATTCTGACTTTCACATCCCACAATTCTGTTTTTTTTCCTCCACATAATTAAAAATAAAAACGGTATTTGCAACTCTGAATTCTGACTTTTTTTCTTGCCATTGCAATTTTATATCTCACAATTTGAACTCATCTTCCCAGAATTGCGAAAAAAGGGTCAGAATTATGAGATAAAAAGTCACAATTACCTTTTTTTTTTTAATTCAATGGCGGAAACAGGATGAGTAAAAGAAACATGCAACTCTAATCACTGGCCATGATGTGCACAAGATATAACTTACATTGTGTCTATGGAAGGTGTCCACTTTAGCGGGGTATTTGTCAAACTGCAAGAAAAGAGAAAAAGAGATATTTACTTTCACTTAATGACTTTGTACTTTGCAATTGGTAGAATTTCAGCTCAAAACATTGATTATTATGAGCACTGATTAAGAGTATTTCTCCTCACTTGTCTGGCAGGGGTACGCACCAGTGGTGCTGCTGGGCTGGGTATGATGGAATGGGGGAATGGAGTGAAGGTGTGCTGATGTGTGTGTTGGTGTGTGTGCTGGTGCTGGTGGAACTCCGTGCGCAGGTAGGCCGGGGGAGCTAGAGCGCCGCCTCGATCGACAGTCTGGGAGGCCAGGAAGCGAGAGTTTAACTCTTGCCGCAGTAGGTCATGATCTAGATGGCACATGACAGAGCGAATCAGAGCACAGCTAGCAGAAATGTGATTTATTTTTTCAGTCCGTATGGTACCTGTGTAGGGAGCTGTTGCTGGCGCGCTGGGCACTGGCAGAGCACTTCCTGTTAAGAGGGGAGGAGGAGGCAGGGCTGTAGTTGGGGCAAACATGTTGAGGTGTTTAGAGAGGGGGATGATTACTATGCTCTTCTTTACTTGTGCTGATGCACTCCAAGTGCACAAAAATGATTACAAACAGCTTGTTCCTTCAGTTTTCCTTCAGTCTTTCTTGGGTTCTAAATGTCTCCTTGTGGCATTTTGCTCGTTGTTTTCTGCTCTCGCATTTGTGGTATTAGCAACATCAGCAAGACCTGCAGGTCAATACAAATACTGAGTCAACACATGGCATACTGGGCCAGATAATTAGAGAATCCATCTTACCAAACAATGATTCAGTCACTTTGAGTACAACAAGATTACATTGCTTGCCCTGGCAAAACTCACTATCATAATGCTATACTCCGTGCCCACTTCAATCTGTAAAATTATGGTCCCTAAATATAAGGTCATGACAAGTTTTACTAGTTTTATCATTTAAAATTTATATTGTTAATTTGATAACTTAGTAAATATTTTTGAAGGGTTTAATTAAATAATATACTGTACATTTGCATGTACAGCTCATGGTAGGTCTGTAAAAGTTAATAAAGATTTTTTTTTTTTTTTTTAAATATTATTAAACATTATTAAAATTACAAATTCCCCTATGGAAAAAATGAATGCAGTTTTAACTCCTGGAATCCGACTTTTGTGCTCAACTCCTGATTTAAATATTTAAATTAACTCCTCTCTTTCATTTTTCTGTTATAACTGTCACATTATGGAAAAAAATGGGTTACAGTTCACACCGATATTAATAAGCATTTTTGGACTACTATTACTTCACACATTTATGAGCAATGATGAAACTGCATTAACTAGATAATACTGTATTACTAACCAAAAATCTGACAAATTAACATACAATACCACTCACACAATACCACTCAAATGTTTAGGGCCAGTAAGATTTTTTGAAATACTTTTTTCAGTAATAGTGCCATGAATTGATTAAAAGTGACAGTAAAAAGTGACATTTATAATATTACAAGATTTTTCAACTAAATACTATTCTTTTGACATTAAAGAATTCTGAAAAATTAAGTAATTAATAAAGTATTAAGTAGCAAAACTTTTAACATTTCAAGTCAAAGTCAAGTCAAGTTGAGCTTTATTGTCAATCCGCTACATGCGGGGGCATACAGTGGAACGAAATGTCGTGCCTCACAGGACCACGGTGCTACATAAATACAGGCATACAGCAATGAAGTAAAACAATATAAACCTATACACAAACTATCCTACTGATAGATTTTGACTATAAATATACTATATATAAAAAAATTTACCTATACATAAACTAAAAAATACAAACTATACAAACTATACGAATGCTTCAGATAAATATTGTATATGTGCAAAGAGAGACATTGTGAGTTCAAGCAGCTGGCTGGGGAACAGTGCAGGATGATTTGTAGTGCATGAGCATGTAAACATACATATATTACTGAGTCTTTTTGTGGGATTTGTGTACACACAAGCAGAGTGTGTGAAAAGTGACTAGTGCACATAGAGGAGGAGAGTGTGCGACTACAGGTGGTTTGTACAGGCCCACTCACCTGTAGCACCCTTCGATTGCACAAACAAAGTTCCATAAGTTTCAGATGGTCCATGTTTCAGGAGGTAGGGGGTTTGTATGGGGTTTTAGAGAGGGGCGGGGTGATTTGAGTTCAGGGCTCTCACAGCCTGGGGGAAAAAGCTGTTGAGCAGTCTGGCAGAGCGGGCTCTGATGCTACGGTACCGTCTACCTGATGGTAGGAGGTGGAAGAGACTGTGGGAGGGGTGTGTGGAGTCCTTCACGATACTGTTGGCTTTGCTGGAGCATCGTGTGAGGAAAATGTCCAGGATGGAGGGGAGAGGGGCACCGATGATCCTTGCAGCTGTGTTCACTGTCCGCTGGAGGGTCTTGCGGTCTGCTGCAGTACAGTTCCCGTACCAGACAGTGATGCAGCTAGTCAGCACACTCTCAATGGTGCCCCTGTAGAAAGTGGTGAGGATGGGTGGAGGGAGACTTGCTCTTTTCATCCGGCGGAGAAAGTGTAGGTGCTTTTGTGCCTTCTTGGAGAGTGACATGGTGTTGGTGGTCCAGGTGAGGTCCTCTGTGATGTGCACCCCCAGGAATTTAGTGCTGCTGACTCTCTCCACAGGCGAGCTGTCGATGGTCAGTGGGGGGTGATCAGCGGAGTTTCTCCTGAAGTCCATCACAACCTCCTTTGTCTTACTCACATTGAGGGACAGGTTGTTTGTGCCACACCATGTTGCCAGCTGTGCCACTTCCTCTCTGTAGTGCGTTTCATCGTTGTTGCTGATGAGACTTACCACTGTTGTGTCATCAGCGAACTTGATGATGTGGTTGGAGCTGGTCTTGGCAGTGCAATCGTGGGTCAGCAGCGTGAAGAGCAGCGGGCTGAGCACACAGCCTTGTGGGGCACCTGTGCTCAGTATGGTAGTGCTCGAGGTGTTGTGGCCGACATGGACTGACTGAGGTCTTACATTTACATTTACATTTATGCATTTAGCAGACGCTTTTATCCAAAGCGACTTACATTGCATTCAAGTTACAGTTTCTACATTTTATCTTTCCCTGGGAATCGAACCCATGACCTTGGCGTTGCTAGCGCCATGCTCTACTATTTGAGCTACAGGAAAGCAGAGGTCTTCCGGTTAGAAAGTCCAGAATCCAATTACAGAGGGAATTGTTAAGGCCCAGCAGGTTTAGTTTATTTATGAGCTGTTGTGGGATTATTGTGTTGAATGCTGAGCTGAAGTCAATGAACAGCATTCTAACATAAGAGTTTTTGTTTTCTAGGTGGGTAAGAGCCGGGTGGAGGAAATTGCATCGTCTGTGGAGCGGTTTGGACGGTATGCAAACTGGAGCGGATCGAGTGTGTTAGGGAGGCTGGTTTTGATGTTGTGCATGACTAACCTCTCAAAGCACTTCATTATGATTGGAGTCAGTGCTATGGGACGGTAGTCATTTAGACAGGACACAGGTGATTTCTTTGGTACCGGTATGATTGTTGTGGATTTGAGACATGTGGGGACGACTGCCTGGCTCAGCGAGGTGTTGAAGATATCTGTTAGGACATCTGTCAGCTGTACAGCACAGTCTTTCAGTACACGGCCAGGTATGTTGCCGGGACCCGCAGCCTTGCGTGGGTTAATCTTAGATAGGGTCTTCCTTACGTCGGCTGGAGACAGACAGAGCGCCTGGTCGTTGGGAGGTGTGGGCAGTTTTTGTGCAGGTGTGTCATTCTGCATTTCAAACCGTGAATAAAAGTGGTTGAGTGTATCTGGGAGGGATGTGTCATCATCACAGGCCTGTGGCGGGGGCTTGTAGTCTGTGATGGTCTGAATGGCTTGCCACAGACTCTGTGTGTCTCTGCTGTCTGTGAAGTGATTGTTGATTTTTTTGAGCATATGACCGTTTTGCATTTTTGATGCTGCGGGACAGATTGGCTCTTGCTGTTTTGAGGGCTGCTTTATCTCCTGATCTGAAAGCTTCATCTATGGTCTGTAGCAGCCCACGAACCTCTGTTGTCATCCATGGCTTCTGGTTGGTGCGTGTGGTGATGGTCTTTGTGACTGTCACATCATCTGTGCACTTTTTGATGTAGGCAGTCACAGTTTCAGTGTACTCCTGTAGGTCTGTGTGGTTTTTGTAAGTGGCCGTCTCTTTAAACATGTTCCAGTCTGTGTCCTGGAAGCAGTCCTGCAGTGCTGAGGTAGCATTTTCTGGCCATACTGTGATCTGCTTTTGAACCGGTTTGGTGAGTTTGAGAAGTGGTCTATATGCTGGGATTAGCATAACAGAGATGTGGTCCGAGTACCCAAGGTGGGGGCGGGGTTCGGCTTTGTATGTGTTCTTAACTGTTGTGTAAACAAAGTCCAGTGTGTTGTTTCCCCTTGTTGCAAAGTTCACATGTTGGTAGAACTTTGGCAAAACTGTCTTTAAGTTTGCGTGGTTGAAGTCACCGGCTATGATGAAAAAGCCGTCGGGGTTATTTGTTTGTTGTTCGCTGATGGCGCTGTACAGTTCACGAAGCGCGTCCTTAGCGTTTGCACACGGGGAATGTAAACCGCGACAATAACAATAGCCGTGAACTCCCGCGGCAGATAGAACGGTCGACACTTCACAACCATAAACTCCACCAGTGATGAACAGTTTATAATATTAAGAAATGTTTGTTGTAAGTTTGTTGTAAGTTGTAATAATATTTCACAATAGTACTGTTTTTACTTTAGTGAGCACTTCATTAAGAGACTTCATTCAAAAACATTTAAAAAAAAACAAACAAAAAAAAACCTTAACATCCAGAAACTGTTAAAGCAAAGATAACAGTTCAAAATGAGGGAAGAAGATCTTGTAAAAAAGGGGGAACTCTATTTTTACAGCATTAGCCTTTTCACGCACTGCCATTCCATTGGTGACGTCGGTTTCACCGTGACATTTACTGGTCCCTACCGGGGCCGAGGGGCGCTAATATTGAATGCAAATGTGATGAAGGGGTGAAATCCCTTAGGGATTGGCCCATCTATACAACCTGCAATTACCTCCTTTTGAACAGCACTCATGCACATGAAGCAAAGCAGTAAATCTCTTTTGTGTAGAGCTGTCAATTTGGGCCTTTTCTCCAGTACTGCTGTATCTATAGGTCTTTTGAGAGCCCCATAATGGATTGTTAGCTTCTCCGAGGGTAGACCTCCTTTCGCGAACACCAGGGGTCCACGGAGGAGGGAAACACAAGGAGCAACTTATTCGCCTGAGCTGAGCTCCAAACCCCTTGTGATGAGCTGTTTGTATTGAATGGGATGATACAGCTGCAGGGGTCATTCAAACGTTGGGAACAGTAAACGTGCGTGAAGAAACGAACTAAATGTGAATCCCAAGAACGCAATACTTTATAAACTTCCAGATCTGTAATGAGATGCACGCATAAGTCTCAAGGGAGGAGAATAGACTAGACCGTAATGAGTGGTACAGGCCACATGGCACAACTACAGACTAATCGAGTAAAGCTAAATAATAAGCACACAGAGACCTTAAAGGGGTCTTATTATGCTCTTTTACAAAGTCTTGATTTTGTTTTGGGGGTGTACTAGAACATGCTCTCATGCTTGGTGGTTCGAAAATCACATTATTTTTCACATAATTTACATTATTACAATACCTTCCTCCCCAGCCTGACACAAACGGCTCGATTAGTTCCTGGCTTGATGAAGGCCCGCCTTCCAAAAAACGAAATGTGTTGTGATTGGTTAGTGTGTTGTGATTGGCGAACAGCTTAGACAGTGTTTCAGTACTGCCCTGCCCCTTGCCAAAACAGCAAGTTTGTCAATATTGCTATATCAATCCAGACCTCGAGAATATTGAACGAGGATCGCGCAGAACCTGTGCACGCATGGATATTGCAAGACATATTAAAGTGGTAACGTTATTGTTGTTGTTTTTTTGGCTAAATCACGTTTTAATTAGGATGTCAACAACAGCTTAAAAATAGCTGCATTTACTATGTACAGATAATGCAACGGTAATATGTATTATGTTTATTGTTCTTTAATTCTAACATTATAACATGAATTGCAGTAAAACTGTTATACAGTTGAATTTATTTATAACATAGTCCCACAGAGTTACACTATTTGTGGCGGCATATATATGCAAATTAATTCTCTGCCAGCAGGAGGTGCTGTTGTAGCGGGAGAGAGCGAGGTTTCCCCGGTAACGCTGTACACAAAGCAGAGCTCCGCTCACAAACGCTGCTTTATCAGACATTACATGCAAGATGAAATGAAATTAACATACAAAATTTTCTGAAGACAGTCGGTTTCCTTCAGAAATACAGTGATATAAAAACACCAGCACCGGGTTTCGATTTTGAAACGTGCATTCGAATTTCCGGAGGCGGGATTTATTTTAATGATATTCTAATGGGCCAATTTGTGATGTCACAAATACAGGAAAACAACTTTGTAGTCCAAACGAGCCGTTCGTTGTAGTTCTTGAAAAGGGATTTTTTAAAAACGAAATATCTCCCTTTGGAGTTGACTTTGAGATTTGTAACTTTGTAGATCTTTTTATGCCCAAACGTACACACTACACACTAACTAAAATTCAAAAAATGAAAAAGCATAATAGGACTCCTTTAATAGACCCTCATAATGGCGCTGGCGTTTAAATCTAATCTGCATCCCGTTTAATCAAAGAACAGAGTGTGCTGATATACCCTTCCATCAGACGCCTCAATAACCAAGAAATGAAAACGTTTGGCTTGTGTTTATAAGACTGGTTTCGCTTAAACTGCTTGTTTTCAATTAGTGTCATGGCACGGTAATGCTCTATTTTGATGCAGGTCAGGAATTAATCTAAGCCTCTTTTTGGAGCTGTCAGGCCACCAGCGAATTTGTCTTCCTGTGTCAGTTGGCAGCTCCCTTCCCCGAGCCATTTTTGTCATTCATCAAGCCCATTACTGGCCTAACCCTTCCAGGCATGCAGAAACGAATGGTCTAATCCCTTCATTCTCACAAAGACAAGATTAGCTGGAGGTTAAACACTCATGTTCTTTAAATTTTGTCCTTGACAGAGTGCCAGGGGAAAGCTCTTAATCTCGTGAAGGAGCAGTTGGAGGGAGCTTTGTGTGCATACAAAAGTAGATGAGCGAGGCTCAGACGGAGCACAGGAAAGCCCTCCTAAAAACTCCTCATAATCTTCGAATCATGAGCGTGTTTACCGTAGCCGTCCCTCTGCGGTTTTATGCTCGCAGATGGCGGGAGACGTCTCATAAATCATCCGGTGGCATCGAGGGCCATGTGCGTTATTGCTAGGGCACAGTTGGCAAATGACTCAAACTGAGAAACAGTTGTTCTTGTGTGCTGACAGGTTCCCATGTGATTTTTAGCTCACTGTGAATGAAGCCCACTCAGCTAAGGTGCATCTGTTCGGCTGCACCTCTCTGACACTTCAACAATCTTTGATCACTATGCTGTTGGATTTCATCTGTGTGGGTTTGTATCGTTGAAATGTGTTAAAACAAACACTCAAACTTCTACATTCAGGATTAGTCATCAACTGAAAACAGCTAAAAAGCTCCTACCTCTATGTTTCTGCACTCTCCACACCCCTGAATCGTGTAGGAATCCTCTAGAAATGTGTCGTTCCAGTCGGACAGGCTGTAATCTGGCAGGTTTAGAGAGTTGTCTCTGGTGCAGCATTCAGCAGGCGTTCAACAGCTCTTGAATGAGACACAGGGGAACAGTATCTCTCTGTATTCTCAACTTGCCAGTCTGTCTGCAGGATCACAGTCTGTGGTGTTGGGTATCACACAGACTAAGCGAACACTTCCTTTATGGCGGTGCTCTCACTCCCTCCCTCTCTCTCTCTCTTTCTCTCTCTTTTCCAGTTAATACATCAAAGCAGAAAGCCAACTGGTTGGTATGAACAGGATTTTTATGCTTAATCTGATTTTTATGGATCAAATCAGTAATTCGTGCAGGTCACAGCTATTAAAGTGGGATTCTACACAGTTTTTTGTTACAGTATTTGGTAACACTTTATTTTAAGAACCAATTCTATTAAATAGCTGCATGCATATTACTAGCACATTGGCTATTTATTTGTTCTTATAAAGCACATATTAATGCATTATTCTATATGACCATTTCTTACATCCCTCAATCCTACCCCATTCCTAAACTTAACAACTGCCTTATTAACTATTAATAATATTACAAATTAGGAGTTTATTGAGGGAAAACTCTTATTTATTAGTGAATATGTCTTCCCTGTTCTAGCAAAACATTAAAATGGGTGCATATAAAGGCTTAGGTATTGCTTTTCATGTTTTTCGCCTTAGAAAAGACTGCAATAATCTAACACATGCTTCATAAGTTCAAATCAAAACAATCAAAACACCATTTTTAAAGTTTTCTCATCAAAATTTTCACATTGTAAAAATATTGCATTTTTATTATATATATACACACACACACACACACACACACACACAATATTTTACAATGTAATATATATTCTGTCCTTTTTATAGGTTAAAAAAATTCTGTGTATATATATATATATATATATATATATATATATATATATATATATATATATGACGAACTACTGCAAAGTAGTATTTAATTCTAGTCGTTTTTTGTTAAATATAAATATCGTAACAATCAACAGTGTGTAAAATCCTACTTTCATAGTCAAGGTCTGCACGCAGTAAAAACAGTAATATTGTGAAATATTTTTACAATTTATTTTTTACAATTTAAAATAGCTCCTGTGATGGTTGTTGAATTTTCAGCAGCTATTACTGACTCCAAACTTTTGTGTCTTAGACTTTAATAAAAAAAAAAAAATCAAATAAAGAAATAAAATTTCTGACGGAGTAAACTTATATACCCATGTAAGTTTACCAGTAATTTCATTTCTTTGTTTTTTTTTTTTTTTGTTGTTGTTTTTTTAATTAACATCTAAGAGAGTTTATTCTTAGATGGAATGTAACTGAGATGTCCATTACGTCTCATGACCTATGAAAGAGTTTTCCTCTGGGATAACTTGAATTATACAGTATATAATATCTTTGCAGTAAACATATCCACCCCCTCCTGCATGTCTCCTCCGTTTTAAAGCTTTAAATCCAAACAGCTTGTACAAAAGTGCAAGTCCTCCTCCAAAACCTCATTTCATCAGCCATATACAGCATTTGACAGAATCAAGCCGTATTTGAGCAAGTCATCTCTTGTTATTATAACGTAATCCCTTCCCAAAGGATGATGAGAGAGGCCAGTTCAGGACACAGGCTAGGGATATATAAATTGCTGTGAGCAAAATGAGCGCGTTCTCCCACAGTCAGTACAATAGGCGGCGGTGCTCAGCGTAGCCCGGTTTCATTATTCAGCGCTCAGGTTTCGTTCAGTCTGGGATTAGTGATGGGGATGTAGGCCGGCCATGCACACAATGTCTCCTGATGCCTGTGGGATGTGTTGTACCTCTCGCTTCTGAGAAACCGAGCCCCTGGAGCGCCAGTAAAACAATCAACGGCGTGAAGGACGCTAGAGACTCGGATCCTCAGCTATATAACAGACGATTTCACTGATGATAAAGGGCTTGTTGTGAGTCTTGTCGCAGCGGTCAGTCACGGCTGTAACATGTGTGAGAGCTGGGGGCAAAGTGAGCGCTAAAGTTGGATAGTCAAAGTGTTTATTTGAGTTGTGCTGAAAGCTCCAAACAGTCAGCTGTCTCGCTGATCTCTCAACAGCGCCGATCTCGGATATACACTATTCCCCAATGCTTGGGCCCGTCCCGGCTAGGGTTACCCCGCGAACAATGCCAACTCTGTTCTGACTGCCTATCTCACAGACTTCGTTGTACTAACATGTATACCTATGTCTGCAACGGACAGGGGATGAACAGATTATACTACGGCCTTGAATAGTTTCACTTCTACTTTGAAAGTGATCGTGCCTGTGAAATGCATTCTGGGCCCTGGATAGCATATAATCTTAACACAGCCTTAACAAGCATCGCAGGACCGCACTGCACATCGGCCAAAACCGTGGGCTGAAGCAAAGACAGCTCTGTGAATAGCGGTTCAGTTATTTCTGGCAGAAACGCGTTACGGCTGTGAGTGCTGAGGGAAGCTGTCAACTTTTGACAGCCGAGTGTTGGGTGAACACATTACACAGCTCCTCAGCAAGCCTGCTCATATTAGCATTAACAACACGCAACCATAACAACAGAAGGTCAAACGTAGTCTAGTCTTATATGGGTGATTCTTCAGTGAGGGAAATGATAATATTAAAGAAAAAATGCGGAAAAAATCTGAATATTATCATTTTATAGCATTTTAATTTACACTACTGTTCAGAAGTTTGGGGTCAGTAAGATTTTGCAATGTTTTTAAAAGAAGTCTCTTCTACTCAACAATGCTGCATTAATTTGATCGAAAATACAAGTAAATATTGTGAAATATAATTACAATTTAAAATAGCTGTTTTCTTTCCCAATGTATTTTAATATGTAATTTATTCCTATGCTGGCAATGTTAAATTTTCTGCAGTCGTTACCTCAGTCGTCATTCTAATATGCTGATTTGCTGCTCAAGGAACATTTCTTATTATTATTAATGTTGAAAACAGTTGTGCTGTTTCATATTTTTGTGAAAACTGCGATACTTCTTTTTTTTTCTGTGATATTTGATGAGTAGAAATTTCAAAAGAACAGTATATTGACAATTTAAAAAAATTAAAAATGACAGATTTGGGATCACATCATACAGAAAGATGATAATTTGAAGATCATAAATGGAATTAATTTGTCAATAAAATGTCAATAATACTACTCAATTATTTTTTAAATATAATTACCAAATCGTTTAATATTTGAGAAATTAAAATAATTATAATTCATTTAAAATTATTTTAAGTTAATCAGCTGCTAGTTAGTTTTTGTTTTTTATTTTTTTTATTTTTACTTAATTTTTATTTTTTGCATTTCCACTGATTATTCAATGTTTTTGGTTAAAATTGAATGTCACTGCTTCATTACCACACAATTTATCATACACAATAAAAATTCACATCACACATCCCAAATTCCAGATGATAAATGTTTTCTTGTTTTTCACTGACCCTAACTGAATAATCACCTGTATCCAGACAAACAGTCTGTCAATAAATGCCATCAGAACTGTATTGTTGCCTCTAAAAATACACACCTTTAAAGGATTAGAAATATGATGTGTGTCATTCAAGAAGATATGTCTAATTAAAAACTCAATTCCGAGAAGCATTTGGCAGAACGCTGAGAAATAAAACAGACCCTGAAAGCTGTCCCCCTATGATTGAGACAAGTGTCCTTTAACTCAATTGCATTAAGATGGCTTAAGGTTTAATAGGCTTCTCAAAACATTGCTGCACTGTGTTCACATACTTCTGTTATCTTAGACAGCCAATCAGATTTGGCAAAATAAAAGTTCTTTAAAAAGCAGTGCTAAAACATAAAATGTTATTGCACATTTGGACATCTGTACGTAGCAGCAGTCTGACCCGAGGCCACGACCCATCGGTCCAGTGAAACTCCAGCCCAGTGCTGGTGAACAGACCTTGGCCCATGCTGACAAATGTGCCAGACAGGAGCCTCCAAAGCACCCTCTCTAACATAAAGACGTAAATTCCATTAACTATTGCTGGTGACTCTATGAAAGTAATCTGGTTAAGTTCTTAAGTGCCTCTGATTTGATTTCAGCACGCTTAAGAAGCAAAAACTGCATGAAGTAAATGGTGATGAGTGATATAGGGAGAAACAATTGTGGTTTTCATGAATGCTTCATGACTTAAATGTGTAAGTGTGCCAATAAAAATAAATGCATGACTGAGAATGTCTTGTTAAATAAATTAGCAAGGCTAAAGTGTTTCTGGGCGGGCTGGCTGGCTGTGGAGTGACTGACCCTCTATCCAATTAAGTGGAAGATTGCCAGCACGTACTTGGCCTGAACGCACCCACCTCCTAAGTTATAAAGATGCTAATTGGCTCTAAGGATATTGTGTTTTACATCCTTGTACTCAATCCAGAGGATTTCTCATCATGCCATCTGCCTAATGCAAGTATAAAGTGTCTTTTAAATGTTTTGTTTTCGTAATTCATCATATAACAGAATGGAAATGTGATGCTTCAAATGTGAAAACGTTCTTAACCTTGGAAAAAAAAAAGTCATGAGCTACACTTAATGTCCAAAGCTGAGAATATATAACAAGCTTAATTGTCAAAGTAGACATAAAAATGCCCATTAATGATTCTTTCTCATAGGAATAGGGAGTGATGTGATGACACTATCATTGGATAATTGAGTCTATCTATCAAACCTATCAAGAGGTGTGAGATATAATGCCTGCTAATGAATTCTCATATGGGGAGACAAATAAACACAATGCTGCTGAAGGCATATTTAGTAATGGCGATGTTATGAAATGTGAGGTTTACATACCTGCATTTGGAGGAGGGAATATCTCTGTCAGAGCAACCTGCAATATTAATAAGTTTCAGTAAAAATTCTGCATTAGCCATCACAAAAATGTTAACCACAAGAGGACACTGTTTCACCACTGCAAAACCTGACAAGCAGCTTCTCTCTTTTAAAGACCCAGTGCTTTCAAAGGAAATGTAGGCTACTAAAAATAATAATTTTTCCATGCTTCAAAACATGAAACAAACACATGGGTAAAATGAAAACGCATTAAAACAAATTTGAAAAAAGGTAATTATTTTCAATAAAGTTAAATTTTTCATAACCACTATTTTCAAGAATTATTGGCGTAAACTATCCATTTCTCTCTAGGCATGTCTCACTTTCGCAGTAGTATCTAAATGCACACCAAAAACAAATTAGTCAAGATCTTTACATTTTATTATATTTTTTTGAGAAGCACTTACCCAAAATCCCAATGAAGCGATGAGGCAAGAAGGTCTTCTCAATGTAATCCAAAATACTGCCAATTTATTTTAAACTATCCAATGCTTTTCAGAGTACAGTCACTCCAATATCAGAACACAAAAGTGTTAAAAAGTTGCTTCCATACATGTATAAACATAAACCATAGGTCCCTCCAAAATCTAGGAGCTCTGACAAATTGTTTGTTTTTACCCTTTCAATATCAGGGCATGTATGATATTGAACATCCTGAACCAATCCTTTCCAGAGACTGAACCAGTATCCAGTAAAATCCTCCAAACACAGTAAATGTGAGGATCTGAGCTGCTTCACCATCAACAGATTAAGCGCAAATCCACTCAAAGCAGGTTTGAGAGATCTTTTCCAGAGCGTGTCCGGCTGCACTAAGCTCGGCTCAAGAATGCTCCCTCAGTAGCGAACCGTGCATTCCTGTGATCCCTCCCTCAGCGGACACTCCCACCGCCTCCCACATCTCCCTCCTCAGCCCAGAGAGCGGCACCCCGGCGGCAGAACAATTACAACACTCTCCTCCTCTCTGCTCAACACGTACATATAGACAGTCTAGTGATTATGGCCATCCTCTTAATTACAGGCCCAGAATAACCAGAGGGGACAGGCGATGGGTTCAGAATGCTGATGAGATGCTTCCAGACTTCACTCTTATTGGGTGACGTGCCGGCTCCAATTAATGCTTCTGTGCTGGTATGCCACCCCGGTTCTTTTGTAGGGTGAGAAAAGAATATGATTTAATGCAGTGGTTGCAATTGTACCTGTCACAGCTTATTATAAACGTATCACATAAATGTGAATGTCATGCACACCGTGTTGTGGAATTCTCGGTGAGGTCAGCCAATCGCAAAGCTCTTCGTCGGACAGAAGGGTTGTGAATGTCAGTGGGAAAGGGCATGGCGAGATGATAAATCACAAGACGGGATATTATCACAACAGATATATCACGTAATTTATTAGAAGCGTCAACACCCCAATGGGAGGAGGCACATGAAAGCTCCTGCACTCATCAGCCTCATGTCTTCTGTTGCTAATGCAGTGTCCTCTCTGAACCGGGGATGGGCTCTCTTGGGGAGATAGAGGAAGACTTCAAAGTCCATGGCCCGCCAGGATCGCGGGGAGGTCTCATTCAGCCGTTGCCCCCGTCGACCCTGAGGGAGTTTCTAATTGCATTTCACAGGCCCTGAACAAAACAAGGCCTTGTTCAAGCTGAAGTTGGTCCTCCTGCTGGGACGTAGCTGTGATTTGCGACTCCTCAGCGGGATGTGGATCTTCAGCTTGCCAGAAAAACAGTTTCAGCTTCCTTCTTCTGACTGCACGCACTGGGGTGCCCATAGGCAGATGAATACGTGAGTGGCAGTGACACCTTCTTCTCCCCTCGGAAGCCGTTCGATCTGTGGGACTGGAGGCAGATGTGTGGGCTCAAGTTGAAATATTAATTCAGACCTACAAGAGAGACTCCAAATCGTATGCAGGCCATCAAATATCATCAAACAGAAGAAGATTAGGGGGTTTTCTTTTAATAATTTATAAGCTCGAAATAAAAGCCAATGTACTTTGTACTAGTTCTAGCTGAGCCAGATGTTATTGCTGTGGTTTATTATCCTGACTATATGGGGATTTGATATCTAACACAAGCATAGATCTTATTTATGTGTACTTCAAAAGAAGAGCATTTTGGTTAAATTATGTGTATTGTGTGTTTGTAAATCTAAAGTTGCAAGACCCAGGATATTCAATGTTTGCATGGAAGCGGCGAGATATATGGCATCTTTGTATGTGATGTTTTGAGATATACAAGCCACATATATTCACCGTTCTAACTAATTACTAAAATCAGACAATATTTTTTTGCAACTAATGCATTAATTGCAACTAATGTTCGTACCTCTCAAGAAAACTTGAGGTTGAAGTTGGAACATACTCTACTGGCAACCATAACCCTTGCTGTAACTAACCTTACCATAATTTAATGCTATTTTTATAAGCATTATATATTTTAACAGTTAAATATTATTTAACTGTTAAAATATATAAAATATAAATTGAAATTTTCATGATCAAATAATAACACCAAACATTAATTTCCCCCAAACGAAACTTTGCTCAGGATGTGGATTTAAATCACTGATTTATCTTCTGTCATAATCTCATTTATATAAAACTGAAAAGAACAGAAAAATTTCACAGTGCCATCACAGTTTAAGCAGTTTCCAAAAAACCATAATCACACATTACCAGAGCACAATATGTACGACTAACAAAATAGTAAATCACTCCTAAATTGTAACATTATAATCATCAAAGGCAGAAAATCGGAGTCAGATGTGATTACTGAAAATGAGATGTGGAACGAGGACTTTTATTAACTCAGTGCTCATTCTAGTAAGTTCATTCTAAATCATTTTGTGTAATTATGACAAAGAATCAGTTTACGATAGCGTATGTACATCTGTCCCAACGTTAGCCACATCCCAAAGCCCTAAAAAAATGAAGAAATCGAATGAAAAATGAGCACACGCAAGTTTTTCCGTCTGTCTTTTTTTAAACACCGAAAGATTCTTGCAGACTTGCCTCAAAGGCAAAGTCATTAGTGCCGACTTGGCCTGATTGTTTTCACTGATTTTCTGTCTGAAGGAGGAGTAAATTGATGCCTTAGCCCTTCAGCTCCAGTCTGGCTATTAATTTCAAAGAGAAGGTTTGGCCCGATGGCCCTTTGAGAGAAAGCTGATTTAACTAGATCATTTTAAATGGGGATGGATTCCTCCATACTTGCCCTTTAGAAGAGCTTCTGTCCTCCATAACCACTGGTCTGTAATGGCAAGTTCCTTCTGAGACTATTACTAAGGGCCAATTGGCCTTGAAATGAAATACATAATCTTAATGTACTGGAAGATGTGCGATCCGTTCGGTCGTGGAATGGAACAACTCCACACCGCAGGAGTTTTCAGTCCATAAACAGAAATGCTGCGAGAATGTCACACTGTCAGATCAACGTAGGCTTCGCAAGCGGGCGTACGCAAACTCGCACGTCAGCCGCTGCTATTTCCAGGGAGAGATAATCAAAGGCATTTGACTTGTGAGAGCCATGGCGAAATAGCGATATTCTTGGATTTCAAAGAGTGTCTAACCACTGAATAGGGTTTTCATACGCCCTTTCATTGGGATGACACAATGTTGCATCTGCTCGGCAAGGGATAAATTAAGCATGTGAAAGTTTTAGTGAAATCCCCATTTTCCAGTTAATCAAATCTCCCCTAATCAAATTAGGGGCTGTAATTCCTCAGGATGCGTGTGACAAAAGTGCATTATTCCTGCCTTTGGAGCCGCGAGAGAGAAATCAGCGTGAGGCCATTCCCCTCTGCTTCAGTGGCCCTGAATTGAATTGCTCTTCCGACTGACCCGAGCGCAAGAGGCAGGGTCGAGGTAAACTTTGGCAGTGTTTGAGTTCCCAGCTCATTAAAGATCTGCCTCTGAGGCCACCTCCAGAGACTGTTGAGCCATTCATTAATGAGGCACTTGTGTAATTTTCCCTGGACATCTGTGACAAACAGGCTCTCCTCCCAATGGCGCACAAAAAACACCTCGGACAATGAGGGAAACAACCAAGGCAAAACTTCTAAAATATGTCATGCACTCACATATAAAATCATCTTCGATCTTACAAAGCTGCAGCGATTACCTGTGAGGACTTATTTTCCATTGAATGAAAAGTCTTGAGATTTGATTGAGCTGGCAAATACAGGGAGCACAGAAAGTGTCCTTTTATACTCGTTTAGCAGGGCGGTAAATAGGCCCATGGAGCATTCGGATGCCAATTATGAAGTGCTCATAACCGATGTGTACCTCGCGGCTTTGCACAACAGCTTCCTTCCAAAGCAATTCATATGGCAGCTAATGAATATGCCACTTTAGACTTCATGAATTGTTCCTTTCCGTTCACTGCCCCCAGTGTTAACACCTCTTTATACGATTCTTAACACCTACTGCACTGCCTCTCAAGGTCACTCTGGTTGTACAGAGAGCTGGAGAAAGCTGCACAAAACCTGAGAGGCTCAATTCCTATTCATTTGTCACATTTGCATGCATGCCTCTATACTCAATCACACAAAGGCCACGGTAGCTTAGCCATTGCCCCCTACCAATTACAAATGAGTCCATTAAGCTGTCTGCATCGGGCCCAGCCTCTTCATGGTAATGGCTTGTGAGATTTCCATCATAATCGCCGGGCTCCCACTGCAGTCACGAGTGCAGATGGAGGAGGAGAGTGGGTAAAGAGCTATCAAACGGGGCAAAGTGCATTCCTTCAGCTTTGTTTATGTGCAGGCGAACTCAAAAGCCAATGCTTTCTTTAGGAGTGAAGCCTTTAAAGATTATTGCAAAATTCTCATGTAATTTAGCTGCATGTGCAAAAATACGGGCCTTGATACTGATCATTATTTTATATTGCAATGCATATAATCTTTGAATAGCATATAGATATTAAAATATAGATAATTTTTTATCTAAATAAATCACAAACAAAAAAGTCTATTTGAGCATCACAAAATTATAATGCACAGTATGAAAAATGGATATTCATTTTGAGATTTAATAAAGATTACATTAAAATTTTCATCATAATATTTAGTTATATAATTGAATTATCCTTAAGTGAGATGGCAACAAAGGTAATCAAAATGTAAAAATAAATCCAATATTGGGTGATATGATCAACTTAAAAATCTCTATATATCTATCGGCATATATATTGTGCATCGCTAATAAAAGTGACTAGTGCATATGCAATCTCTACAATATTATCCTGTTATTATTAACTATTATTATTATGATTTATAATTAACTTTCATTTTCAATGTCAATATTAAAACAAAACCCAATACAGATTATCCTCATTAGTCACATAATAAAATAATTCTTTATCATTTTTATATATATTTTTAGATTATTTGTTCTGTCAAATCAAGACAATTGTAGAAATGTGGAGAACACTGAAGCAGATGGGATGTTTCTTGTGGTGTCAAATCATTTTCCTCCTTGGTTCCAAAATTAAATGGCAGGGGGTGATTTACGCACCTTCTCTATTAGCGATCTTGGAAGAATAATGTGAACAGCTTTTATTACATGCTGGTTGTTACTCTGACACCTAATTTACAAAGTCTGTTAATGTCTAAAGGGAAATAACAAATCATTTAGGCCAGACAATCAATCCAATAAACGTGCATTTATCAAGCTCATTTGTGAAGCCTGACCTAGTTCTTTCATGTCATATAACAGGACAACTCTATAAAGGTCTATTCAAAAGTGGAGGTAAATCACAGCCCATAAAAAACCCTGACAAGTCTCTGCATTTTAAAGCAATCACGACCCTCAAATATATATCATTATAGGATTTCACATAAAAAAGTATTAGAAAGCAAGCACACTATCCTGCTGCCTGAGGGGTTTTACTGGTCCACTAAAGGTTTTTAGATGAACAATAAGCAAGTCATGACTTACAGGGATAGCTCAAGCAAAAATGTTGTTTTAGACCCCATTGACTTTAATTGTATGGGCAGCTGAAACATTCTTCAAAATATCTTTTTGTTTTGTTTTCCACAGAAGAAATAAGTCATACAGGGTTGGAACGACATAAGGGTGGGTAAACAATGACAGAATGCTCATTTTTGGGTGAACTACCCCTTTAAACACTAACAGTTCCTGGATAACTGATGTTTGTCAACCTTTAAGTCTACAGCTTGTGAACCTGCAACACTATTTACAAGAGTTACAACCATTCTGCAGCAATACGACCCCTCACAACGAAGTTAAAAACCTATTGCTCCGCTCGCACTATATTTCAAAGGACTGTAGACTCTCCTCAACCGTTACATGGTGAGAGTGATTGCAGCAGATCACCTTGAGGACATCTAGCCCAAATGTAGTGCCCCAGTAGTGGAAGACCATGAAGAAAGATGATAGGACTTCAGAGGTATTAATCACCACGACAGTGAGAGGCTCAGCCCCCAGCCACCAAGGGCTCAGGATAAGCTCGTAAAAATTGCACGGCCCTCCACAGGGCGCTCATGTCTTACTTGTTTATGGCAGCGAGTCCCAGAGGACGTGGCAGTGATGTGCTAGCCTCTAAACCCACGCCGTCAGGAATGATGTATGACCATCATTACCAGAAAATATCACTTCAGCCGACCCATGATCTTGCTCCGCTAAGGGTCATATTATCCATGAAGAACAAATTACAGTCCCCTCCGCACATTTAAATTACTAGCAAAAAAATGCTAGTGCGGAGATGGTGATATGTCATCTGTGACAATGCCCCCCAGTGTAACGCAGATAAAAACCCACCTGAGAAATCATCATCCTACAGGATGCTAAAGTTCACTTGTGCTCGCTGTCAAGCAGAAGCAAACATACAGGAAAGGTTGTGCACTTTAATTTCCCCCATTTGAGCAATTAGTATATTTACACAACAAAGACAGTCTTGAAATGAAGATTCAGATTCAGATTGTGCTGTTTATTATGGAAGCCGGTTCCTCACAATTCTGGCTTTTTTTCTCGCAATTCTGAGTTTCTATCTTTTTTCTCATAATTGTTTAAATCTTGCAATTGAGGTTTTTCCTCCCAATTCTGACTTTTTTCTTGCTATTGAGAGTTTATATTTCCCAAACCTTTTTTTTCTGAATTCTGAGTCTCGCAATTCTGTTTTCTGTTTCCGCCACAGAATAAAAAATGCAATTGTGACTTTCTGTCTCACAATTCTGACTTTTTCTCAGAATTATGAGTTAATATCTCAAAATTCTTTTATAGTTTATATCTTACCATTTTGAGTAATTGCTTAAATAGGGAAATTGTAAACATTTGAACTGCGAGATAAAAAGTCTTCCCTAATTTTAAATATCATTATTTTTATGCTGACAAGACAAAGTTATCATTTTTTATTTGAATCTAGTTAATTGTTATACATTACAAACATAAATTTTGTGAAAATATATTTTTAAGATTGACTTTTAATTGAAAAACAGTATGCTAGCAATAACCAATGATACTTTCTGATATTTTTTGTTAATCTTTGCAGTTTTTCAATATGTTTGATGTTTGTATCTGTAAATAATTTGTTATATTCATCCTTGACTTCTCCATGCTTAAATATCATCACCTCGAATAGCTTTGCCAACTGTGCTTTAAGCTATTTCAACTCTCTTTTCAGTGTAAAATAGTGTTATATATATATTTAATATAGACTATATTTATTAAAATTATGGATTTGGCAGACACTTTTATCTAAATCAACTAACTTACACTCAGGAGATACATTTTTATCAGTGCTTGCATTCCCTGGAAACTGAACCCATGACCTTGGCATTGCTAACACCACGTTCTGCCAGCTGAGCTACAGGAACACGACTTTCTGAATATTAAAAAAACACATACTCATGATATGCATTATGCTTTCTTTTCCAAATCATTGCAAGATACACATATTTAGGTAGAATCACTTTTTTCATTCTTGCTATGCTTTTTTGAATGATCTTATGTTTTCTTTTTGCTAAATGCCAACACAACATTCTGATTCATCCAATTCAAAGAAAAATCTAATATTCTGGAAAAAGTGCATTAGAAAAGCAATCAAAATCTAACTATGACTATGGTATAATGCATATTTAAGATTTCAGCACCAGTAATGGAGTGTCAGTGGAGCAGAATGTTCTCAATATAAAATATGGATTTAGTGTTTTCATGTACCTGTAAATTTTAACGTAAATGTTAAAACTGAATTTCTACTGATATATATTATATGTGAGCATTGAATAATATGGTTTAATAACCTGCTGGACCGGACCTTTTGTTTGAGCGCAGCTCCCATGTAATGCAACAGAATGGACAATTAAAGGTACAGCAGCGTGGTCATTCTCTGCATTCTCTTTGCCTTTGGAAAACGAATCCCCTGATAATTTATAACCGAGGAGAAACAAGCGGCTGATGAATAGTATCCATTATCATGCATCATTTACTGTAATAACAGGCTGCTATTTCCATACAAGAAATGACAAAAATCCTCCATGAATTAGTTTCGAATTTCGCCTGTGGATGTTGGGAAGAGAATAAAGGAGCTTGTGAGTTCTACCACCCAATATCAATTTCAAGGTCCATTTACTTCCTCATCCCTGATCCCTGCCACGCTGAACAGACGGAGACCCCTGAGTGGGCGCATATGGCAGAGGGCTGGGAGTCCACTGGAGCTGGTAATGATGGCAGCGGTGGACTGGTCCATCACCGTGCCAGCGCTGGGGCTCCATTGGCGCAGAGTAATTGACAGCCATGAGCTTCCCTACAGAGCTCAAACACCGCCGCCTGCTCTCTGGCACACACTCCCTAATTCACACACGCAGTCTTGGCTGCTGGCTCAGCAGGGGCAGGCCATCCAATTTACAGCTCTGTCCAGCACTGCCCCGGGAGCCATCTCCAGCCTGCCCAGCCGGCCCAACAGAGACTAATGAAGGGCTCCTCCAGCACCTCATACATTATGGAGAGAGCAGAGACAGATCAGGAAAACACTGCCAACGCACTCCGCTTTTCTGAACGGAAAGAATCAATTGGGTTGTTGTGGGTAACTGCTCCCCTGCTATGACACCGCTCTCCATTACAAACGGTGGAGAGAGCGCAAACGAGGTATTATTTCTGGCGCTTGTTTACTTGCGTTCCAAGTTCAAATTTGCTGCACTGAGTGTAAAACCACTTACCGCTTTGCTTCCACTTACCAGCTCCGAAAGCAAGAAGATGCTTCACCTTTCCAGGTTATGGTGCGAAACGATCCTTCCTAGATGACCACCTCTCTTTTTCTGTTAATCTGTAGGGGTGGAAGATTCATAATCAGGTATCATGTCATATCGTGTCAATGGTGGCTACGTAGGTCTGTCTACATAAGCATACAAGGACTTTATGTATGATGGAGCTTCACTTCATTCTGTTCTTGCATACTTATGAGAGCATAGAGCACACCGGCCCACCGCTGAGCCTGCTTTGGCATGCTGTTACAATGAAACAAATTGTATTCTGTGATGCTCCGCATGAGTCTTGGCTTCACTAACGTCCTTGGGATGCTTACCATCTGGCAGTCCCATCACTGTATTCAGATACACTGCATTACAAAGCGAGACAGCACAGAATGCAAAAAAAGAGAGAGTGTTATCAGGTATTTTACTGAAATGTTGGAATGTTTACTTCTCAAGTTAATAATTCAATAACCATTCACTGAAGTGTTACTTTTGTTTATTTATGGCTGACAGCTACAAAAACTGCCATGTTTAGGCCAGTTTTGTTATTGTTAACTTAAAATAAAACTATTAAAAATTATATTTTTGAAATAAAGCAGAAATGAAACAATATAAATATTAAATGAAGAACTTTGAAATATGCAATTTTATAACTAAAATAAAATAAAATAAGTTGAAGCTGAAACTAAAGCACATAATTACTAAAACTTACAATAAAATTCAAATGAAAACTGAAAATGTTATTTTAAAATATTAATGAATACTATAATAGTACATAAAAAATACTAAAAAACAGAATTAGACACTTAAGTCACACTTAAAATGCTTGAATGTCATTGCACTAGATAACAAATCTAGCAATATAGCAAATGGCAGGATTTGTCTAGTTTGATATTTGGTATGTAATGCAACAACATTCATAGATTTTGACATTTACCTTAAGTGTCTGAATTTTTTGGGGTCACTGTATATATAGGTAATATATAATGGCCTGGTTTCACAGACAGGGCTAGGATTAAGCCATGACTGGTTCATAGTTCAATTAGGCCATTTAAGTAGCTTTTATAGAGGTACCTTAGAAAAAAAATATTATGACAAAAACAAAACAATGGCGCTGACATATTTTAAGATAAATCAGTGGAAGTTTCTTTTAGTTAAAATAGACATGCAATTTTGTCTGGGATGAGGCTTAAGCCTTGACTGTGAAACCAGGGGGGAAATATTTGTTTATTAGAATAGATTAGATTAGATAAAAATGACCTCTTTTTTTTTTTCCAAAACTGCCATAAATTTTGAAAGTCACATGAGAAACCTACTGCTTTCAATACACGTGTTTTTTTTAAAGAGCCTTGGGAATTAGTTGTTGACTACCATGGTCAAATTGGTCAGAAGGGGAATTACTCAGAAGTGAGTTTGCCTCTCATTAAACAATTGACCCTTACTTGTGTCCATTTTTGCAAGGCGCTGCTGCAGAGGTTGGGCCAGGAATCAGCCAGGTTCATCCATCAGCTTTATGGCAGGTGGCAGGGGCTCCTTATGCTCAATGTAGTGGAAAGCAAGGCTTTATTACCTCTGGTTTCTCGCTGAGAGAGATGAAGACAAAAACAACGGTGACAGAGCATAGAATTTCCAAGGCTGATGGTCACGGTTGACGCGTCAATATAACTCCATATGTTCTTGAAATCTGTTGTTGCGCCACAGCATTTCAGCCACAGTGCAGACAAGGATGTTGTCCTTCACAAAAGAAACCATGTCTGCTCGATTTTATCGGCTCCACAATATGGTGTCGGCAAATTATTCATGACAGGTGAGAACTGTCACTACGTTCAACACCCTGAATATGAGCCGATGTCTTTTGACTTCCGTGGAAGCAATGAAATCCACTGATGACAGCTTACTTGACATTTACACACTCCGATTCCCGTCCTTTAATAGCTACGCTCCATCTCCCTGGGGTTTGCCAGCCAGGCCGACTGATAACAAACCTGTCAGGAGGGTTCACGAGGGATATGAATCCAGTGCTGGCGGAGAAATGATGTGTTCAGTGGAGGAATATGGAGACTGACATGAGCTGCACACCGGCTTAGTGACAGATGATTTGTTAGACCGTGCGCTAAATGGAAGTCGCCACAACGGCTGATTAGGTCTTATCAGGGCCGTTTCGAGCGAGCAACTTTTTCATTTCACCTCTCTCCAAGGAGCCACCATCAAAAGAGATCACAGAGGTTTCCTCGGCGAGCCTGTCAGCTCAAGGTGAAGCCGAATGGGGGAGGATAACAGGGATGAGGAAATAAACTGCTGTCTCAGATAACATTAATGCTCAAGCTTCACAGCTGACAGCTACCTGATAAAACATTATCTCAGCCAATGAGAGACAGGACAAGACAAACACGTCCCCCCACACACAGTTTTTCTAATACATTTGGCCAGATTACAGCAAACCGCTATTCATCTGTGGATCGTATTGCGACTCTAGAGATCCTTTTTCCTTTTTTATAGGAAAGGTCACCCATCTCTCATGTTTTTTTAGCCGTAAGACTAAATGTATTGGACTGTGGCTTCCTAATGGGATTGGGCAATATTTCAAATGAATACTATTATACGTATAGTTATTACTATATTTTATATTTATTGTGATATTGTGCATTCAATAAACAAGACACTAACAGTTAAATAAAAACAAGATAATATAGAGTAACTAACATTTTAGAAGCAATATTGCCAGTTTAGGCCGGTTTACACTAAGAACTTTAACCATAGCGTCCACACCAATTCGCAATAACATTGGGCGAATTGTTTATCATAAATGTGTGCTGCGGATTTATCATCTGATTGTTCATCATCTGGAAGAAATTGTTCTCAAAAGGCCCGTTCACATCAAGAAAGATAACTATAACTATAGGTATGTTTGATTGTACTAAAAATGGAAAAGTTTTGCCTTTGCATTTTTTGAAAAGTTTCACGTACATTGTCAAAATGATCCCCGTTCACACAGATCCACGAAAATGACTAAAAACGCTGTATTATGCACAAGTGTGCCGCACACAACCTGAAAAGTGAAGTCAAAACATTTAGATCTCCAGCTGATGGCTGGCTGGTGTATATATAAACCCCACCCTCTCCATGTAAACGAATGGGATGTGAGCCAAACTAAATAATCAAAATACACTTCAAATAAATTTTTCCCAAAGATGGTTTTCTTATTTTAGGCAGTTCTTGTCAAGCTAATGTATGTTTAAGTGTTCGTTTTTTAACAAGTTTGCTTTTAGTTAGGATTTGATACGGTGGCTCCACCTCACGATTACTACTGCGCAGACTTGGACTCCAAACGATGTCATTTTCGCAAGATGACATCGGCCATACTGAGATGTTTTGGCTTCACTTGGCTACACGTAACCTGACATCAGTTCTCACAAATTCATGCTTTGAAAAGACGATGCTGTTTTTTTTCTCAAAACTTTGAATTTTCAGGCCCCCGTAACGACTTTGTGTAAACGAAAGGCCAAAACGCAAACAAAAAGTTAAATGACGTTCAGATTATTGCGCATTCTGATTGGCTGCCAATGTTTCTATCATTCATGAGTTGGAGAAAATCGTTCTGAAAGTGATTCCAATGATATTGCTCCTCCGTGTTGTTATTGTTATAGCTGTGATGTGGACTTCACTATTCTAATAAAATTTGAATGATTATTAAAACTTTGTAGTTGATTAATGATTATTAAAACTTTGTAGCTATTGTAGTTGTCGTTATTAATTATCATCCTTGCTGTGAACAGACCTTTACTTGCTCCATCAATGAAAATAGTTCAGAACTGATGCAAGTCTTCGAGTAGTAGTGTTTTTTTTTTATGAAATAATCAGTTTCAGTGACTGAATGAAACCGATTCATTCCTGAAAAATTTTTCTTTTGGATCAGTTAATTCAGTAACAAAGTCTTATATCACTTGTTTAGATGAATTAATGAACAAATCAGTTGAATGAACGATTCAGTGACAGACTCATAAAGACTTGTTGCCACCTACTGGCGTAACTATGCCACCAGCTAAAATCATTAAAAAACACTGGAAAAAATGCTTAAAATAGCACGCAGAATCACATCAATATTTCAAATGCTGTCTCTAACTGAGAATCATCCTGGACAACCATGAAATTATCTCAAGAGTGAGCAGATGGTCCTTCCTATATGCAACATCATCCATGTATTGACTGACAATTCAATCCAGATGAGACCACATTAGACCGCAAATTGATATCTATCACAAAGACTGAATCTTCCTCTTAGTGGTGCAATGATCTGTATGATGGGCCCCTCACAAATCAATAGTAACAATAATGATCTTGTTTCACAAATCCCTAGTAGTGATTAATCGAAAATCCATGCAAATGCAACTTTTTGGTAGCTTCTGGATCAAGTTTGATGTACACTTTATATCTTATGGACCACAAAAGTTAAACGAAGCAGTGGAGATGTGACGAAAATCCACACATTTGCCGGCCTGTTCTCATTAGGACACCTTGGCTCAGTCTACACCCTCAAAGTGTATCTGTTTACACATGGATCTCATTTGATGAGACATAAGGCAGTAATTGGATGAGGCTTGTGATCAGATGTTCTCTTGGGGAAGCTAATTCCACTCTTTCTGACCTGCCTAATCTTCTAAGACCAAGCTGGGGTTAATGGGCTGCTCTTCCCACACCAACTGCTGAGGGGTGCGTAGGATATCCAGACTGCTGTATAGAAAATGCTGTATTAGAGCTCTGCAGAAGGATGTGACAGTATAAGCTGCACAACACGATCCATGATAAAGTAATTTATGCATGAGTTCTGGACCGCAAGTGAATAGAAGATACATTTTCATGATTAGCCGAGCAGAGGTCATGCGTAAATGGATATCATATAGCATCCCTTCTGACAAAAATCGTTAATCTGACTGTGATAGTTTCCATTTACTGGAATGTGTGGTTTTTTCCTCTCCATTGGGAGGTAGCTAACAAAACATTATATTTTAACAGACAGAAACCACTTTTGCTGCTGCCTGGGATACTGTATATGACGTTTTCTTCATATTCTCTCATTTAAGGGAAGAGACTGGAAGCGCTGGCAATTTAGGAGTGCAGTGGGTAATATTTCAGACTGAATTTAGTGTTAAATACACTCTTACTACATATATAGTTTTTTTTTTTATATTTAGTGTGATATTTTGTTAAAAACACAAGAGAATCATTCAGTTATTTTTCGGGCTGTCTCTCTCAATATCTATGTTGATTACGGCCCTGTTTCGTCTAGATGGATGTCTTTTTTGTAGCATCTTAAAACACAGTGTTTTAAAAATATGAGAAATCTAATTTTGAGACCTTTACCTATTTAACTGCCCACATCTAGGGGGCCATTTAAACAAAATGTGGTTTTGTAGTTTCATTTCTGAACAAATCAATGTTTTTGAACAAATTGGTTGAGCAAATGATTCGCTGACACACTCATAAAGACAGTCGATTACTTTATGACAATTTTATCAGGCCAACTACTGCCATAATGATATAACCTGCACAAATGATCACTGAAGAATCTCTACTTCTAATACACAGCTGATTATTATTACTCTGAAACGTGCAAACCCAGATAAAAAGTGCCAGTGCTGTTAGACTGTATCAGAGCTCTGTATGGAACGCCGTTCAGCCAATCAAATTCCTGGACCAGAACTAACCGTTTGTTAGCAGGCTAAAATAACCCAGAGTTTGTTTATTGTGATAGATCAGACCAGAAAAGGGGGCTTAGCACTTCAAAGTGGGCAGCAATATTGGTTAAAATTATTTAAAATAAGACAGAACAAGGTTTGAAATAGGCAAAAACAACTAACAATCAGCATGCAAGCTAAAAATGTAATTTTTTTTAATATAAATAAATTTATATAAATTTTGTCTAGCATTTTATCTGGTAGAAACAGTTGATTGTGAGTAAAAAAAAAAAGCTGTAACTACAAACTAGAAAAGTCATGTAAAAAAATTAATGATAAAAAAAGTGTGAAGAACATTCAGTGATTGTATGGAATTTATATATTTTAATATATCGCCTAGTTTCTGTAAATAAAAGTTTAAAAATGTGCAGCTTTGTCATTTTTGCAGAAGCACCAGAAATATCTTGGGGTTCCTTTAGACCTTGAAGTTCAAAAGAGAACCACTATCACAGAGAGAACAGGTTTCAAACAGTTCCAAACTGTGGTACAGTATATGACTTTCTTTTCATTTTCTTATTTAAGAGAAGAGACGTCCCGTCTCTTCTCTTAAATAAGAAACGTCCCGTCTCGTCTCTTAAATAAGAAAATGAAAAGAAAGTCATATACTGTACCACAGTTTGGAACTGTTTGGAACCTGGGACGTGTTAACGCTACCAGTCTTCCAGCAAATTTCCTCGTTTTTCTCTCAAAACTGATAGATATCTTTAAAAATCCCTCACACAATGGCTACTGTTGAGCAAGTTGGCAATCCAAACGTACCACCTGCCTCCTCTCAAGAGTCCCAACCCTGTAATTGTACATAGATTTGACAGACAGCTACATTATGATCATATGAAACAGAGCTAATCATGCTTTCCTGTCTCTTTCATCTGCACCAATGAGCTCCTTCCATTCGGCATTCAATGACATTTCGCTTCTGCGCCACAGATGAGGAAAGGTCTTCTGTGACCCTCGTTTTTCAGGCCTGCTCACATGCAAAGCAGGTTATACAAAAGTCTTAAAAGAGCATTCAGCAGGCGACCGCAATCACAGGCCCTCAGATATAAAAGCGATTATAAATCAGCGTGTTCGTTATATTAAGCCCGTCTGCCTTTCTATCTATTCTGCCCAGAAATTTGTAGGCAATTAATTAAATTCCCATGTCCGTGCCTGGCAGTCATTAGTCTAATATCGGCTTTCAAGGGAGCACAGAGGAGGTGGTCGCAGTGCCAGGTCACATCACGAGAGACTGCGAACCTCTGCCTCCCGTTTGCCCTCTCCTCTTTTTATTGCCATTCATTTTCCATCAGCAATACGATGCTAGCATTATGTGGGGAGACAGAGCAATTTCCTGAGACACTTAACACCAGGTCACATGGGGTTGAAATACGATAGACAGACAGCCATTCAGAGGCTGCTACTCGAGATGATGCCAACCCAGATGTGAAGTCAATGGAAACACTTCGATGTTCAAGGACGAAGAAATTGCGCCTCGAGTGCGCTTTCAATTTGAGACCTCGTTCAAACGCATTCATTCACCCGCCTCACGGAGGAGACTAAATATGGAAATTAACTTTGACTGCCAGATGTTTCCTCTGTGTAATAGAAGTCGTTACCATCACATTTAGCACTTCGTTTCCAAAGCGCCTCGCATTACGCGGTGAAACGTATTCCTCCGCGAGCTCGGTAACAGTGCATTAGGCGCAGATAATGATGACTTTGTTATCATGTGGTCTGTGAGGTACATTTCCCAGCTCCCCTAACTACAAATGTCAGCCCCGACAGGCAATTACAGGAGTCCGATTACTCCCTTCTCCGCTATCGCGCTCCCATCTTCGTGGTGAAGAGCTAAAGGTAATTTTCCCCCGGGCCTCAAACAAGGCCATGAACTTGGCTATTAAAGGCCTAACAGGTTTTGTCCGAGCAGTCTGCTGGATGCCTGAGTGACACCCAGTCGATATCCTCCATCCTCTCGGGTCATCTCATCTGTCGCGGGCTGAAGGTAGACCGCTGATGGCACGCGAAAATCAGCCATAAAAAAATGTTGAAAGATAGTATTCAGAATGGGTTTACAGAGGTTAAAGGTCTGCTGGATTAGCAGAAGCACTAAAGTAATGTATGTTGTAGAATGTACTTGAATTGCTCATGTGATAGCAGGCATCAGTGTTGTTTTTGTCCACCTGCGAGGACGACTTTCTTCAGCAGCGGCTTCAGGATGTAATCAAAGCGCGAGAGCGCCACCTGCTGGACACACACCGCTTCACGAAACATTCACCTTTTTTGGCAATTTACCATATTTTCAACAGAATATATAAAATTATTAATTTACAATTACTTTTTTTTTACTACGGTGAAACATTTTAATAAAAAAAATACTGTAATAATCTCTCACATAGTTGCATTTCGGTTCAATTTGTTTTGTTCCGGTTGTAGGCCTGCTACATACTACAGTGTAACATTATTCAACATGCAGCTTGAAAGTTTTGCATGGTTGTCTTTGTGTAAACACACTTTCCACACACATAAGTTTATTGAATTTATCCACTAACATATAACGTGGAGGAATAGTCGTTTTTTACTCAAGTTCTCCATCACTGTCATTTCTACTACAACTTAATTACGTATTCTCATTTAATTTAATTAAAAGATTAAATGAAATGACGGTTATGGAAACATTTTTAAAATTAAATGTCTGACAGCTCTAAGGCTAATTTTAAAGATAGCTTTTAAATACATACAAGTAATTTTTTTCACACGTTTCGAATGACTGTCCAAATTACAGTTTGACTGGAAATGATTGGAATATTTACCTCGTTTTTTCTTTGTTTTCTTAATACAACACGTCCCATAACTCATCTCAAGCTCTTCACGATGTAAACTAACTTTTGAAAAGGCTTCATTGGTGCAGAATCTTTGGTTGTGGTGAAAATGACACCAGCTCTGAGGGACAGTCAAAACTGAAATAAATTTTCACACATTTTTTTATTGAAATAATATATTCCCATGTTTTAAGACATAAAACATAAATTTAAAGTAGTAAAACCTGTACACATTAAATAGCAAAAATAAATTATGAGGGATAATAAAAAAATCGTAATGCATGAAAAAAAATTGATTAATAAAACTCAAGCCTTGGGACATGTCAAAATAAATAAATAAATAAATAAAAATAATACACAATTCATATAATGTTTATAATTTTATGCACATCTCAGAGCCTGCAGGAATTTCACATCTTTCAAATGAGCAATTTCCAAGACAGACTGCAGAACAAAATGAAAATATTTTGACACTACAGATGAAGGAATTTTTATCAGCAGTAGCACATGCAACTGGTACATGACTCTGAGACAGGAGGAAAAAAAAAAAAAAAGAATTCCCCAGGAGCCATAACCATCATGCCAAAAGTGATGCAGTGCCCAGGATCTCAATGAACAGTTACAATACTATTAACAGCACACATTCATAGCTCAGCCTCTGGTTCAGCTCCATCAGGAAACAAGTGCATATGCACAGCCAGTCGCCAGGACACGCCATCAGGCCTGATGAGAATAGCACCATGTCATTTCACAGGGATTTGAGCAGAATAAATACACAGCAATTTCTCCCTCGAGGGCTTATCATACCTGGAGAGTATGATGAAACCTCCTGCAATATGGTGTCTCATTTTTTCCCTAGAAACCCAAGATATTTGTTCAAAATCAAGCAAAATGTGCAATGACGACCACTGGTTTCAGGTTTTACACACTTTATTCCTAAAACATTGGCTGCACCATCCATAGCGGCACACAATTGTATGTACACATTTATATACACACAATTCTCTAAATCTGTGATATAAAATATATAATCCGACAATGTACCTCTTGTCCTCTTATTTGAACACATTAAATTGCTGTACAGGAATTCTGTAGCTACAGCCTATCTTAAAGTCCCCACCACACAAAGGTAAGAACGTGAGCGCCTTTCATCTGTACATTGTGACAGTAAAAATTGTGGAGAAAATATTTCTCTAAATATTCCTCTAAAAGCAACCTACAGCAAATTCACTTGTCGGTTCTGTAATTAAGACAATTACATACATGACAAACCATTTTCAATTCATTTAGGAAGGCAATATGCAGCTTCCTGTCTTTATATAATATAAAAGATTAAGAAATTACACATTTAAAAACGTACAATAAATAAGATATATGCAGGCATTTCAAACTGGATAAAACCTGACCCAAACTGCACTTTCAGGCCATTATCAGGACTTGAGTTCATTGAGATGGACTTGTTCTTTAGCCTCCAGTTCCTGTGAGATGGACACTTGGCATGAACTGGGCAGCCTGGCTTTGTCGTAAGTGCGATGTCTGATTGAATTGGCTTTGCCCAGCCTGCGGCGGCAGTGCAGTGATGCTGTGTCTCTGCGGGGTCTGTTGTGAGAAATCATGGCAACACTTGTGCAGAACCCCTCGTTTGTTAGAGCATGTTCATTATGAAATTGTACATTTGGTTGAGCACAACAAAGTGCACGGGCAGACAAGAGCGCCGGTCCTGAGTCGCTGGGTCACAGGTCAGCCATGACAGGGCGTTGTACTGTTCCAGCACAAATCTGCGAAAACAACAAATGTGTAAGAAATCCTTTATTCATTTAAAAATGTGGATAGTTCATCTAAAAATGACAATTATTTCATTAAATACACATCCTCATGCCATTCCAAATACACAAGACTTGCATTTATTTTCAAAACGCACTCAAAAAAGTATTTAGGCCTAAATTTAAGATCTATGCATTTGAATTGCGTAGAAAATTTCCATCCATTTGGATTCCACAATCTTACCATAAACTAATAAACTTACTGTGATGTATATTTGTCTCACACACACACACACACACACACACACACACACACATACATTAATGAAACAGGTAAGATTTCTGCACTCAAAAAACAAAAATAAAAAATAGCATAATGACATTATGCTATATGCTGATTCTAAGAAATTTGAATAAAGCCATTTTGAAAATGTAACTTCATATTTTCAAAATGCATTTATTCAAACTGCTTAGAATCAGCATAAATCTGTTCATTGTGAAAAATTCTGTTAAAAAGTATGCATTTCGAATTCATCAATCTTAAATTTAAACCTACATTATTTTTTTTATGTCACCTCCATTGGAAATCCATTTCATTAAAACTTTGACATTTCAAAAAGTTCATAAAATTCGTTGTAAAATTACTCCATGTGAATCAAATGGTTTAAGTCTTCTGAAGAGACACAATCTTTCTAAACAGATTTAATTTAGACTTTCGCTCATATATTAACATTGATCAATGTACAATTTTTGAGGTTATGTTGAGCATATTTGATGAGATTTGTGATTAGAGGCCTAAATTAAATCTGTTCATCATTTGAAGCAGCGGTTCTCAATAAGGGGCTTCAGCAAATTTCCAGAGGGGCTCCAATAAGTCTTAAAACTAAATAAATGCAGTTATATTGACAAATCTTAGATAAAATGCTAAAAATCATGTCTCCTCAGAAGACTTAGATTAACCGCTTAATTCACATGGATTTCTTAATGTCTTTATGAACATTTTTGAAGTGTCAATGTTTTGGTGGAATGAACTTTTAACAGTGGGAATGAAATTGTAAGTTTCATTAAAAATATCTTCATTGTGTTTTTAAGATGAATGAAATTCCCATGGGTTTGAAACATGATGTCTGTGGGGTGAATTATTCCTTTAAATAAACGGGGTTTAATGGCTTTAAAAGAAATACTTTCTGGAAAGAAATTTATTCATAAATCAAATCCAGTCTGGAATGTATCATAAATCAGTTGCTCTCCTTGTAAAGTGGATTTATGGAAGCTCCAACAACTATGAAAAAGCATCAATGAGGATTACACCATGTGGAATAATTTGATAAATGTACAGAAATATATTAGAGACAAGGGAGATAGGGAAGAGTGTCTGTAAGGGGTCCAGCTGATACCTGAGCACATCTGAGGTATGGCTGGAGTCCAGAGGGTGAGAGTGTTTACTGTGCAGCAACTCATCTGACTGCACTGATGAAACATTAAGGTGCAGAGAAGCCTGACAGGAAGACAAAAACATTCATTATATGACACCTCTGCAGCTCTGTTAAACAGATTAGATTGCGAAACATGATTTGGACAATAAAGCTGTAATGTATCTCTTGAGTGAAATGATTATTACATTAACTGAACAGCTTACCTTCAGGAAGAGAGGACATTGGTTCTTCGCCTGTGGGCAGGATGACCAGAACCAGTCAGGCAGTGGGCCGGCTTTAGCCGTGGACACAAAGTAGCCCAGAGCCATGGGCTGCTGGAGGATGTTGGGAGACTCGTCGTGAGACTCCATCCTGTCTGTGCTCTGTCCCTGAGGATGGGAGAGAGACAGCGAGAGGGTGAATTCAGAGCTATGAGAAATGACTACAGCCACTTAAAATAGTTATGTAATAGCATGGATAAAATTCTAAATAATTTCTCATTACTCCTAAACTTAGTTCATGATAGTTTTTGGGAAAAAACAACAACTTTTAATTAGCAAAAATGAAATAAATTGAACAGTTTATTTGAAAGATTTCTATTTCAAACAACCACTGTTCTTTTAAACTTTCTATTCATCATATAATAAACAAAAAATAGTTTCCACAAAAAATATTAAGCAGCAAAACTGTTGTCAATACTGATAATAAGAAATGTTTTTTGAGCACCAAATTAGCATATTAGAATTATTTTTGAAGAATCATGTGACACTGAAGACTGGAGTAATGACGCTGAAAATTCAACTTTACATCAGGAATAAATTACATTTTAAAATATATTCAAATAAACATGTAATAAAAAAACAAACATTGTAATTTTTCACAATATTACTCCTTTTACTGTATTTTTAACAAATAAATGCAGCCTTAGTAAGCATAAGAGACTTCTTTCAAAAATATTGACTAGCATTACATGCAGAAATTCTTCAAAAAGACAGAGCAAATCAGTTTACCTTGCTGCCGTCTCCTCCGTGATGGTAATGTGAACCTGGCGACTGTACTGGGGAGGTGGTGGGGGAGTTGGGTAAGATGTTAATGAGATCAGGATCAACCAGGTCATTCTCTGCCAGCAGGTCCAAGATTCCATCCATGCCGCCCATGCCATCTGTGACATCTGCAAACACAATGAGAAGGTATATTAGCCTGCTATAAACAATTAAAGGGTTAGTTCAACCCAAAATGAAAATTCTGTCATTAAAGACCCTCACGTCGTTCCAAACCCGTAAGACCTTTGTTAATCTTCTAAACACAAATGAAGATATTTTTGATGAAATCCGAGAGCTTTTTGACCCTGCATAGGCAGCAAGGGTTCTACCACATTGAAGGCCCAGAAAGGTACAAAAAAAATTCTTGTAGCTAATTACATAAAATTACGGTTGAACCACTGATGTCACATGGACTATTTTGTTGATGTCCTTGGTACCTTAATGGGCCTTGAACGTGGTAGGACTCTTGCTGTCTATGCAGGGTCAGAAAGCTCTCGGATTTCATCAAAAATATCTTCATTTGTGTTCTGAAGATGAACGAAGGCATTATGCTTTGGAAATAGATGAGGGTGAGAAATTAATGACAGAATTTTCATTTTTGGGTGAACTATCCCTTTAATAAGTAGAAGTGCTTGGTGGAGTGGATGTGAAAGTGTCTGACCATTGTTGGGATTGAAGGCCTGGAGGCCGGCAGAAGTGGGGAACACGAGAATGTGAGTGCAGGAGGTATCCTGAGGAGTGTTTAACTGCGACTGCATGTTCAGGGTCGTGCTGCGGCCAAACACAGAGCCCGTGGATACTGAGTCTATGGAGAGACAGAAAAGGGAGGGAAAATTATGAACTTCCATCAAATATTCAAAAGTTTCTAAAGGTCTGAAAGGATACAATGAACAAAGACAAAGTACAGAACAAGCGCTCTGTGTGAAAGCGCCACATTAATTACCTGGCATGATGACAAAGGAAGCCTGTGGTTCCATGGCGACTAGACAGGTACTGAGGATGCTGGGACTGTCCGCGGCAGAGATGCCGCACATCCTGCACATTTCCTTTAGTCGTCTGCTGAGAGACTGCAAGTTTCGCCTACTCAACAAAATACTCCAATCTGATTGGAGCAAAAACAGCAGTTAGATCAATAGCAAAGGGCAAATGATGCCAAACACTTATAATAATTGCAAAACCTACCACGTAACTCCCCGTGACCTATCCTTCCGAGCCGGCCAATCACAATGCGCCAAGGAAGTGAGGTCATCTGTACGAGGCCCAGGCACCATTCCCAAAGCTTCTGAAGGCCCTGTCGTCGTGCAGAGCCTTTTTTCCTCCGAGCTCTGTGTGAAAACACACAAACGCCCCCGTCACAAACAGAGCCCTGGGCTTGAGCAAACTAAGTCGAACAAAGACCAACTCTTGAGTGCTCACCGGTTGGGTACATCGATGCTGATGACGCAGGTTTCCAGCAGCTCTCCGTACTGGTCTGTGCATGAAGCCAGGAGCCACCTCTGGTCATGTGACAGGCAGTAGGCCACAAACAGCACGTTGTATTTCTGGGCAGCCTCTCCGAAAGTCTCACCCAGCTCTGTCTGCTTGTCCTTCACTGGTGCCAGGACGAAAGGTGGTGCGTAGAGATGTAAACACTCTGGTCTCTGAGGAGGGCAAGGACCAAGAGGTCAATACTATGATTTATTACACAGCCCTTTTTCTCAATATTTTTTTATTTATGAAAACTGCACAACTGATCATTGCTTCTGGAAAATTTCTGGAAAATTTGAAAGACCTCGTTTTAAAATAAGGCAGCTATACACTACTGGTCAAAAGCTCAAGAAAAATCTTTTCAATGCTGAAAAGAGCTTTTGCTGAAAAGTTTAGGGTAAGAAAATTTTTAATTAAGAAAAGGTAAGAAGGATTAAAAAATGAATAAAAAATAAAAATGTATATATTTTAATTCAGCAAGGAGTCATTAAAATTGACTGAAAATGACAGTAAAGAAATTAATAACGTTAGAATAGATTTCTATTTCAAATTAATGCTGTTAATTGAACTTTCTATTCATCTGAGAATCCTTAAAAAAAAGATATCAGTACCATGATTAATAACTGAGCACCAGTAATGACTGATATTAAAAATATTTAATTAAATATTACAATTAAATATTGAATATTTAAATACTAAAAATAGATAACATATATTGTAAATCATAAGAAAATGTAACAATATTGTATTTTCAATCAAATAAAGGTAGCCCTGATGAGAATTCAAAGACATTCAAAAATCGTATTATTGCAAACTTTAGACCGATAATGTATATTTTCATGTATAAAGATGCTTTCATACTGTGACCAATAAAATTGCTAACTTTTTTTTTTTTTTTTTATACACAGAGCATATTAATTTTTTAAATAATATTTAATTATAAAAAAATAAAAGCGTACAGTGCATTCGGAAAGAATTCACAGCGCTTCACTTTTTCCACATTTTATGCTACAGCCTTATTCCAAAATGGGTTAAATTCATTATTTTCCTCAAAATTCTACAAACAATACCCCATAATGACAACGTGAAAGAAGTTTGTTTGAAATCTTTGCAAATTTATAAAAAAAAAAAAAAAAAAGAAAAATCACATGTACATAATTATTCACAGCCTTTGCTCAATACTTTGTTGAAGCAACTCTGGCACCAATTACAGCCTCAAATCTTTTTGGGTTTTTGATCATCATCATTTGGCAATTACCTGCCATTCTTCTCCTCTCAAGCTCTGTCAGATTGGATGGGGGCAGACGCATATTTTCAGGTTTCTCCAGATATATTTGATTGGGTTCAAGCCCAGGCTGTGCCACTGCGCCACTCAAGGACATTCACAGAGTTGTCTATAAGCCACTCTTGCTGTGTGTTTAGGGCAGGGGTAGGCAACGTCAGTCCTGGAGTGCCGCTGTCCTGTAGAGTTTAGCTTCAACCCTAATCAAACACACCTGAACAAGCGAATCAAGGTCTTCAGAATTACTAGGGCTACAGGCAGGTGAGGGTTTTTTTCAGGGTTGGAGATAAACTCTGCAGGACATCGGCACTGAAGTTGCCTACCCCTGGTTTAGGGTTATTGTCCTGTTTGAAGGTGAACCTTCTACCCTGTCTGAGGTTCTGAATGCTCTGGACTTGGTTTTCATTAATAATTCCTTACATTCATATAGCGCTTACCGGGTACTCGAAGAGCTTTACATAGAAAGGGGGAAGCTCCTCATCCACCTGGATGATGCGATGGCAGCCATATTGCGCCAGAACTCCCACCACACACTAGCTTATTGGTGGAGAGGAGACAGAGTGATGAAGCCAATCAGTGTATGGGGATGATTAGGAGGCCGTGATGATGGACAGAGGCCGATTTGGCCAGGATGCCGAGGTCACACCTCTACTCTTTTTCGAAGGACATCCTGGGATTTTTAATGACCACAGAGAGTCAGGACCTCGGTTTAACGTCTCATCCGAAAGATGGTGCTTTTTCAGTATAGTATCCCCATCACTATACTGGGGTGCTAGGACCCACACAGACTGCAGGGTGAGCACCCCCTGCTGGACTCACCAACACCTCTTCCAGTAGCACCTGGTTTTCCTCAGAGGTCTCCCATTCAGGTACTAACCAGGCTCAACCCTGCTTAGCTTCAGTGGGAGACCAGTCTTGGGCTACAGGGTGATATAGCTGTTGATTAAGGCTCTCTCAATATTTTGGTGCATTGAGCTTTTCTTCTACTCTGACGAGTCCCTCAGTCCCTGCCCCTGAAAAACAGAGGCTGCTACCAGCACACTTTACTTTTGGGATGCTACTCTGCAGGAGGTGAGCAGAGCTGGTTTCCTTCAAACATGATGCTTAGAATTGAGGTTAATCAGACCAGAGAATCTTGTTTCTCAGAGTCTGATGGTCCTGTAAGTGCTTTTTGGCAAATTCCAAGTGTGTTTTCATGTGTTTTCACTGAGAAGTGGATCGAGTTTGGCCACACTGCCATAAAGCCCAGATTGGTGGAGTGTTGTAATGATGTTTGTCCTTCTGTAGGTTTCTCCCATCTGCACATATGATCATGGATCTCAACTAGAGTGACCATCAGGTTTCTTGGTCACCAGTCTAGACAAGGCCCTTCTCCATCAATTGCTCAGTTTGGCCAGGAGGCCAGCTCTTGGAAGAGTCCTGGTTGTTTCAAACTTATTCCATTAAGGGTAACAGAGACTACATGTTTCTGTGAACCTTCAATGCTGCAGAAATTTTTCTGTGCCCTTCCCCAGATTTGTGCCTTGATACAATCCTGTCTCAGAGGTCTAAAGACAATCCCTTGGACTTCATGGCTTGGTTTGTGCTCTGACATGCACTGTTAACTGTGGGACCTTATATAGACAGGTGTGTGCCTTTCCAAATAATGTCCAATCAACTGAATTTACCACAGGTGGACTCCAATCAAGATGTAGAAACATCTCAAGGATGATCAGTGGAAACAGAATGCACCTGAGCTCAATTTTTTGAGTGGCTGTGAATACTTATGTACATGTGATTTTTTCGTTTCTTATTTTTAATAAATTTGCAAAGATTTCAAACAAACTTCTTTCACGTCATCATTATGGGATACTGTTTGTAGAATTTTGAGGAAAAGAGTGAATTTAATCCATTTTGGAATGAGGCTGTAACAACAAAATGTGGAAAAAGTGAAGCGCTGTGAAAACTTTCCGGATGCACTGTAAAATATCAACAAAACGATGAAAAAATTAATCCATTCATTATTAATATTAATATTTTTTTCCTCTGAACTTTACCACAGACCTTCTAGGACTCCCTTTGAGCCCCAATTACATTTTTAAAAAGAATGAAAGAAGCAGAAATATAACATTTGACCAGTCTGTATTGAAATCTATTTATTTTGAAAACCCTTTGTCTAATATATTGGCAATTATTAGGAGTACCTCTTTGCTCTGTAGTGCAGTGTCAATGGCCAGGCCGGGGCCGAAGCTTGTTAGCGTTTTGACGTTAGTGGAGGTTGGCAGACGCCGTCTGCACTGAGTGTAAACTGAGAAAGCCAGAGACTTCAGATGCTGTGCGTATATATGGCGCTCTTCACTCCAGACCGGCTGCAGTAAGTACTGGCTGGGTATAATCTGGTAGAAGAAAACACAGGATGTTTAGATCCAAGCAACGTGACGTTAAGAGTCAGAAAACACGAATCAGATGGATTCTTACTTGGACATATACGGCATTCCTGATGTGAGAAGGAAGAGACTGAACCATCTCTAGATAACAGCGAAGAAGACTCATTGTCCACATGCTAGAATTGCCGCCTTGGCCTGTCTCCTCATAGCTGAACGGGTTTACGATGTAGATCACTATAGCGGGAGGATAGGTGACAGCATGGGAGTCTCCGTCAGTCGGCACCCCCACCTTCTCTCTCTCCATTGTGCTGTGACACAGATAAATCACAGATCAGAGATCACATCTGAGAGAATCAGTAACAAGATTGTTTGGATGTGAAAGGTGGTACCTCTCTGCGGGCTCAGACTGGACCTGAGGTTGGCTGGTGGCCGATGTGCCATCCCCCAGAGTCCCTGCACTCTGACCACCACTCGGCTGGCTGGACTGCAAGCCCCCGAAAGGAGGCAGTGAGTTGGGCTTGGAAGACGGCATGGTGCCTATGCCCTGAGAGCAGGAGGAAGAGGAAGAGGTGGTGGATGTGGTGGTGGTAGTGGTGTTAGTGTTGGAGGTGCTGTTGGTGGATGGGGTGGTGTTCTGAGCGGCTGTAACGGGGCTGCCAGAGCTGGAAGTTTGTGCAGAGCTGGTTGGGTTTCGCTGGGAAAGCAGTGAGCTGTCCAAAGACTGGGATGCCAGAATGGACGCTGAAGAGATAAGAAATAGTATAAGACTGTTGCATTTACCTTGTCTGCACAAAATCATAATTTGTTTGTGCACATACCCAAGTCGTGACAGCACACTTGTGCGTAGAGTTTGAGCTTGTTAAACGCCTCACTGCTGCTGTTGATGGTTTTTGGGAGCCAGTCAGTGAGAGTCTGATCCGTGAAAGCTTTGGATCCAGTATCGCTCACCGTCACAATGCCATCAGCGTGAGTCTTGGCAATGGGCCTGTGCTGACCGAGCCGACAGGACTGTCGAACAATAATAAATCATGTCAAGTCAATTTTATTTGTATAGTGCTTTTCACAATACACATTGCTTCAAAGCAGCTTTACAGAAAACCATGAAATTCATGTTCATAACATCATAATATATACTATATTGCCAAAAGTATTGGTTCACCCCCTTCTAATGAACAGGTTTGACTACTTAGTAATTTCCATGAGTACAAATCTTAATGTTTAAGCATAATGATATTCTAGGGAATAGTGTGCTTCTAATTTTAAAGCAACAGTTTGGACAGGACCCTTTTCTATTCTAACATGACAATGCCTCTGTGTATAAGGCAAGGTTCAAAAAGAAATTGATTCAGTCAGTGTGGAAGAACCTGACTGATCTGCAGAAAGCCAAGTCCTAATCCAAGCTGAACACCTCTGGTGTGACTTTAAATGCAGATCTTGAACCAAAAACTCATCACCAAACACCAATGACTTGTACATACACTATATGGACAAACGTATTGGGACACCCTCTTCTTTAGAACAGAAAAAGGCACTTCCAAAACTGTGGCAACAAAGATGGAAACATAATTCATGTATTTAAAAACTGTATTTCCATTTCTGTTGCAACAGTTTTGGAAGTGTCTAAAATGACTGTATCCATATGTACAAGACATTGGTGTTTGGTGATGAGTTTTTGGCTCAAGATCTGCATTTAAAGTCACACCAGAGGTGTTCAGTTGAGTCTTGCAATATACCATTTAATTCCTTTACATGAGTGTGCTGTATAAACGCGGAAAAAGTTGGACATAGATATCCAATTTCATATGAAAAACCAGACATACATATATATTTTTTAATTCTGCAATGAAATAAAGCAGGCAGTTGAGATTTGCTATATAGTATATAATCGTTTTACACAAGTGTACTGTGCAAATGCAGATAAAGTTGAAAAAAGTATATATTATGTAACGATGTAACGATATCAAAATCTCACAATACGATATCGCGATATGAAGTCCACAATACGATAATTATTGCGATATTAAAAAAAAAAATTAAAAAAAGACAAATGAAGAATTGGAAAAAAAATTAAATTTTGTACATTTTAAAGTTAATTTATTCTATCTAATGCACTTTGAGAGTTCAAAATTAAGAGCTCCAACCCATGTTCTTAACTAAGAAAACTTAAATAAAATAAAAAAAAAAAGTCAGTGAATTGACTTGTACCTGAACTTTAAAGGGGACTCAACCCTTTTTTTATTTGTGATATACTGTCTCAGTCTAAATTACATTCACACTGGCGTTTTAGGAAGCCAAACAAATTAGAAGACAATAATAATAATAATAATAATAACAACAATAACAATAACAACAACAACGACAACAACAACGACGACAACGACAACGACAGTAATAGCCATATACTGTAAAACAACTGCACTGTAAAATGAATGAAAATGAATATTTCATAGGTATATTATTTTTTCTTTACAGTACAGTAGGGAAATTACAATACTTCTTTCCTAAATTCTACACTTGAAAGATATATTTTGAATTTGGACTGCATTTAAACTGCTAGCTGTCAGCAATTCATATTGCACTTTTAAGCTTTTATTTTGACGGACAAGGCAGTAGAACCTTTATTTTTAAAGAAACCTCCAGCTTCAGTGAAAACAGTCTTACAAAAACGCATCTCACTACAAATCTAGTGAAATGCTGTAATCATCTGCTGCAAAAATAAAGCAGAACTGGTGGCTGTTGTATTCCCAAATGCATGCTAAACTCAGCACATGCAATAAACGAGTTCACTGCATTCTGTGAACGGAGCCGTTCTGAGGCGCGGAAGATCATGAGCTGATCGTCTGAACGTACTTTGAAACGCACAGCGAAAATAGACTTGATGAAGGGATTAAGCCATATTGTGCTTTTAGTTTTAGTTCGTTTGACATACTATGCGAAAGCATAACGGTCCATAACACAACTTTAAAGACTTTTTGTTTAAATATATTTTAAAAACTACACTTTTTGCCCGGAAGACCTATCGTTTCATTGTTTCTATCATTTCATGTGGCCACGATAATATCGAGACAGTTTTGCTATTGCGATTTCATGTTGATAATATCATTACATCCTTGCCAAATAAATGCGCAAATCACGTTGTGAGTTCACAGCACATTCTAACCTCATATACAGCTGTTAAGTCTCTGAAGAAAGTTCTGGCTCCATTAAGCAGGGCTTCGTTGTCAGGACACACCACCATGTATCCGATATCCCGCTGAGAGCTGTAGGGATCCAGCAGAAGCTTCTCCCAGTATGGCAGAGCAAAAGGAGACAGCACCACGAAGTCAAACTCATTACCCACCAGTAAAGTGGGGATGGGGAGGGGCTCTGGAGATTCATCAGTGCCTGAGAGAAAAGAGTTGTATAAATATGCCTGTATCATATATAAATGATGCAGAGGATGGTGTATGTTGAGTTACGCCTACCGTACGATCCCCTGCCAGCCATCTTGTGGAACTGCTGCCAGGTGAGGGGGCCCTGGACTCCCCAAGAGCGCACAGACCTCTTCTTCTGGATGGTGTCCTGCAGGACAGGCTGCAGCGACAGCAGCATCCTCAGCACGTCCTGGGAGAACAGCATGTTCATATCGAAAGCTGCAAGAACACAGAGAGAGGAGTGTTTTACAAACACCAGATTTGACTTCAAATATATTTACCCATAAACCCATTTTGTTGGTTACTTGCAGAATTTGCTACAGGTCTGCATGAAATGAAAATTCACAATATCTGTTTACAGTATCTACATATCTACAACTGGATTGATCTGGCGATACATGCAGGACCTCTCCAATCATTTCACCCTTTTCTTACAATCGACTGCCAAGCTCATATTCTGTTCTGCCTTCATCCAATCAACAACCCATGAACTGAACCAAATCCTGCTTGGTTTGGTCTGTTTCATTCAGATGTACGTCACAAATATGGAACAAATGATCTGAGACATGTCCACATAATCTTTAATATTTGGCAATTCTTTATGATAGAAGTCATTTCTTGAACAAGAACATGTGGATATCAAAACATGCAAACTCTAAGTGAGGGTTTAAACTTTTATTTTAAAGTCACAATGAACAGTTAGCATATTTAGAAAGATAATAGTGTATTCTTCAGTGTTGGTGTAGGTTTATAAATGATTTACCTTATAAATCTGATAGAATGGTGCACATTGTTCCCAGAAGAATGTTATAAGCAACTCAGACTTACAGCTAGGGCTGGGCAATAAAACGATAAGGATAATTATCGCGATATAATTTTCCTCGATAAAACAATATCAAGTGCTTGATAAATGTTCAATATAATGTTTATATGCCAAAAGCAGAACGAAACAGCACTACTCGGATCATTTATCGGCTCGGCTCATAGTTCAAACGGCAGCACAGCACGAGCTCACTAGAACAGATGCGGTTGCTCGTTCATTAAGACTCAGTCACACAAGCACTAAACAGCGCTGTGAGATCCAGTGTGAAGCGCTTAAAACAGTGAAGGACACAAATGACTCACTGATTTAAACTAGTTTACAGCCAGATGAAACAGTGCTGACAAACAGCAGAAACACTGTGTGCAACGATACAGTCAGAAAGCTTTCAATCTACAAATCACCATCATTTACCATCGACTCACTGTAGTAACAAGTACACCATGGTATTGTGTCAGAAATGTGGGATATTCATATCAAATATTATTATATTAGTAATGTAGACATGTATTAAAGGAGTAACACTTTCTCTGTTTAAATCTAGATTAAAGACATCTCTTTGGCCAAGCTTTCAAATAATGCATTTCATAATCTTGTACTGCAGTTATATCTGATCAAATGCACATTATTATTCTTTAGCTTGGGTTAAACAAATCAATTTTGCTTGGTTGGAACAGCAGCTACGCTAATTATGTCTCTATTTGTTTCTCTGTTTTGACATCCCGTGGTAACTAGGATTTACACAAGCTTCAGTCTGGATCCAGAACACCTGAGAAGAGATGATGCCAACACTTCAGAGGACCTCAGACGATGCCAACCCTGAAACAACATACAGAACTACCAAATCTTGCTATAAGTTTGATTTCAACATATAATAATTGCTGTTAATAGTGTTCATCATCTGTTTGTTAGAAAAAGAGCAGGAGAAATAACATGCAAGTGTCTCAGAGCCGGCAAAAGCTATGAAAAGAGTGACACTTTATCTCACAGAGTTTGACGCAGCCTGCGGAAGTGACATGCATGGTTGTCATGCATAGTTTTGTCACTACTAGAATTACCTACTGTAGCCAAAGGAAAATAAACTCATTTAACCTCTTCCAAGGCCCATATTTACAAAATAGAGACTTCTGGGAATCCACACTCTGGTCTCAAGAGACCAAGTCAATCATTTCAGATCCAAAAGCATCCAAAATGTTCTGGTGTTGCTAGAGGAGGAGTACATTGAGAAGTGCTTGGTACCCACGGTGACATTCAATGGTAGTAAAGCTCTTATATAGGGATGTATGAGTGCTGAAGGTGTGAGGGAGTTGTGCTTTATCAATGCTGTCATGAATTCACACACCACTGTGTGATGTAATACAAAAACTTGAAACAGAAGATGCTACTCTCCCCTCATTCCCTGCATTATTGGGCATTTTTTCAGCATGACGATGAAGATATTCATTCTCCCAAGGTGAAAATCCTTCAGTGGACATGTATTTCACTAGATCTTAACGCTCTTGAGCAGCTGTGGGGGATTCTATAGAGACGAGATGAGCAAAACTCCCCATTAAAGACCAGAGCATTTAAGGAGGTCGTCCTCCAGGAGTTAAACAGGACAGATGTGAAAATTTGTCTTGAACTTGTACACTCAGTGCCAAGAAGGGTCAGAGCAGTATACTTAAAGTTCTGGAGGTCATACTAAGTACTAGGCTTGCTGCGATATACGGTGTTGGCGGTGATACCGGTGTTAAGCCGCAACACCGGTATGACACATGCTAGGGCTGAAACAAACGATTATTTTGAAAATCGATTAATCTAACGATTATTAGAATGATTAATCTACTAATCATCGATTATTTCACTGATTAATCAATAGACTTTGATTATTCAGCTTTTGCAATTAGTTAAAATATTGAGTTATACATATTCTAACAAATAAATAAAAGGTAAAAATAAAAGGATGAGGAGATTCCCCTACCCTTCCATGTAAAGCGCTTTGAGTACCCAGAAAAGCGCTATATAAATGTAACGAATTATTATTATAATCACTTCAGCTTTTGAAAATCATGTGACCCTGGACCACAAAACCAGTAATAAGTGTCAATTTTTTTAAATTGAGATTTATACATCACCTGAAAGCTCAATAAATAAGCTTTGATGTATGGTTTGTTAGGATAGGACAATATTTGGCTGAGATACAATTATTTGAAAATCTAGAATCTGAGGGTGCAAAAAAAAAAATCTAAATATTGAGAAAATCCCCTTTAAAGTTGTCCAAATGAAGTTCTTAGCAATGCGTATCACTAATCAAAAATTAAGCTTCAATGGAACATGATATTTACTTAATATCCTAATGATTTTTGGCATAAAAGAAATATTGATCATTTTGACCCATACAATGTATTGTTGGCTATTGTTACAAATATACCCGTGTGACTTAAGACTGGTTTTGTGCTCCAGGGTCACACATGTAATTAATTAAAATTATTATACAATAAATTGCTAACACTTTAAAATAAAGTTTCATTAGTTAACATTAGTTGACTACATTAGTTAACATGATCTAGTAATGAACAATACTTCTACAGCATTTATTAATCTTAGTTAATGTTAATTTCAGCATTTACTAATCCATTATTAAAATCACAAGTTGTGTTTGTTTACATTAGTTAATTGCACTGTGAATTAATATGAACTAACAACGAACGACTGTATTTATTAATAACATTAACAAAGATTAATAGTGTAATAAATGTATTGTTCATTCATGTTAGGTAATACGTTATAGCACCTTACTGTAAAAGCATTACCAATTAATTTATATAAATAGATATATTTGGCACACAAAATGACAGACAGAGAAACTCTTAATCACCATTTAATTAGCTATATGAAAAAAATAACTGAATGACACATTCTGCCTAAAATCTCATTTTGTAAGTCATATGGATAAGAAACAAAATAAAGGTAAGTGATAAGATGTTTTATTTTTTTGATAAACTATTTTATTCACAATATATCTCTCTTAAAATACCTCATAGGGTTATGATAATCAAAACAGTCCTGAGCAAGATCAAGCTTTGATCTCTGCAAACCAAACTATCACTTTAATTAATTTATTTCCCCAACTAATAAAAAGATTTTATCATTAGCTAGCTCCACACTGGAGAGCTGCTTTATAACAGAAAATCAAGTTGTAATTCTAACTGAAAGCGACACTAACTAACCTGCTTGATTTAAGGCTATCTCTTGCATAAAGTACTATATAAATAAACGTGATGTGACTGCTTTACTGAAGTACCGAACTGAAGAGCTCATGCAAACATCACTTTCTCACCGCTGTCAGTTTTTGTTGTTTAAACTGTTGTTTTGTTTGTTGTTTATGGTGTTATTGAGAAGAAAACATTGTGCTCTAAAGCGCTGTCTCTCTTCTTCTCTTGAACTGCATCCAGGAGAGCTGAATTACTCTTGCGCTAGAGCGCCACACTGGTCAAATCGCAGTATTGCAGGCTTTTACATTAGGTCATGTGGGATCAAACGACTACTCGACAACAGTCAATTTTTTAATGTCGACATTGTCGATAATGTCGACTAATCGTTTCAGCCCTAACGCTTGCCCACCGCGGCACCGTCCCCCACCGTTGTTTTGATTTTTTATAATAATAAAAATCATTTAGTTCAGTTAGAGAACAGACGCTACAATTAAAAACTGAACGCGGCAGCTCAATACAGTGTGTCGAACGACAGTCGCATCATAGATTAGATTTCATTCCCGTGAGGAGAGTGAGTCGATCTGACTGACAAGAAGAGTGGGGTGAGACAGACAAGATGATAGCGGAAGATTTAGTTTCACAACGAAATGCAAAAGCGCATGTTTGGCAATATTTTGCATTTTGAAAAGCCTGTTGACTTTTGCCGTTTATCTAATGTGATTTTGGGAGTTTTTTTAAACATTCGTTTCTTATTTAATTGGTTCCACAGTGTTTGCTGATTTTCAGTTTTGTATAGGCCTACCTAGGCTATTTAAACTTTGTGTAAGTTATTTGTTATTTTATATTAGGCATAGCCTAGAGAATGGTGTATTTTTATTCGTTTTGTTAATAAAATGTCTATAATTTTTATAGGCTTTAGGCTAAGTTGAGTTTGAAGTTGTATTTTGTTGATGCTTGAATTGATGCCGAATTGTCCCTAGCTCGAAAGTGAAAGTAAAATGCACACATCGCTTTTAAGCTGTTTAGAAGTAGGGCTGCAACAACTAATCGATAAAATCGATTATCATCGATAATGAAAATCATCGACAACGATTCTCATTATCGATTAGCCAGGTCTGCCCACAGTGCACGTCCAGCTTCAGCCAGTCGCGTCAAATTACAGCACTGAATAACGCATTTCTATGGACAAAATGCATCTAAAAATAGTGGAGGAAACAGAGTGAGATGCTGCGGGAGAAGTACGTGATCCAAGCTGCACAAAATGTGAGAATTCTTTATTTTAAGCTTTAAGTTAATGCATTAGCGTAATGGCTTGCCCTGTCAGGCACTTTGACAGGTGCGTGTGCGTCCTCAGCGCAAAAAATATTCAGTTTACGGTAATATCCTTATCTGTAAATGTCACAAATTCACGCGAGCATTTCCATTTTTGCATAAAGATCCATCCTGACAGTATGTGTTGTTTAAATCTTTACTGAATGAGCACCAGCGCGGCGGGCGCATGAACGCGTGTCAGAGAGGGATTAATATTCAGTGCAAAAACATTCATTGTGCTGAAATATCTGTTGTTGAACGTTAAATTAAGGTTTAAAAGTCAACACGTAGTGCACGTATTTTATGAGAGTAGGAACTGTAAAGGGACAACAGCGTGTAATTGTCTGAATATAAAGATCAGACGCTTCATAGCCGCCTTTTACAGGATAAAGAAATTACAGTAAACGTGACTGTGATCAAAAAGTGAACACGTGTTCCTGCAGAACATTACTCTTACCTGTTGGTTAACACTGAGTTTGTGTTTTTATTCGTCTTTATTATATCTTAATTTTTGATGAAGAGATTTAAATAGGCTACAGTGCTCAACAAATTTACTTAAGGTTTATAACAAATTATGTAAGGGTTGCCATTGCTGCTCTAAGCTAACAGTATTGGTGTTTACTAAAATCATTTTTTAGCTATCTGTATTGGTTAGTCCTCCAATATGTGTAAGTTCTTTAGTAACAGTAGGCTGTTTCTATAATATAATTATTGCTGTTATGAAAGAATGAAAGATCTATGAAAGATTTTTTCAGATACCCAATTACAGTCAAAAAGTAGCTAAACAATGCCAGCAAGAATGCATGCTGTTATGAAAGGCAGGAGGCCATTTTTTTATTATGTGAATAAATACTATTTAGTTGTTTCAGTCTGTTATTTGCCCAATAAATGACAATAACATTTTTAGATTTAAACAATTCTTTGACAGATTCCTAAAATATTTGTGTTTTCTCTTTATTATGACAGGTGGTCTAATAAATTAAGCACTGTATGTTTTCATAGCATTCAGTTAGCACGTTAGTTTGAAGGACATTGGGCAGAATGTGGAAGTGTTTATCAAAAAAATAAAAATAAAAGAAAATTTAGTTTATCCGATTAATCGAAAAATAATCGGCCAACTAATCGATTATCAAAATAATCGCAAGTTGCAGCCCTATTTAGAAGCGAAGGAAAATGAGGAAAAGAGGGAAAACTCAAACGAACTAACAGCGAACAAGTGCTTTACACCGAATTGCTGCTAATTTGAAAGTGAAAGTAAAATGCGCACCCCGCTTTTACAAGCTATTTAAAAGCGAAGGAAAGCATGAAAAAGAGGGGAACCCTATCCCCCCAACCACCCCCACAGTGATACTGGTACTACCGGTGTTGTTACACGTTGATTAACCAGTGGGGAAATTTCCTCACCGTCACAACCCTAATAAGTACTAGAATATTATACATTTGCTGAATTAAATCTAGGGTGTACTCATTTCTGCAATCCTTCATTTAAACAAAATTGGCTAATTTACTTATCTTACAGAAAATATTGGCATATATTTTGTTGTTTTTTATTAAGTATATGTTTAATATATTTAAATTTTGCCATCTTTCCATGAATTATATTAGTGATCATTAAGAAAATACATCTTTTATATTTATTCAGAGTTGGTGTACTCATTTATGCTGTGCACTGTAATTACTCTATTTTTTGTGATTAAGCTATAGTGTTTGTGCATTTGTACTAAATGTATTTAGACTACTGTTTTTCGTACAAATACCGAGAAACCATATAGATACATTTTTACCATGGTATTGAGGTTTTAACTGTGGATATCATGATCTAAATATTATGCTATATAAAAATGAAGTTGTTATAATTTTTACAGATGCTACTGCTTTTGATAAACAAATTACATCTGCATCCTAACTTAAATTACTACTACTGTCAACTCAAGCTACTGTCAAAAGGTGCATTCCTAAAAGACAAAAAAGACAAAAAAAAATATGATGTGATATTAATATTTCAGCCTGTGCTACAAAGTGTGCTAAAGGTATGCATCAATGCCAAGCAAACCTGTTTTATGATTTGAAACAATATCACTCATTAGAACATGCAGAAAATAAGAAATTGTTTTTTATATTAAGATATTTATTCTGTTAAGGAAAAATAACTGGAAAAGTGTTAAGAATTTAGAAATATAAATAAGAATAAGTTTGTGTCATGTTCTGACCATAAAAAGAGTAGTTTAAAACCACAATTAATGGTCTGGTTTCTACAACTTTCATTTAGGAGCAAAAATCTGCCTTTAAACTTGAAAGAAACATATTGATAATGTATTAATTTAAAATCTTTTTAGTCATCTTTTGGACCCCTAGTGGGCCCCGGCTCTTTGGTTTTGAACCACTGCTAAAAACCCTGCACCGAGTGAGCAGTGTAAAAATAAAAGTAAAAGAATTTAAAAAAAATAAATAAATAAAAAATAAATAAAAAAAATCAACAACAACAACAACAACATCACAGAGGAAGTCTCACCGTTGCGTTTGGCCCAGTGGTGTAAAGAGGAGCTCTTGACCAGCGTCTCATCAACTTTTCCTCCAGACATGTTGTCCATGAACTGTCTGCCGTGCTCCAGAGCCAAGTAGCAGTCACTGTAATAGTCCCTCTCCTCCAGGCGCATGGGGGGCTTGAGACTGGTGCTCGGATATTCTGGCCTGATGATTGGGGAGAAGGGGTTAGTGCACAGATCCTGCAGCAGGAGGATTAGATCATCCGGGACCTGCTCTTTAAGGGCCGCCCCTCTCTGAAGGGAGGCTGTGCGTACAGCCTCAAAGTGCTTCTCAGTCTCCCGTCCGGAATCTGAACCCCGTCCCATGATGTCCAGCTCGTCCTCCAGAAAGAGGCCTGCCCCGTTCCCATAGCGACGGTTCATGACAGCGCTAAAACCGCAGGAGCAGGGGTCCATGCTTGAGTACTGTGAATCCATGTTGGGATCGCTGATGTAGACACCCACATCCGCCCCCGTAATGTCCATGTTGCAGACGCAGATGCAACAGCTGTCAAAGTTGCAGTCCTTGAAGAGGTTCATGACCGACTCGGAGAGGATGAGGGTGACGTATAGACTGTGAGCTTCTGGGATGGAGGGCACAGTGGCCGGCTCTACCGAATTTAAATGTCTGCTGGTGGAGAGCGTAGAGGCGGGAGAGTAGAGGTCGGAGTTCTCGTATTTCAGTGAGCCCTGGACACTGGCAGGGCCTCTGGGGGTGCGTGGGGTCCGAGGTGTCCGTGGCGTTGGGGCGGAGATTCGAGGGGTGGCAGGGGAGGGCAGGATGCCAGCGCCGCTGTTGCTGGGTGGGGCGCTGTTAGACATAAAGGTGTTGTGTGTCTGAGGGGTGCAGCTCTGGTCCTGCTCAACTGCACTTCCTACACTAGGGATGTTACTGTTAAAGAAAAGGAGAAAGTGTTACAAATAGTGGCTAATATATCAAACCAACTGGCATTTATTCTGAAGATAAATAGCACAAGCATACATTTCAAGCCAAATGTGTGACAGAAAGAAAACAGTTTAGTTTAAAAGTATAAAACAATAGATATATCATCTAAAATTATGGGGAAAAAAACATATTTGGCTTGTCACACAGTGGAAATCTTTGGTTACCTCCTAAAATACTCAAGTCAAGTGAATTTAATTCCTGATTCACTGTTTAAAGTTTTTAAAGTGATTCTTTGCCAAACTCTGTGTTAAGATTCAGCATAAAAGCTGCAACATATGTCTGCACTGTCTAGCCAATAGAAACAGATTATGTAGGTGTAGTAAAGTGGCTTTTTGGATACGTGTAAGAAAGATTCTTGCGTCCCAAGATACCATTCAATAAGTTTGTGTTTGGGCTGTTCTTCATGTTTTTCAAGTCACTTATGCTCAACAAGGCTGCATTTAATTGAACACAAATACAGTAAAACAATAATATTATGAAATACTACTATTAAATTAACAGCTTATCTACATATATATATGTGTGTGTATGCAGTGCCCTCCATAAGTATTGGAACAGTAAAGACAAAATTGCTTTCTCTGCTGTGGAGTCAAGACATTTGCAAATATGATTAAAAGATGAATATGAGACAAAACTACAGAATGTCACATTTTATTATTAGGTCTTTCGACATACGTTTTTCCAAATAAAAAGGACAGCCCTTTTAGAGTTCAACCCACTATTTGATGTGAGCATAAGTATTGGAACAGTTGAATTTAAGGCAGATGTAAAAGATTAAAACCTAATATTTTGTTGCAGATCCCTTGCATGCAATCAGAGCAGTGAGTCTGCAACCCATAGACATCACCAGACTCTTGGTCTTATGCTTTGAAATACTTTTCCCAGCCTTTAATGCAACCAATTCCAACTGTTGCTTGTTTCGGGGAGTTTCTGTCTTTGATCTCCTCTTCAGCTGGTGAAATTAATGTTCAATCGGATTTAAATCTGGAGATTGTTTCGGGCAATCTAAGACTTTACATTTCTTTGCCCTGATAAACTCCTTGACTGAACTGGCAGGGTGTTTTGGGTCATTGTCCTGATCCAATATGAAGTGCTTTCTAATGAGTTTGGTGGCATTTTCTTGAATATTGGTAGCCAAGATGGTTTTGTACCCTTCCAAATGTATTCTGTTACTGTCATCATGCATTAAGTCATCATTAAAATTGAGAAGTCCTGATCTAGAGACAGCCATGCATGCCCATGCCATGACACCACCTCCACCATGCTTTACAGATGAGGCTGTGTGCTTAGGATCATTTGCAGTTCCCTTTTTTCTTCACACTTTTGCTTTCCAATCACTTAGATAAAGGTTAATCTTTGTCTCATTGGTCCATAAACTCAGTTCCAAAACTCTTCTGGCTCACCTTTGTGCTTTTTTGCAAACTCTAATCTTGCCTTTCTATTTTTGGTGCTGGTCAGAGGTTTGCATCTTGCTGTGTAGCATCTGCAATTCTGTGTCAAAGTCTCCTGAGGACAGTAGATTGTCAGAGCATCACCCCAGCTTTCTGGAGGTTGTTGGTGATTTTACAGACACGTATTTTAGGGTTCATTTTCATCGCTTTTATGATTTGTCTGTCATCAACTACTGTTGTTTTCTCAGCCGATCAGGTAGTTGTTGGTTGCTGGTGTCGCTGGTGGTTTCCAAACTCTTGAATTCTCCATGCCCTTTTTTTTCCCTATAGTTCTAATTAACTTCCTCTTTTCTTTTTACATCCAAATTGCTTGCTTTTCTTTCAGAGTCAGCTTCCTCGTCTTCATCCTGGTTTGTGTGTGTCATCATCGAATGCAGGACTTAGAATGCAGAAGCAATGGATATAACTGATAAGAAACATTCCCTGCTTTTAATATCTGAAGAATTAATGCAACAGGACACAGCTGATCACTTAGAAAGACCTGTGAGGCAACTGTTCCAATATTTATGCTCACATCAAATAGTGGGATGAACTCTAAAAGTGCTGTCCTTTTTATTTGGTAAAACGTGTGTATCGAAAGACCTAATAAT
>CM077252.1:16917839-17220339 GCA_039654775.1 Spinibarbus caldwelli | reverse complement strand
CCAGCTGCTGATTCCGTGTTGCCCATGTTTATAGGAGAGTAGCCCATGATGATGTGCTGCTCCAGTGACGGAGGGGTTGGGAACATCTGGTGCAGGTCTGCAGAGCCTAGATCAATAAACACACACAATGAAGGAACAGAATTTTGGCACTATAAATAGAAAATAGGTAACAGATGCTTGCCATTAACGTCTCAGTCTGTGATGACTTGTGCAGCACTGAAACAGTTTTTGTTTGAAAAAACATGTAGCTCTTGGATTCCGTAGCTCTGAGTAGGAGCAATAGGTAGGAGCCCATGCAATGACTTTTCACAGATTTGCACAGATATTCAAATTTGGGATAACAACTAATCAATAGCTCACTTTTCTAGAATTGCACAGATATTAAAATTTGGTCAAACAACCAATAAATATCTGATACGATAATGCTCTAGTATTTCCTAATTTAAAAAAAAAACAAAACAAAAGAAAAAACCCAAAAAGCAATTGTTTTTTTTTAATTGTTACAAGCAGTGTTATTATAGCAGTGACTATTGTAGTTAATTATTAATAGTTTGAAATGGCTTTTATTTTTATATTTTCAGTTTTTATTCTAATTTAAGTTTTAGTAATTTTGTTATACAAAATTTTGTTATACAATATTTTATCAATTGCTTGCCAAAGCACCTCTATTCAGATCAGATATCAACAATTTAAAAAAATATTTAAATATATTTTTTAATGTATAAAAAATTTTAAAACAAATAATGTATTTTTAAAAAAAATATTTAAATATTTTTTAATATATACATATACACACACACACACGTATATATATATATATACATACATATATATATATATATATATATATATATATATATACATACATATATATATATATATATATATATATATATATATATATATATATATATATATATATATATATATGTATGTATGTATGTATGTATGTATGTATGTATGTGTGTATATATATATATATATATATATATATATATATATATATATATATATATATATGTGTGTATATATATATATATATATATATATATATATATATATATATATGTATACATATGTATATATATACATATATATATATGTACATATATATATATGTATACATATGTATATATATATATACATATGTATATATATATATACATATGTATATATATATATATATATATATATATATATATATATACATATATATATATATATATATATATACATATGTATATATATATACATATGTATATATATATACATATGTATATATGTATATATATATATATATATATATATATATATATGTATGTATATATATATATATATATATATACTATATATATATATATATATATATATATATATATATATGTATGTATATATATATATATATATATATATATATAATAAATATATAAATAAATAAATAAGGGGTGTAACGGTACACATACCGAACCGAAACGGTTCACATGGTAAATTCCAAATGGAAGTGATCATCCCTATCCCCTTGGTGTGGGTACTTTGGAGTAAACAGGGCACGTGTGTGCCATTATGTAGTCGCTTGGAATGCACTTGGCAAAGGGAGAGACTTAATTTCCTCATTATCTTCAGCTGGGATGTTCCCGTGACAACGCAGCATGTATGTGTGGTATGTGGTATGTGTGTATACAGTGCACATCATAAATGAGTACACCCCCTCTAAAACTTAAATTCCACAATTACTCTTTACTTAGATGACATGTTAGGGTTCTTTGGAGATATAATGTTCCATCAAGCCTGCTTGATCAATTACCAAAGAATGTCAAAATTATTCAGCAAAATAAGATTTTCTTATCAAAGTGATAAAATGTTGTTGCAAAAATGAGTACACCCCTCCTGAAAGTTACTAAATAATTAAAAAAAAAAAAAAAAAGTGTATAGGTTTAAGGCTAACAGGTAAGTATACTGAACCAAAACTTTTAAAGACAAGTAATTTCCTGACAATTAAAAGTGTTATATAGCCCACTGAATCATACTCAGACTTAATGCTGGCAGCAGTGGAACCACTTGGGAGAGAACTGCCAGGTGACTTATTTCTTAGCATAAAAGAGGACAGTGGTACAAGAGGAATACCAAATTATTGTTTTAAGTGTGAAAATACAGCAGAAGTAGCACTGACATTCAAAAACAATGGACTTGTGACAAGGCTCCTGAAATAATCAGGTCTTCACTTTAAGTTTTCATTTAGTGATGAGTGAACTTTTGCTAGAAAAAGAGCAGGAGAAATAACATGCAAGTGTCTCAGAGCCGGCAAAAGCTATGAAAAGAGTGACACTTTATCTCACAGAGTATGACGCAGCCTGCAAAAGTGACAAGCATGGTTGTTGTCACCACTCGAATTACCTACTGTAGCCAAAGCAAAAACTCATTTAACCTCTTCCAAGGCCCATATTTACAAAATAGAGACTGAAGGTGTGAGGGAGTTGTGTTTTATCAACGCTGTCATGAATTCACACACTACTGTGTGATGTAATATAAAAACTTGAAACAGAAGATGCTACCCTCCCCTCATTCCCTGCATTATTGGACATTTTTTCAGCATGACAATGAAGATATTCATTCTCCCAGGGTGAAAATCCTTCAGTGGACATATATTTCACTCAATCTTAGCGCTCTTGAGCAGCTGTGGTGGATTCTGTAGAGACAAGCTGAGCAAAACTCCCCATTAAAGACCAGAACATTTAAGGAGGTCGTCCTCCAGGAGTTAAACAGGATAGATGTGAAAATTTGTCATGAACTTGTACACTCAGTGCCAAGAAGGGTCAGAGCAGTACACTTAAAGTTCTGGAGGACATACTAAGTACTAGAATATTATACATTTGCTGAATTAAATCTAGGGTGTACTCATTTCTGCAATCCTTCATTTAAACAAAATTGGTTAATTTACTTATCTTCCAGAAAATATTGGCATATATTTTGTTGTTTTCATTAAGTATATGTTTAATACATTTCAATTTTGCCATCTTTCCATGAATTATATTAGTGATCAATAAGAAAATACATCTTTTATATTTATTCAGAGGGGGTGTACTCATTTATGTTGTGCACTATATATGCACTATATATATATATATATATATATATATACACACTACTGGGGTGCCTCCTTGGACCACTTCTCTTCTCTGTCTACATGGCATCATTAGGTTCTGTCATTCAGAAACATGGCTTTTCATATCACTGCTATGCTGATGACACTCAACTCTACCTCTCATTCCATCCTGATGATCCAACGATAACTGCTCACATCTCAGCATGTATAACAGACATTTCTTGCTGGATGAAGGACCATCACCTTCAACTCAACCTAGCTAAGACAGAACTGCTTGTAGTTTCAGCAAACCCATCACTTCATCACAATTTCACCTTCCAGTTAGGCTCATCAACCATTACTCCTTCAAAAACAGCCAGAAACCTTGGAGTTGTGATTGACGATAAGCTGAATTTCTCAGACCACATTGCTAAAACTGCCCGGTCCTGCAGATTTGCTTTATATAATATTAGGAAGATCGTGCCCTTTCTTTCGGAACATGCAACACAACTCCTTGTTCAAGCTCTTGTTCTGTCCAGACTTGACTATTGCAATGCTCTCTTGGCAGGTCTTCCAGCCAATTCCATCTAACCTCTACAATTAATCCAAAATGCCGCTGCAAGATTAATCTTTAATGAGCCGAAAAGAACGCACGTCACACCTCTGTTCATCAATTTGCACTGGCTACCAATAGCGGCTCGCATAAAATTCAAGGCATTAATGTTTGCATACAAAACCACCTTTGGCTCTGCACCCCTTTACCTAAATTCAGTACTTCAGACCTATGTGCCCTCTAGAAGCTTGCGTTCTGCAAGTGAACGCCGCATTATTGTGCCTTCCCAAAGAGGCACAAAATCACTTTCTCAGACTTTTTCATTAACTGTTCTCATCTGGTGGAATGACCTGCCCAACTCAATCCGAGCAGCTGAATCCTTAGCCATCTTCAAGAAACGGCTAAAAATCCATCTCTTCCATCTTTATTTGACCCTCTAACTCTAGCATTCTCTTTTCTAATTTTATTTTTATCTATCTCCTTTCTTTTTATTAAAAAAAAAAGAAAAAAAAAAAAAAACACACACACACACACACTTGACCCTCTATCAATTGCATATTTATTCTCTAACTGCTAGCTTTTCTTAAAAAACTAAAACACTAGCTTTCTTTTCTATATTCTATCTACTTGTTTAACAAAAAAAAAAAAAAAAACCTTGCTACGTGTACTGCGTTAGGCTAACCGAGACTTGTCATATTGCTTGCATGTTGTTACTCTTTTGTTGGTTTTGATTGCTTCTATTGTCCTCATTTGTAAGTCGCTTTGGATAAAAGCGTCTGCTAAATGACTAAATGTAAATGTAATATATACATACAGTCATGGCCAAAAATATCAGCTAAATAAAGTAAATATGATCAAAGAAGGCTCTGAAAATAAACCTGCATTATTAATCCTTTTGATCTTTTATTTAAAAAAAATTCAAAAATCTAACCTTTCATTGGATAAGAATTTAAAATGGGGGGAAATATCATTATGAAATAAATGTTTTTTTCTCTAATACACGTTGGACACAATTATTGGTACCCCTAGAAATTCTTATGAGTAAAATATCTCTGACATATATTCCCATTCATATTCACAATTTTGAGCACTCCAGGGTGATTATGAACATGAAATTATCCAGCCATGGTTTCCTGTTTCACAGAAATATAAATAGGAGGGAAAACAAAGCCCAAATTCCCTTAATCATCCATCACAATGAGAAAAACCAAAGAACATATTTCTGATGTGCAGCAAAAGATAATTGAGCTTCACAAATTAGTGAAGTGGCTTTAAGAAAAGAGCAAGAGCAGTGAAAATTCCCATTTCCACCATCAGGGCAATGATTAAGAATTTCCAATCAACATAAAATGTTACGAAACTGCCTGGAAGAGGACGTGTGTCTATATCGTCCTAATGCACAGTGAGAAGGAGAGTTTGAGTAGCTAAAGACTCTCCAAGGACCACAGCTGGAGAATTGCAGAAAATAGTTGAGTCTCGGGGTCAGAAAACCTTAAAAAAAAAAATAAATAAATAAAATAAAAAAAATTGTCAAACAGCACCTACATCACCACGTTATTTGGGAGGGTTTCAAGAAAAATTCTCCAAGCTCATCCAAAAACAAACTCCAGCATATTCAGTTATCAGACACGACTGGAGCTTCAAATGGGACTGGCTTCTATGGTCAGATGAAACTAAAAAATGAGCTTTTTAGCAGCAAACACTCAAGATGGGTTTGGTAAACACAGGGATAAAAAGTACCCCATGTGTACAATGAAATATACTGCTGTGTTTTTGATGTTGTGGGCCTATATTTCTGCTGGAGGTCCTGGACATCTTGTTTAGACACATGGCATCATGTCATCAAATACCAACAGATAAAAAAAATCAATAAGTGACTGACTCTGTTAGAAATCTTATAATGGGCCATGTTTGGATCTTCCAACTGTACAATAATCCAAACACAAACCTCAAAAACAGCACAAAAATGGGTCACTGAGCACAAAACCAAGCTTCTGCTATGGCCATTCCAGTCCTCTGACCTGAACCCTATTGAAAATGAGTGGGGTGAACTGAAGAGAAGAAGCACCAACATGGAGCTGGGAATCTAAAGGGTCTGGAGTGATTCTGGATGAAGGAATGGTCTCTGAACTCTTGTCAGGTGTTCTCTAACCTCATCAGGCATTATAGGAGAAAATTTAGAGCTGTTAAACTGGCAAATGGAGGTTTCAAAAAGTATTGAATAAAAGGGTGCTGTTAATTGTGGCCAATGTGTATTAGAGAAAAACATTTAATTCATAATGATATATTTCTCCCCATTTTAAATTCTTATTATCCAATGAAAGGTTAGATTTTTGACAGACTTCTTTGATCATTTTTACCAAGGGTGCCAATATTTTTGGCCATGGCTGTGTGTGTGTGTGTGTGTGTGTGAGAGAGAGTACATATATATATATATATAGAGAGAGAGAGAGAGAGAGCGCTCCAATATCAGCCAATATCCAATATGGTAGCAATATATAAGGCATTTCTACAGATTTAACAGCATAAACTTCAGAATTCCTACTTTCTCTATGGATAATATGAACTCATTCTAACATATTCTAAACCAAACTGCTCAGACACTTCCAGTAACAGTTATTAGAACAAATGTATCAGTAATGATGCAGATTCAGCAGAGGTCATGAATTGAGGCACATACAAGGCAGGGGGTCTGGCGCTGCAGGTTTTGGTTCTTTCCCACCTAATTTTTCCTCTGCTCCACCAGCAGCTCTCCTGGATCCAGGCTGTTTGGAGTAAGACAAAGAAATGCTCACTTTAATTGCTCTACTGTTCCCCTAGTTCAGCAAATAAAGAACTTTATGACCTAAAAGTTTTTCTAATGAGGCAGGAGATCTTTAGAAAAATTGGAACTCAATTTGAATATCACTGTTTCCAACAGATTCATTACTGCTGGAGCTTCACAAATGTGATTCATACCAAAACGTTACTGAAAAAAGTGGATTATGATGTTACGCTTCAGTTAAATTAGGACCACTAGCATTCTCACTTTCCACAACACAGGTAGCTGGCGAGTTCATATGAGTACTAACCGTCAGGTCATCCTCGTCAGAGTTAAAGAGGTTGTCCAGGTCATTAATGGACACGACCAGATCGGTCTCAAGAAACAAGCTGGTGGTAGGAAGTGGTTTACTGCCACCTGAACCCTGGGCATCTGTGTGAAAAGGTGCGTTCAAGATATCCCTCAGAAACATTTCCAGAAACAGTGAATCATTTTTTATCAATATAAGTGTGAGGAAATAATACTCACCATCAGAAGATGACACACTGCCATCATCCCTCTAAAAGAAAATAAATAAAAAAATAAGACTTCTCACTTTGAGAAACCCAACCACACAACATTTTTCTAAGAAAATCACTGCCAGACCTTATTTTTCTTCCCGGTCTCCCTCTCAGCTCCAGGCTTTTTGTCTTTATCAGAGAAAGTAAACTCCTCATCTCCTTCCACAAAAGCATAAGGATCAGATTCATGCTCCTGGTCTCCATCGCACACAGCTGCAGAGAGATGCTGGTTTTTCTTTTGCTCGTACATCTTCACCAGGTCTTCCGACACTTTCAGAGGCCTTTTCGAGGAGGACATAAACCTGCAAAAATCATCCCACACCATGTTATTTCTCTAGTTAGAAAAGAGTCAATACTAACCGATCAGTTACACCAACTCTACTTTTATATTTCTTTTTTGTATTTACCATGATAGCTTAATAGTTTAATACTCAGGAAAAAAATGTGACACTTTTTAATATTAGTAGTACTAAAATCTTTAGACAGACCCATTACTGTAGTTTTTTTTTTTTTTTTTTTTTTTAAGAAATTAGTACTTTAATATACACCAAAGTGTTAATTTAAAAATGTTTTTAATATATTTGTAATATGAAAAATGTAAAAATAAATTTTAAAAATCTAAAACATTCGTATTATATTTTTATAATAAAATGCCACATATCAACAATTATATTTACATAACAAAAATTATGGTTATAAACCATAGCCACTAAATTAAAACATCAAGTGTGTTGCCAAAACCTGAAGGTGAACTCCCCTGACGCTGACATAGTCAGTGGCCATTGTTTCAGCAGCTGTTGACTAACTGTTCATTAGGTCACACAGAGTGCACCATAATATTGGGCCAGAAGGAGGGTCCAATTCATCCTATCCACCATTGCAATCAACTAACATTACCAATCAGTAGTATGGAAAACAAGCAAAGCTGCCTGACGTTACAGACAACCACTGAAGCAAAACGACTTGCAAAAGGGCCAAAGTAATGTTCTTTATGGAAGCATAACTTGCCTTTTACTTTATTAACACGTTAAAAGGCTGACCTATTCTCAGGCAAGTTAAAAAAAAAGCTTCCTTTTTCAAAAAGGCAAGGACATGTTTTGAACAGCAATTCAATTTTTTTTTATGAGGATCCATTTTGCCTGCCAAACGAAAACTCAATTTATTTTTAATTGCACTTCTCAAGGTAGAAAATGTGCATAATTAACACTATATCACTATTAGTGCACAAGGCTGGAGAACTCACTCTGTAACTGACACAACACCATCCTGGCCTCCGGCCCTGTTACCATCCTCAAAGAGTGTGACCACAGGAAGCTGAGGCGTTTGGAAATCCGCATTCTTCCCACCAGGCACCCTAAAGTACCTCCAGGGGTTATGCGTTGTGTCCTCGTTGGGGTTTATGGCGGAGCCCATGTATACGGTGGCTTCTAGGGACTCTGGGTACGGAGGTGGGCAGGGTAAGGGCAATGGGTCTAGTGGAGAATCATCTGGGGGTTTCTGGGGCACCAGGCAGGGCTCAGAGGAAGGAGGGTAGAAGTGTTGGTGCAAGGGCGAGGAGGAAGTCTTTAGGCCGTCGGCCGTCTCCTCTTCACGCTCACAAGGGTGCGGGCTGAGCGGCGGGGGCTGAGGGGAGCCGGCCATCTCATCAGTTGAGCCGTGCATCATTGGGGTCTTGCTGGAGGTGACGTCAGCATGATGGAGGCTGGGGTAGCGGCTGTCCTCGTGGGCCTGCAGACACAGCCTGTGAACAGCATCTCCCTGCTCCAAGTTGGGCTGTTCTTCACACAGAGAGCTGCGGTGGTGGAATGGCGTCTGGGGCCTCTTCTGCTGCTTGTCTCCTTTCTCCAGCTTCTCCGCCATCTTGTGTTTGGTAGAGGGCTGAGGAGGCTGGCCAGCAGATGGAGGATGCCCTGGGGTGCTACATGCCCGCTGTTTCTGGTTCTTAAGCCTGGAACGAAAAGCGAAAGCTCAATGTCATCAACCGGCTACATTCATTCATTAATCTTTGTTAATTACAGGTCATTTGTTGCAGCTTGAGTATACCTTGAGCAACTGCACTGTGACCTCTGAGACGACTCTACAAAGTCCCAAACAGAAGCTTCGTCCGTTTCTTCCTCGCAAACTCCATTAGACATGGTTGAAAACTTTCTCCTGCGAAAATAAACCATACCAAACGGCTGAAGTTGCTTTGTTTTTACTCAATAAATTTCTCATTGCCAGGTAATTTGCTCTGGCTGATCAGTCAAGCTGAAGTTTTTATATTCATACTTGTTCTGGGCTCGGTTAATATTGCACTCCTGCCAGACTCGCTCCACCATTTGGCTGGCTAGCCGGCGGGGGATCTTGCCTCCATGATGACTGCTGCTGTCCACACTAAAGGCGCCTGACATAGCTGAGAGTTTCACCCATTTCTGGGCAGGCTGAGAAACTGCAATAGAGGGGGGAAAAGTCATTACAACTAAATGTTTTGACAGCAACAGAGTAATAAATAAATACAATAAAACATTGTACTTTAAAAAAATATACGCAAAAAATTACATTAAATGTATAATTACATCACATTATTTACTGTTAAATAATTACCATAAACAGTTATATAACTGCTACATGAAGTAATAGATAATAGATAACTTCTCTGCCTTTAAAATGACTCTTATGCTGACAAAAAATAAATACATGAAATTAATAACAATGTTAAATAAGTACAATAAAAATGCTGGATTTTTTATTTATATATATATATATATATATATATATATATATATATATATATATATATATATATATATATATATATATATATATTTATTTATTTTTTTATTATTTTTTTTTTTTCTGCATCTTAAATGTAATTTTATGCCGTAGTAAGAATATATATAAATCAATCACATAACATGTTCATCATATCCATTAACTCAAACCCAAATGAAGGGAAATCAAGTTACTTATGTAGAACCAAAGTTAAACATTTTGAATTTTTTTTTTTTCTCATTTATTCAGAATAATTGAGAATATAGTGGTGGTACCTGCTTGAGCCTCCTCAGGTGAAGTGGGAGGAGTCAGAGTGACTGATGAGATGCCAGTATCTCCATGGACCATGTGACTGTGCTGACCTCCTGAGTAAGAGCCCGAGGAGGTGGAAGAGCTCACTGTAGCCACGACCGGGATGGCAGACTGGGCCACCAGCACCAAGCTGGCTGGGTACACCATCCTCACCCCAGCTGCACCACATAAATGATTACTTGCACTCGTATTACACATTAATTGAGATGACGCTGAACTCTTAATATGTTCAGCTGACTTACCAACAACAACCTCAACGGCAGCCAAGGAATCGTCCTCCCAGTCGAGGTCATCCATCTTGTCGTCCGTGACCTCCTTGGTGTTGGGGCCTATGGGATAAAACTGCTTCCATTCTTCGATCAACTTCTGGGTAGGTGGATCTGACAGCTTGAAGGACTGGCCTGTCAGTGTCCCACTCAAACCGTATGGAGAGAGGATCACTGGGGGAAAACAGGCAGTATATGAGATACTGTCTCTATGTAATTGCAAGTGTGATACTTCCTGGTAAAGTCTCTGTTCACTTTGTGGTAACCTGAGAACATGAGAACGAGAATTGCTTAGGGCCACAAAGAAAGCCATAAAACAAAAGTCAAGAGCTCTGTCAATAATTCAGTTCACACTAGATATGAAACAGGACAATAAATAAAGAGCAAAGGTATTTCTTTTTAAAGTGTCATGCAACATGTTATTAGATGTTTACATATGTCTATTAATTAATGTCTATACATCTGTGTCTGTGTTATTTTAATATCAAGATATACTTTTATTCATATTTTTAAGTTTTTTATATTTTCCATTTTGATTTTAATTTTAGTTTAAATTTTAGTAATTTTGTTGTGTTTTTATAATTTTTAGTATTTTTTGTTTATGTCTCTCTCTATATTTTTTATTTGTCTATATATTTGAAATTTTATTTTAGTTTTATGAGAAAAGTTTTTGATATTTTTTTTTCAGTTAACATTTATTTTATGGTTTTAATTTTAGTTATCTATAATAACCCTGATATACTTAATATATTTAAACTATATTTTAAAACCATGATACATTTTCCCCTATGACTGTTAGATGCATAAAATTTAGAAATTTTTATTTGTAGCATTTTTAACCTCTTTCCTGTCACTTTTGATCAATTTAAGGCATCCTTGCAGAATAAAAGTATTTATTTCTTAAAAGTGTAGCTATAATATACGTATTTGCGTTCAGCTCCTTTAAAGCAAAATGAAACTGACTGGAGCACAAACGGTTGGATTATCTCTACTCCTCCTCCTGCAATTTCCAAAGCTTTCCACACCTACATTTACACATTATTCAAAACTGTAGTGAGATCTGACCTGTGCTGATACAGGGAGTTTCATGACACTTAACAAACCAAACACACAAGGCAAGTGAAAATTTGGCGTGTCTCAACATGTGTATGAGCAATAAAAATATTTACAATGCAAGAGAGTTCATATAAATTTATAATAGGCTAATAAAGCATATTGTTAGAAGCAAGAAAGATCACATTGCAGTCATAGTAAAAAAAAGCACTAGCTACATTACTGGTCAATTTCCATGTAGATAAGCATTACTTGAGAGGATGTTTGGCTCCATTATTCAAGACAATAAAATATGAAGGGATAATAAGAATGAGAGCACTTGGCATTTAACATTATTGCTTTTGCAAATACATATAACAGGAGTCTAACATAAGCGTTAGAGCCCTTGGGGAGACGGTTAATGAACTAACACAAGCACAAGCCCTGTGAACGAGCTCTGCCAAAGTCAATCTTCAGCCATTACAGTGAGAACAACTGGAATAAAAAAATACAAATGAAAATCAATCAATCTGTGACTGTTAGCCACTTATAATGCAGCACAACTAAGCTTCAGATAAAGAGGTTTGTCACTGCCTCCTGAAACAAGGACTATATACAAGTCCTACAAAAACCGTGGAATGTCTTGAAACCGTTTTGACAGCAAGCTATCAAAACATCAGAGCTTGATTTGTATTTAACCTGGAATAACAGCATTTCCAAAGGTGGATTAAGGACTGACGTTGATTGGACATAGGAGAACAGGTTGAGAAGAAACACAGATGCATCTTGTTCAGGGTAAAACATACTGTTCCAAGCGGTACTGCAAGTCACAAGTTTGTGAACTCAGCACCCTGGAGGGAACGGTGGTGATGTAACAAAGATGAAAGCCAGAGAAGTACTGAATCTGGAAAACACCTCAGCAGGGCCACAGTGGGGCTACACTGAGATAATGACTACCACAAGAGACGCAGAGTCTCAGAGGTGTTAACATAATGTAGGCCGTGTTTGCCACCAGTCTGACTGTTGAGGCAAAGACAAACCACAAAAAAAGACAACAGAACAAAGGGGAGGGCCTGTCATCTTTTCATTTTCAACACTAAAGCATAAAATTCCCTCTCATGTCTACTGTCATTATGTGCTTCACGGTGAACACTAAACTTTCCACTTTTGTAAATCAATACAACTGTGGCCCTTTTTCATAGGCTTTATGAACAGATAAGTTTTGAGTGACTCTTGAAGGACCAGCACCGCATCCTCTTGTACCACTGTTTGAAGAATTTATCTTCCAGAATCTGGCAGTATGTTTTGGAAGCTCATTTTAGTCAGTCTCTGCAAGACAGACTTCTCAGGATAGGAGATGGACTAAAAATGAGCTCCTAAAACGTACTTCCAGATTCTGGAGGATCAATTCTTCAAACAGCGGTACAAGAGGATGTGGTGCTGGTCCTTCAAGAGTCACTCAAAACTTATCTGTCCATAAAGCCAATGAAAAATCAGTCTTAATGCATTTCACAACACTTCATGTTATTCTTATTAAGTGAGGGTCATTTTTTAGGATTTTTTACCCAAGCAAAGTCTCTGAGAACCTGACACATTGCACTTGTGGAGACTCCAGGAAGGTTCTAGTTCTGGAAAATGGTGGCGCTGGAGACTAAATGGTTCCTGATGGTTTCTCACCTAATTCCTCACTTTAATTCGTAATTCTTTTACAGTTAACGTGTCTTTTCTTCTCCACCTGTTTTTTCTGACTCTGCTGACCCAGTGAGCATTTCGCTGCCCAATGGTCATGCCCTAACTTTGCAAATTCTATTATTGCATTAGTATTGCATCCCTCTCATGGGCATTCAATAATTTTTGACTTAAATCTCTTTTTTTGGCTCATTTTATCTGTAAAAGAAAACCTGCCTAATAATTCAGCACACCTGACTTCCAGCCTTCATGGACAATTATATATCACTTATAAATGATTAAATACAAAGTCAATAGTAGTTATTAAGATTGATGTGGTTTGGAATTAGTAAAATGTTCTTGGAAAAAAATATGACCAGAATATCAACTTGCCTAATAATTTGGTACACGGTGTAATGTATCCTTGAATAAAATAAATTTCTTTTAAAAACAAAACTCTTACTAGCCCCAAATCTTTTGATAAATGTAATGAATCCTTGAACTAAGTATTAATTTCTTTTAAAAGGTTCTTACTGATTCCAAACCTTTAAACGTTAGTATATATTATACTAATAATATGTGACCCTGGAGCACAAAACAAGTCTTAAGTAGCACGGGTATATTTCTAGCAATAGCTAAAATTATCGATTTTTCTTTTATGCCAAAAATCATTAGGATATTAAGTAAAGATCATGTTCCATGAAGATATTTTGTAAATTTCCTGCCGAAAATATATCAAAACTTAATTTTTGATTAGTAATTTCATTTTGACAACTTCAAAGGCGATTTTCTCAGTAGCTAGATTTTTTTACACCCTCAGATTCCAGATTTTCAAATAGTTGTATCTCAGCCAAATATTGTCACATCATAACAAACCATACATCAATGAAAAGCTTATTTGTTCAGCTTTCAGCTTTCAAATCTCAATTTCCAAAAATGCTGCTGATTTGAATGGCGATGCTTCCCGTTTTAAGTGTCAGTTGATGGCCTTTAATTTTTAACCAGAAATGTGTGCGCTGCTTTTCTGACGTTCATTTAAGTTTCATTTAAGTGAGGAAAAAATAAACCATCAGTTGTGGGACTATTCTGTCATAAATCACATAACATAACTTTCTACCGTCCGTTACTGCAAATGAAATTACCGGCTGATATGTCCCGATCTCAAAGTTTATACACGCTTTTAGTCCGAAAATCTCGCTCAGGACGCACGCTGTCTGTGGAGGTTTGGCCAGGACCACTTCCAGAATAAATCACTGAGGCATTTTAGTCCTATCCATTGCTAATCACTGATATTTCAAGAATAAATCCAGCATCATTCCCTAAACTTTGCAGCATGTATGTGTACAAAAAACTAAAGTTTCTTTCGAATTCTGAATGGATTATAGCCTAGAAAACACAAAGCGCGCTCCCTTTATTATCACTAAAAGAATCACTTATCAAAGTTCATCGCGATCTCACAAAGTTCCGTTATAATCAAGCTCTCTAAACTACACAATAAATCTCTTATTTACATCACGTCTGCACTTATGAGATGATTCACGAGCGTGCAAAACTCCGGCTCTTTCAGCAGTGAGTGAATTCTGAAAACTCAACGTTTCTGATTGGCCATTGTGTTGAAGAAATTAACAGATGTGTCTTTGATTGGCTACATTGCTCAACGCTGCAAAAACACGTCAGATAGTTTACCAGATGTTTTAATTGCTTTTGCTTTCTTTTGAGGGTATTTAGCACCGTCTAGTACCCCCGTACAACCGGGCCTGCGCTGACATCGGGATCCCCCCCCCAGGCATGATTTTTGTGTGCAAAAATTCAAGACACAATGTACATGCAGATTTCAATGATTAGCAATGCTCCTACCTTGAACCGAGCTGCTGCTCTGCTGGGCCAAAGTCAGGTGCTCCTCACTCAACAGATAGACAGGCTGGTGCTGGTTAATCTCCACGCTGGTGCACACGTTACTGTCTCCATGTACGAAGAACGTGAAGGAGCAGGACAGGTGCTCACTGCAAAGGAGGAGGAACGAATGGAGGATTACACGAGGGTCTGGAGTTACAACCTGAGAGAAAGTAGCACACTTCCTGGAGGTCTCTGGGAATGGTGTGTTGACAGCTGAGGTCTTCACAGTGTGTTTACAGGCTTAGTGCCCGGAGAGCTACAGTTAGTGACTGAACCTTGACTAGGAGTACTATGAAAAGGTTTAAGAAATACTAGAACATTAGATACATGAGTATCAGAGACTTCAACTTTAAGGTTTTATAAAGTGTTTAATTAAATTAAACACATAATGAATGTCTCACACTTTGACTTGCTTTGTAGCATACATTCTCAAAGTTAACAACCCAACACCTGTGAGTGTGTGACCCACAGACTAGAGTAAACAGCTGTTACAGTGTTACCAAACATGCAGATGATGAGTGATCAAATTCACACATTCAGGAAACACCAACCAAACCCACAGTTTGTTTGTTTGTTTTTCCAGAAGCCTAAATTCTGTAGAATTTTTTTTATAGATTAAAAGAAAATCTGGAATGCTTTTATAAGGGAATGAACTATGCAATTCTGCACAGCAAAAAACAACAATCGAAACAACAGGCTAAACAATACGTTATTAATCATTAAGGATAAAAATGTACAATTAGTCTGTGTAGGAAAACAATTATGTCATTTGCAATGCTTCATGTGAGTGGGCAGCTGCTGATGAGCGCTTCTGACGCCGTTTCCATGGTAACAGAAACTTCTTTGATAGGTGGGATTTCCGCTCAGGATGCTTTTTTTAATGACACTGAAATCATACTGAACTGAGACTTCTTCAGAAGCTTTAAAGTCAGATTGTAATGGAAATTCACCCTCTCTAACTTTCTAAATGCATATTCTTGATCTTATGGTGAACAATTTATTGATGCATTACATTTTTGGACCTTGCACATTTTAAAGTAAAATGTCAACTTGATCTTAAGGCCACTGCACACTGAGTCCAAATTTTCGCACGTTAAAAAATAAATATGACCTCATGTTGTGTCAATCACATTTACACACTGCCTCCGAAACTTTCGTCTGTCATAAAAAAAATTCGGATCGGGTTCGATTTTCTGTGTTTTTCATATCCGTAGCAAACATTTTGAGAGGTGTTTTGACAATTCAGAGCCAAGGAATGCAAACAACGACAATTCAAAACAAGAGAATGCCAAAATCCAGAATAGTGATTGTCAAGTTCACCCACTTTGTCTCGCAGCACAAAGCACCTTAAAGATCCTTGCATACTGAGTTCACAAAAACTGGTGGTCTTCTTTTTAATATATGGCTCTAGTATCGCTAGCAAAGCATCAAAATGAGAGACTGACATTATGAAGTAAACTTTGAATCGCCTGTGATAATTCTGCCGCTCCTTAATAAGGACGGGGAACTCTCCTTCCTCTCTATATCTCAGGATTAGATGGAACCAATATTTCCTTTCTTTTTCTCTTTTTAAGAGCGAAAAGACAACAAAATCATCCTCACTGCTTGAAGACTCCATTTAGTACTGTTTTGCTAATTTTTTTCGCAACGGATCAATTAATACGCATCGAACTCAGTGTGCAAGGTTTCTGTGCATGACGAATTTTTAGAACGACGAATACGAAAAAACGCATACGGACTCAGTGTGCAAGGACCTTTACTGTGAAATGACAGACTTTTCTCTGGCGATGTATGCTAGACTTCAATCATTTAGTGCACTTAAGATCTGGTCCCCGTCTTACAATTGACCTTAAGGTTGCATTCACACCTGCCTACATCCAATCGACAACGTTTTTTTTCTCTTTAATGGCATTTACAATCTTTCTAGAACTTTACAGTGGCAGCTCTCTGTTTGCATGCCTGAACACTGTAGCCCATTCTCATTCAGAAACATCAATGCAGAGAACCATCACTTCCTGCCTTTAAGCCAACAGTGCATGCATGCTCTCACTGGAGGGATCGAGTGATGACCCCTGGTAACACCAGAGGGTACAGCGCCAACATCACTGCTGAAAGAAAGAGAGAGAGAAATGGGGAAGCCTGCATTCCTCAAATGTCTGTCGAGCACTCTTAGCAGAGTCATTACGACACGCCACCAGCAAACCACTACAAACCTCACACAGACAGATGCCACTCCAAACAGTGTACACAGCCCTACGCACTACCATTCAAAAGCTTGGTCAGTTACTGTTTTAAAAGAAATTAATACATTTTATTCAGTAACGATGCATTAAATTGATGAAAAGTTACAGTAAAGACATTTATAGTAATACAAAATACTCAAAAAAAAAAAAAAAAAAAAACAACCTTTCCATTCATCAAAAAATCCTGAAAAAAACGTTTTCAACAACAATAGAGACAGAGCGCAACGCGTTATAGTCTGAAAACCAATCCAACTCTCTCCATTGACTTTGTATTGCGGGAAGAAATGCTCAGCCATGAGTATCATTGCTTATTTGGAAGAACTCCGGATGTCTGACATCTTTTCAAGTTCAGGCAGAGCTGAACAAGTGAAAGCGAAATGGTGGTTCCTGTTGACCTACCTAGTGTGAAACCGCACAGTCAGTGATTCTGTGAGAAGAGTAAGCTCTTCATTAAAACTTAGACAGAGGAAGCAGCCACACTTTCCAGCTCTTGCATCCTTAACTGACACCGAGTGCACTGTGCACACACCCACAGCAGGAAGCCATATCCTCCCACCCAGACACACCACAATAGGGCTGAAACGATTAGTCGACATTATCGACAATAAAAAATTGTCGACAAATATTTTTGTCGTCAAGTAGTCGATTGATCTCATATGACCTAATCTAAGAGCCTGCAATAATGCGGTTTGACCAGTGTGGCGCTGTAGCGCAAGACTGTAATTCAGCCCTCCTGGATGCAACTCAAGAGAAGAAGACTTCAGAGCAAATACAACGCCGAACCTGAGCGGCGTTTGGATGAATATGTAAATATATATTGCGCGCTTTCCTCTCAGTAACGAAATAAACAACAAAAACTGACAGCGGTGTGAAAGCAGCAGTTAAAAATGCATCTGATTACAACAATGTGGATGTTTGCACAAGCTAGGGCTGTCGCAGTGAAGGAATTTCCCTTGCGGTAATTCTGAGTGGCTCAAAAGCGCGGTATGCGGTATTATCGCCATATATATATATATATATATATATATATATATATAAAAATAAATATCTGTGTGTGTATGTGTTACGATGTAAGGAATTCAGAAACCGAAACTAAATTGCGTTGAAACAGGAAGTGAAGTAAACAGAAGAGAATGACAAAATAACGGTCCACATAACAGAACATAAACCTGACAATAAAATCGTTAGGCTATTGTTATATAACAGTTAGTGCTGATCCTCGAATCTGACCGGACAAGAGACTTTCTCTGTTGATATTTCACCTGCGAGTTCTAGAGGGCTGTCAGTCAGTGCAGCTTCATTGATACGCCACAAGGTGGCGTCAAGGGACTGTCTTTGAGTGAGTCTTTAAACCATTCATTCAACTACACGTTCAGAAACACAGATTCATTCAAAGAGAGATGTAATGAAACACGCTGTTGAAATCATTTTAACTTTGAGCGCCACTTTTAAAGGTTCAGCTGACCAGCAATGCATCGATGCTAAGACAGATTTCGCTTTCCTTGGACATGACAACCTGTTTTCACAAATATACAAGACTCAGCCTGAAGGACAGACGCAGGTAATCGCACACGCTCAGTCGATCTCTCTCTCATTCGCTATCTGTTTAGGCTTGTTAAGTGCAAATCTACTGAGCCTTTGTACAAATCAGCATGGCACACATTATGTTATCATTACTAACTTATTTAATATTCAGTACACATGCACAAAGTGTAAAACGAGAAGGGCATAACCTTACGAAAAAAAAAAAACACGCAAATATCGCGGTTGCTGCATTCCTCTGCGGTTATGCTCGTCAATAGCGCGGTATTGCGATATTGCGGTTATCGCGACAGCCCTAGCACAAGCACTGCAGTTCAGTACTCCAGTAAAGTCCGGTCACATCATGTTTATTTACATAGCACTTTATGCAATAGATAGCCTTAATTCAAGCAGCTTTACGGTATTAAACATGAAGAACCAGAGTCAGTGTCACTTTCAGTTCAGTTTATTTCAGAATTACACCTTGATTTTCTGATATAAAGCAGCTCTCCAGTGTGGAGCTAGCTAATGATAAAATATTTTTATTAGTGGGAAAAAAAAATGATTTCATTAAAGTGATAGTTAAAGTGACAGATCAAAGCTTGATCTAGCTCAGGACTGTTTTGGTTATCATAACCCTATAAGGTATTTTAAGACATTGTTGCGAATAAAATAGTTTATCCAAAGCGTCTTATCACTTACCTTTATTTTGTTTCTTATCCATATGACTTACAAAAGGAGATGTTACGCAGAATGATGTGTCACTCAGTCATGTAGCTAATTAAATGGTGAGAGAGTTTCTCTGTCTGTCATCTCATTTTGTGTGCCAAATACATCTATTTGTATAATGAATTGGTAACACTTTACAATAGGGTATCATTTGTTAACATTAGTTAATTTATTAATTAACATCAATGAACAATGAACAATACATTACATTTATGTATTAATCTTTGTTAATGTTGGTTAATAAAAATACAGGTGTTCATTGTTTGTTTGTTTATGTTAGTTCACAGTGCAAATATTAAAAAACAACTTGTGATTTTTATAAATGCATTAGTAAATGCTGAAATTAACATTAACTAAGATTAATAAATGCTGTAGAAGTATTGTTCATTCTTAGTTCATATTAACTAATGTTAACTAATGAACCTTATTGTAAAGTGTTACTAATTAATTGTATAAATTTTAATTACATAATATGCTTTTCTAAAAGGTCATAAGTGACCTTTATGTTAGAATATGTATAACTTAATATTTTAACTAATTGCAAAAGCTGAATAATCAATCAAAGTCTACTGATTAACCAGGGAAATAATCGATGATTAGTCGATTAATCGTTCCAATAATTGTTAAATTAATCGATTATCAAAATAATCAGTTGTTGCAGCCCTACACCACAACACCTCTGCCCTGAGGGAACCAATGACATCTATGCAAATGAGACAGACAATTAAACGGACCGCATCTTTTGCCCCTCCCTACGTTATTCAAATGTTTCACTTAAGACAGGCACTTCATTAGGATGACGACACGCTCTGGTGCAACTCTCATGCAAACAAACAGAGCATCCCGGGAGGTTACGCGACAAAATTGCTGGCTTCCAGAGCAGGGGCTCTTCCTCACACAAGAATGCCAACAGCCTGATGTCACTCGTCTGCTGCGACAAACAATGAGGATCACGCTGTTAAATGCCGCAGCTTACGGCATGCATCCGCATCACTGGACATGAAAACGCACCAGGTTATCGCCAAAACGTAAACAGCGGCCTCCGTTTGCGCAACATCTCTTTTACCTTTTGTTGATAGGCTTCTCATCCTTCTCGTAGGGTTTGACGAACCACTTGCCGATACGAACGAAGGATCGGTTCATGAGGCAGCGCTCCAGAAGGTTATGGATGGCTTTGAAGAGCAGCGTTCGGCACTCGTAGGTCAGGCCGCTATCCCATGAACCGTCCTCATTACCTGTGAAACACAGAGGACAGGTCAGTACTCTGTTATATCCACATGCTCAGCTGCTGCTGCCCCAGTCACTTTTTAGTTAATCATAATGTACATGGTAAAGAAAGATGTGTTACACCATCAGGACAGTAGTTTAGATCTTTATTAGCATTTTTTTAATGATTGAAATTGACACTTATTTTTTATTATCAAATGTGAGAGTAAAGATCCCAAAATTTTAAATGGTAGTATATTTTTTATTTAATGTTAGGTTAGACAAAAAAAAAAATATTAGGCAATAATGGCTAGAAATTATATCAAGTTATACAAATATAACACGGCACACAAATGATTTCTTTATAATTATAATCTTGGTTCATAGAGAGTCTATTATCATCAAGTCATTCTTGCAATTTTTACCTAAGTTAGCCAACAATAACACATCAATGGTCTGATAGGTCAGGTGACGTTTATGTCTACTGGCTTGAAACTCAGATTTTAGGTTGAGCCCTGTCTATTGCTCCATCTCAGAGTGTTTGCTGTTGAAAGAGATTTTATAAGAGAACAAATAATTCAAAGAACCAGGAAATTAACCCCACTTAGCTCTTTATTGACCAAGTATTGATCGAGCTATTATGGTAATAAAAGGTGGATGAGAAACAGATGTTTTATCTCCCCTAAAACTGGAGTCAAGTCACACCTTAAAAAAAAGAATTAAGCACTGTTAACTTTTCATCATTAACCACAGTTTCCTCTTTCATATGAGAACTGCTTATATTTTGAGTAAGGTCTTATTTGTTATGCAAATATCAATAAGTATGCTAAGAAAAATAAAGTCTCACTTCAGACATACTAAAATCCTTAAATACTTTTGCTTTGACGCAACTGCAATTAATGCAGTTAGCAAACCTCAACAACTGCAATATCAATAACCGGTTTATGACTAATGTCTGGAAAAACACCTCCAGTCTAACCACCAATTTAGCTATGAAAAATTCAGTATCAAGAACAGCTTAACCTCTGACAAGCAAAACGTCATCTCTGACTACACGTATTTCTAATTGTGTATGCACATGTTACGGTTTGGAAGAGGTGTCATATTTAACAAGCAAGCAGACGTACATGATAGGTCATGGTGGACGAGCTCGGCAAAGTTGGGGTCGTCTCCCCACCAAAAGATCCAGAGCTCCCGCCGGCCCGGGGTCTGGTGCCTCCGCCACACGCTCAGCACATCTGCCTTCAGGCAGCGACTGAAGCTGCACAGGATGGGGTCCTCCTCTGTCACCGGGAAGAGGATGGGGGACGAGGTGGGGCCCTGCCACACAAAACACTTCCATTTGATCCCGGTGAGGTCAGCCTAAAGGCAAAGAGAGAGGGAGAATGTGTTAGAAAAATCCATCATGTGGGACGGCTCAGCAACCGGTGATAAAGCAAAAACTCCACTATGCAAAAACACAGGCAAAATGGCAATCTAAGTGTCTGATTGTGCAACTTTGATAAATGTAGACAAGAAAGAGATGTTTTTCTGTGACTAATGCAAGATGACGCCATCTAACACATTGTGAATCAACATATAGGCCTATTTGAAATTCACTGTCAGCATTAAATGAAGTATCTGAAAAGTTCTCATATGCATCATTTGCTTGTCCAAGATTCATTGTACAACATAGATTATTTCAAGTGCATTCATGATAATTGTATTTTTTTTTCTAACAAATCTCATAATCTCAAACAATATTTTGCGCTTGAAATTGCCTTCTTGTCCCATAAATTACAGCATTTGCAATAAGTGTGTCTTGACTTTCAAATAAATTAAAAATGTTATAAAAACTAATTTTTTATTCACCACTAAAGATGAACTTTATTCACATGGTTAATAATCATGCTGAGCAACTAGTAGATTTAAAAATATAAAATGAAACCAATAGTAATTTTCCTGAGAAAGCATTGTTTTTACACTTTTTTGTTGATGTAAAATTGAGCCCCAATTCTATAATAAGCCTCAAACAAAGATGAGATGACATTTCCACTGAACATAATCTGTTCAGTTTAAACAAATTCACAGTCTGACCTGGATTAATGTAAGTAGTTTATCCAATATGTCCATATAAATACGAGCTTTTGGTGAAAGAAGGAAGTGAAAAAGGCCAGGCAGACAGGAAGCTTATCATGAATACTTGGCACTTGTTTACAGATTACTCTACAACAAAGAACTGAAGAAATGTAGGTGTATATAGGAAAATGAGACTTCTATTAGCCCATATTACATATAGAAAGTTGAACCAGCTTTACTAGTATGACCAGGCAGATAATCAGACTAGTTCATAACAGAAACAAAACAGAAAGCACAAACAAAGCTAAATGGTTATTATGACCTGTCCTTTCTTGACAATGTTTAGACATTCTGTCAGTGTCTAAATATCAGGAATTGTAATAATGTGACATGAAGAGTTACCTCAACTTCTGTTAACTAATAGATATCACTTTATTTCCCCAGCTGGTTTATCACTGTACTTTTTTTATTAAAAGTTTCTGAAATGTTATGTGTTAAATGAGCCCTTATCTAATAAAATATACAACAATATGCATACATTTCCAGAACAGAAAGCGAAACATTCAAATTTAGTTTAAAACTTGTTTCACTCTTGACATTTTAAAGGTTTTTACAGAGGGGATTTATTTTTATTACTCCATAAATCAGAAAATATTGTCAAAAGCTAGAAAATATGTATATTTATTTTCACCACGTTTATGAATAACATGTTATATAAGCCAGGAAAATTATATATAAACAAACACCTCTAACTAGATGTGTGTACAATGTGGAAATTCAGTTATTGTGTCACTATTTTCATTTTCCATGACAAAAATTTACTATTTTTTTAAACTTGGGACAGTTAAATTTGACTTACATAAAATGTCATGATGAAAAACAACTGACTGCAAAAAGGCACCCAAAACAATATGTACTATATTGTTATATGTGCTATATATTAAATTTTCTCTTTATATGTTCTAAATGTTTTACAGTAGGCGTTTTTGACATCTTTGTATCACTCCATAAATCAAAAAACACAAACAGCCAAAAAATATATAAAAATACATTTTCACCATGATTTTGATATATATAATCATATAATGATATATAAACAAAAAAAAATGGTATATAAACAAAAACCCCTCTGTAAAAACCTTCAGAATACAGATAGGAAAAAATGTCAACTTTGGTGTATGTAAGTTAAGTGGAGATTTTTGGCTCAGTGCAGAAGTTAAAAAAGTCGTTTAGAGAAAATAATATATTATAATTGAAACCTACAAGCTCAGATAGACAAAGTGTAATAAAATAAACACTGAACTTTGGATGTTTTCTTTTCACTAATGTGAAAGAAGACCATCCTATAATCTCTAAATGAGCCATTGCATGAAAATAAACAATGGTTTTGCATGTAGTGTCCTAGATTTGATAGTTGATGTTATTCAACATGACTCTAGCTAAAGCTGTTTTTCTACTTAAGAGTTACTTCATGCCAACAACTTGCAGCTTGTTCCAGCTAGTTAGTTCAGCAAGTGTTTACCAACGTTAGCAAACACGACCTAAATAACACAACAAAGCCGTATCTCAGTCACCAGCCTCCGTCTACACAACCCAAACACACACCTGAATGTCTAATATATATTTATAAACCGGCAGCGGCAGCGGTTTAGTTCGTATTAAGATCAACAGGCCTCTGTTTGATTGACTGGCCGGCTAAAAATGGCTTCTGGCCCTCAGTCAGTTGATCTCTTACCAGACAGAATAGGTTGGAGTGGCAGTCCTCCAGGCTCGCCCCGTTGGGTACAAAACAAGAACTCATCATCAAAGCGCAGTCCAGCGAGCCATCCTCTCTTTCAGATCCCAGGAACAGATAATGCGATGGGTTTTGGACCGGGCCTCCGTTTCTCGGACACAATCAGCGGGACGGCTTCGCGTCCAGGGAGCTAATTAGCCTAGCTCCGCTATTACTCCGCTAGAGGTTACTCACTTACCAGGAAAAATTGCGCTAAAAGCTTCCAGCGCGCATTTACCATGATCCGCGATGAGATATTGTTCTCCCCCAGATTTGTTACATCAAAAAATATCTAATTTCAGCAGTCCTTGGGGGTAGGGAGGTGAATTCAGCCCTCCCCCTTTAGCTTAGCATAGCATCAGGCTAGCTGATGTTAGCCTGGCTAAGCGAGGCAGCAACAAACAGTTCAAGCCAGAAGAGTTCAGCTTCAAATTTCAGTAAAAATCACTCGCTCCTTTCCAGGTCTTCGCCGGACTGCCGTCGACGGCCATTCACGGAGAAGCCGACGATGAAAGTAATAGGTTCTGGTTAAAAAGTACAGTTCAAAGAGGCAAGGCTGTGCTGTGCTCAGCTGTGTCTCTCTGGTTTGTTTGAATACATTGGTCGCATCCTTTAATGGCGGCCACAGGGACACAACTCTACTACACTCTACTCTACTCTACTCTACTCTACTCGGCTCCGATTGGCAGCGCTGCGACTCGAAAGAGGAAAGAGTCGATGCTGGATTCCATAAAGATCCAGAAGAGTCGACTCACCAAGAGAGCTGTCAACTCCTATTAGGGAGATTTTTGATCTTTTAGATGGGATCTTAAAATTTAAAAGGCATCTGTATAGTTTATTGTATAAAGTGCCAATTTGTATTTTGAAAAAAATATGATCAAAAATATGATTTAATTTACAAAAATGACTTAAAACAATGTAGAATATGTAGTTTCTATTAAGTTACAGTTTTTACTTTTTTTTACATGTAATACTGTACTATGTTATTTATTTATTTATTTACTTATCTAATTTTTTAAACTTATTTTTATTTATTAATCACCAATAATGAGATTATTCATTTAAACTTATTTCTTTTTATTTTATTTTACATAGGCCTATTTTATTTTCTATAACTTTTCACAGACTCCCCTGTGGCCCCCTGGAAGTCCCCAGACCCCAGTTTGAAAACCGCTGGTATAAAAAATCTTTACAGTAATATGTCATGTGGACCCATGTGGAGTTAAAAAAATATATAAATAAATAATAAATAAATGAATAAATAAATAAATTCCCCCTTCCACCTGAAATACTAACAATATTTATCATGGTATTATTATCTTATGTATTCCAATCTACAAAGATATATATATATATATATATATATATATATATATATATATATATATATATATATATACAGTCATGGCCAAAAATATCGGCACCCTTGGTAAATATGATCAAAGAAGGCTGTGAAAATTAATCTGCATTGTTAATCCTTTTGATCTTTTATTTAAAAAATTCACAAAAATCTAACCTTTCATTGGATAATAAGAATTTAAAATGGGAGGAAATATCATTATGAAATAAATGTTTTTCTCTAATACACGTTGGCCACAATTAACGGCACCCTTTTATTGAATACTTTTTGAAACCTCCATTTGCCAGTTTAACAGCTCTAAATTTTCTCCTATAATGCCTGATGAGGTTAGAGAACACCTGACAAGAGATCAGAGACCATTCCTTCATCCAGAATCACTCCAGACCCTTTAGATTCCCAGCTCCATGTTGATGCTTCTTCTCTTCAGTTCACCCCACTCATTTTCTATAGGATTCAGGTCAGAGGACTGGAATGGCCATAGCAGAAGCTTGGTTTTGTGCTCAGTGACCCATTTTTGTGCTGTTTTTGAGTTTTGTGTTTGGATTATTGTACGGTTGGAAGATCCAAACATGGCCCATTATAAGATTTCTAACAGAGTCAGTCACTTATTGATTTTTTATCTGTTGGTATTTGATAGAATCCATGATGCCATGTGTCTAAACAAGATGTCCAGGACCTCCAGCAGAAATATAGACCCACAACATCAAAAATACAGCAGTATATTTCATTGTACACATGGGGTACTTTTTATCCCCGTGTATCCCTGCGTAGGTTTATCCAAACCTATCTTGAGTGTTTGCTGCTAAAAAGCTAATTTTTTAGTTTCATCTGACCATAGAAGCCAGTCCCATTTGAAGTTCCAGTCGTGTCTGATAACTGAATATGCTGGAGATTGTTTTTTTGGTGAAAGCATTTTCTTTTCTTGAAGTCTTCCCAAACAACATGTGGTGATGTAGGTGCTGTTTGACAATTTTTTTTTAAGGTTTTCTGACCCCGAGACTCAACTATTTTCTGCAATTCTCCAGCTGTGGTCCTTGGAGAGTCTTTAGCCACTCAAACTCTCCTTCTCACTGTGCATTAGGACAATATAGACACACGTCCTCTTCCAGGCAGTTTCGTAACATTTTATGTTGATTGGAATTTCTTAATTATTGCCCTGATGGTGGAAATGGTAATTTTCACTGCTCTAGCTCTTTTCTTAAAGCCACTTCACTAATTTGTGAAGCTCAATTATCTTTTGCTACACATCAGAAATATATTCTTTGGTTTTTCTCATTGTGATGGATGATTAAGGGAATTTGGGCTTTGTTTTCCCTCCTATTTATATTTCTGTGAAACAGGAAGCCATGGCTGGATAATTTCATGTTCATAATCACCCTGGAGTGCTCAAAATTGTGAATATAAATGGGAATTTACTTCAGAGATATTTTACTAATAAGAATTTCTAGGGGTACCAATAAATGTGGCCAACGTGTATTTGAGAAAAACATTTATTTCATAATGATATTTCCCCCCATTTTAAATTCTTATTATCCAATGAAAGGTTAGATTTTTGTGAATTTTTTAAATAAAAGATCAAAAGGATTAATAATGCAGGTTTATTTTCAGAGCCTTCTTTGATCATATTTACCAAGGGTGCCAATATTTTTGGCCATGACTGTATATATATATATATATATATATATACATATGTGTATATATATATATACATATGTGTATATATATATATACATATGTGTATATATATATATACATATGTGTATATATACATATACATATGTATATGTATATATATATATATATATGTATATGTATATAATCTTTATATCATGTTTATATATCTAGGTATTTCCATGTTTTCCAGTGATTACGCATTTTTAAAATGTGTTTTTAAAATGTGCAATGTTACTGTATGTACTGCATGTGTTTGAATGACAGTAACAACTAATGGTAAAAGCTAATCACGTATACAATAATAAATAAAGTGGAAATTAAGTTGTCACTAATTTCCTTTCTCCATGTCAAGATTAATATTTTTTGTAATGTTAATTAAGTTTGATTTATATAACTATGATTTATATAACTTTCTATGCACTAAATAAATATTTTGTTCTTTTTCATTATGTTTACAAAAGCTTGGGAAGCTGTACATCTGATTCATTCCAGTTTCACTTGTTATACCAGCTTGTTTATTGTGAGCATGGAAACTACTCTTTCTGAATCATTCATGAGAGAAGCTGGGCAGGGACATATGACGACATTGACATTAAAATAATAACAACTATGTTAAGGCTTTGGTGAATATGGCTAAAGAACTTCTTTTTGAAGCATAGTCAGTAAAAGAGTGAGCTGCTGTTTCAGATAAACATTTGTCATTGTTATTATTTAATGACTTCATGCTGCCAAGTTTGAAATAAAATCAAGTGATGATTGAGTTAATACTTTTTCAAAAGAAAAAAAAATCAATACTTTTCAAATACATTCGTTTTGACTGACAATGAGAAGTCAAAAACTGCCACTTAAAATTAAACAAATTACATTTTGCCTAAATGTGAGACCTCATTAAAGTGTTTTATTCTTTTATGAAGTGTTTTTTCACACCCATTATGGGTTCATTAAGTTGACCCATTCCCGCGTTCACCCCTGCTGTGTGTTTGACATGCTAAGGGAGCTCTTTTGTGTTTCATTAGGTTCTGCAACGCCTTGACAACCTTCTTTCTCTTAAATACTTGAGACTTGTCGTGAGTTACTGTAAAAAGAAAGTACATTTATGACAGGGTCTGCTATTAATCACATAGTAAGCTAAAAACACACAGTGAATAGGCTACTTTAGAACTTCACTCACCATCATGAACAGCACTGTGGCTGCAGTGGAGTCATTCAGATTCCTGGGCACCACAATCTCCCAGGACCTGAAGTGGGACAATCACATTGAGTCCATTGTGAATAAAGCCCAGCAGAGGTTGTACTTCCTTCACCAGCTGAGGAAGTTCAACCTGCCACAGGAGCTGCTGAAACAGTTCTACTCCGCCATCATTGAATCCGTCCTCTGCACTTCAATAACTGTCTGGTTCAGCTCAGCTACCAAACCTGACCTCAGAAGACTACAGAGGGTAGTCCGGACTGCTGAGCGAATCATTGGTACAACCCTCCCCACTCTCCAAGAACTGTACTCATCCAGAGTGAGCAAAAGGGCTGGCAAAATCACTCTGGACCCCTCACATCCAGCACACTCTCTCTTTGAACTGTTTCCGTCTGGTCGACGCTACAGAGCTCTGAGCACCAGAACGACCAGACACAGGAACAGTTTCTTCCCTCAGGCAATCCATCTCATGAACACTTGACAATAAACACAGAACACACAACACTATAATACATTATTTATTTAACACACATACTTATTTAGATTTCAAATTTACACATATCATAACTGTACATACATAATTGTCTACATTATATATTGTGTTTTTTGCTATTTTGTACATTGTCTATTTTGTATATTTGTATATTATTCTTTTTATTATTTGTGTTTTTGTTCTGTCACTGTCATTCTGTTGCGCTTCTGTCACTAAAACAAGTTCCTCGTATGTGTAAACATACCTGGCCAATAAAGCTCATTCTGATTCTGAACACGTGTGATGTCAGTGATTTTTTGTGATAAGTGCGCCATCTAGTGTACAATGAGGAGACAATTATATCTCATTGCACCTTACATCAGATACACATAAATTTGAAGCATGTTTTAAAACATAATGAATACATATGGATATATAATCACATATCCATATAAATAAATATAGCATTTTATAAATTCCTGTAACAAACGTATGAATTTATGAGAGAGAGAGGTCAACCTTTGCTGTTAAAACCCCAAACTTTAAAAAAACCAAAATTTAAGTTTAATTTACAAAATCTTAAATTTAAATTTAGCCGTAAATGACATTTAAGTAGCAGAATCACGTGATGCAAAGTGACCTCCACCAGTGTTAAATTCATTGCAATTTTTCTTTCTTTCTTTTTTTTTTTTTTTTTTTTTCAATTACTGAAACGAAAATCGATTTAAAACGAGACAATTTCATACAAGACAGTTAATGGATGAATTTACTCCACCAGACATATTCGTCAGAAGCCCATATGGAAGAACTGCTGCCAGACCTATAATGTTAATTGCATTTTTACAGTCCTGCACATAGCTATTATTTTGTAAGAATTATAGGAGATCATTGCATGCTGCTCGTGAGTATGAACGCTGAGGTGAATTAACGATCGTTAATAACTTCTTGTATTGACCAAAGAAATGGTTTGATATTTGTGTGCACAAATATTCCCAATTATTTATTTATTTATTTATTTTTTTGTCATTTTTCCTCATGTGTTTTGATCAGTAGTTGTTTTGTTTACATTTTTAATTTAGCTAAAAAGCATGCTGTTAATTCGCAGTGACGTACAACAAAACAGTTAAAATAAATAACAAAGATAAACCATTCTCTAAAAATATGATTGATTACTGTACTCCTCGCTGTTACAGTGTTATAAAGAATATTTAGTGTGTCTAAAGCCCTTGCGCATGCGTCTTTGGACTAGCGCTCAGCACCAAGGACAGCGGCGACCAAAAACACGTGCATCTGGATCATGATGATGATGATGATGATAATTATGATGATGATGACGTGCGGGTCGATTATGTGACGTCAAAGCCCGCGAATCACAGCAACACACAAGATCCCAGTGTATCTGATTTGCTGTTGTAGTCAGTGAAAGATTTACTCATGAACACACACACACACACACACACACACACGCACAGAAATATCTGATCCTCTGTCATTTATTCATATGTGATTTACTATATGTACACTGTAAAATATTTTTTCTTCTTATAACCAAAATATCAGTTTAGGTCAAAGTCTTAAGTCTTTCATATGTAGCGACATGCAGAGTACCCTAAAGTTTACTGAAATGTTCTTTGATTTCTTTTCCATGGCGCTCACACAGCAACATATACAGACTTGTGCTGAAAAGACAAGTTGGATGAAAAATGATATATCATGCCACAGTAAATATAGAATACATAAATGTTGTTTGAAAAGTTCTGTCCATCAGTATTTAAGGTAAACACACCAAAAGCTTCTATGGCTGTACATTTGAGCATTGTCTCTAAAGTGATACAATTATTCATGAATTTACTGTTTTTTTGTTTTGTTTTGTTTTTGGTTGTAGTTATTTGTGCTTTGATTGGTTTCCATTGTTGTTGTTTTTCAGTATTTATTACAGATGAATGAAATTACTGGTGCAATAAATAATAAGTCTTGCAATACATAAATAGTCCCTCTTGATTTCTTTCACAGGTAAATCTGAGTGATCTCAAACAAAATACATTTATCTTTCATGACAAGATAATAGATGACTGGACCACAAAACCATCCATTTAAATATGATAAAAAATAATTGAAAGATTAAAGATAACTGCAATTTGCATAGTACCTTAAAATCAGTCTTCAGTCAAGTGCAAAAAAAAAAAAATACACATTTTCATAACTATCTATTACTGTCACAAAAGTCACAATGATAAATAGTATGATCTAGAGAAAAGCTAATAATTCCCAAAACCAAGCAGTGTTTTGATCAGTAGTTATGTATTTTTTTACAATATGCACTCGGACCCCTGCAATTTAAGATCCTAAAAGACATTTCTTTGAGATGTTTGCACTATATATATTCAGACAATAACATACATCAATTCCATAAAACAACAACAACAACAACATATAGTGGCCCCAAAGATTATTTGGACATTTTTGGATACACCGAATGTATGAGTTTCATTGTATTAGGAATGAAATGAGGCTAGACCTTTTCACAGAACTCTTTTTGACATTTTTGCTCTGACTTTTAACCAGCTGGTCCTGAGACAATACATGAACATGTTCCACTAACATTTTACAACTACAAAACGTCATTGATCATTTAAAAACTTACAAACTTCATTTGTAAAATATTTTTCTTGAAAAGCGTGATTTTAATTTTTTTTTTTCTATAATAAATGCCACTCGGTTTGATATTTTGTTATATAATGCAAAGACATTCATACATTTTTAAAAGTGTCAAAATATTTTTGGTGCCACTGTATCTCACACAAGCCTTTGCAATGTTAGTTGTGCAAAAACAGTTGTAGTGATGCCAACTGTAGTGTCATTTTTTCAGTTTTCTCAGAGAACCTGCAATCCTGAACATCTGTAAGATGTCCCTACTTGTCCTTACGATATGAAAATGGCACTTTAGAAACAAATGCTGTGCTGATGGGTTACAGCATGTCATCCTGGTTTTCCCTGGTGGGAGTCCTTCTGCGCCGGAACCGCATGCTGGAGAAGAGGGACGAGGCGGTGAGGGCCACGCGGCTCAGGCCTACATTTAGACAGTGTACTTCTGACGTCACCGGCACCTCAGCGAAGAGAGCCCTGTCCCGGGACACCCGAATGGCGCTGTCGCTGTTCTCGATGTCTTTCACTATATTCAAGATCTCCTGCCTTTCTGTTTGTCGGGTCATCCCACGGATATTGAGTATGGCGGAAACATGCTTCCTCCTGCAAAACACAAGAAAGATTTATTCACTCTTGACTCATGTATGAGGCATAGGCATATTAACAGTACCTGTACAGTGCCATAATAAGTGGCTAAATAAGTGAAATATTGCATCTATTGCATTAGTCAAACCGTAATATGGTTTCATGATGAGTGGTCAGTGCTGAAACTATACTGGAATAGACCTTCATTAAGTGAATTTCTCTTTACATGCTTTGTTTGTCTTAAAGTACAAGCCTATTTTTTTCAGAAAACAATTTTTTTGTTTTCATAGCTTGAAACAGAAACTAGAATATTCGTCTAAACTGAAAATTCTTCAAATACAAAGACAAAATTTTTTTTTATGTTTTTTAAAAGACGAGCTTGGATTTGAAGTTCATTCTATAGATTTGGCACACTGTAAATTGAATTTAAAAAAGAGAGAAGTGATTAAAACAGGTTTATAAATTAAGATTTACGAGAGAGAGAGAGAGAGAGAGAGAGAGAGAGAGAGAGAGAGAGAGAGAGAGAGAGAGAGAGAGAGAATTCATAGAATTGATTTGTTCTATTTTATTTAATTATATATACACGCACATGCATGTATTTATTTATTTATTTATTTATTATTTTTTTCTAATACATATCTTTTCTAGATTCAATGTAAGTACTATGCTTTGGCAATACATTGTAACAATTGTCATGCCAATAAAGCACATATTGAATTGAATTGATCTGGAGAGACAGAGAGAGAGAGAGAGAGAGAGAGAAAAAGAGAGAAAGAGAGAAAGAGAGAAAGAGAGAAAGAGAGAAAGAGAGAGAGTCTATTTATCCATTTATTATTAATCATTATTAATGATTTTTAATTATTAATACTTTAATCAGCAATGAGTGAAGATCAAAAATAGATAAAAATGGCAGTAACGACATTTATAATATTTCTATTTTAAATATGTGCTGTTTTTCAGAATGGCTGCTGAAATTCAGCTTTGTCATCAAGCAATAAATTACATTTTAAAGTATATTAAAATGAAAAAAAAAATTGTAAATGTTTATTTTTAAATTTATTGTAAATAATTGTAAATTGTAATAATATTTCATAATATTACCATTTTTACTGTGATCAAATAAATGCAGCCTTGGTAAGCATAATAGACTTATTTCAAGAACATTAAAAAAAGGTTACACTTTATTTGAAGGTATTCTTGTTACAGTGTAATTATACATTTAAGTACTGAGTAATTTTAATTAACTACAAGTATTTGCTACATGGTTAGGGTTCGGATTAGGGTTTGGTTCAGGGTTACTTGCATGTAATTATGCATAATTTATTGTTATTACAATAGTAAGTAGATGTAACGTGTAACAAGGACACCTTAAAATAAAGTGTTATCAATTTTTTTTTTTTTTTTACCAACCCCAAATATTTAAATGTATTATTTATGTATGGTTCCCCCCCCCCCCCCATTTCTTTTCCCAAAACAAAATAAAAATAAACTAAACAAGTAAAAGCAAAACCAAAAAAGCATAAAATATTAATATAATGTAAATGTTTCGAATTGGAAGACACAAAAAATAAAACTTGAAGTGCTTTATAATATACTATAATGTACTGTATTTGTAATGTATAATGTGTAGCTGTATATAAGTACAGCTGAAACAACAGGGTGCAAAGAATCCTAATTTAACCTTCCCAGAGATGGCTACTGCTCATTCAAAGTTTCTCGATCATAAAATGTGTGAATATTTGTACGGTAGATGGGAGAGATTCCAAGCGTTCATCAGTTTAAAACCCAAAGGTGTTGCTAATGCTAAACAATGGAGCCCGCAGCACATCTAGGTCATGTATTTGAAGGTTCAAGCTTTATTTAGCTCACATTCCACAAAAGAGAGTTTCCTCTGGATTCTGCAGCCGTATAGGGCTCTTGATTAGGCAACTGCCCTCTCTAGGTTAAACCATGGAGCTTTAGGTCAGGCCCTGGCAGGATGCCTGTGTTTTTGCTTTGTCTTTGCGAGGATCCAGAGCTGGACAACTGTACACCTTTCATGCGAATCTGGGATAACCAAACAGTCTCCCATAAAAATCAGGAAACCGCAAAGGTCTTGTTTGCTTTTACAAGCCCCTCTTTTGCTGTCAAACAGAATGACCATGTTTTGTCAGATGACCTGAGCTCTCTGCTTTTCGACCTCGATCATATCAGGGGCTACAAGGTGTCCCGGCCGAGCGGCACGCCGCCCCTCAAGACACTCACCGTATATCAGGGAATTCCCGTACCAGGACGCCGACTTCCATTTGGATGGAGGGAGTGTCTTCCAAGAGAATGATCTCTGATAAGTGAGGAATTGCGCTGTCGAGCCATGAGGCAGAGGATTCCTGGATGGGGGCAAACAAAGATAACATCAGATCAGTCACCAGATCAGTCTTTATATGCCGAGACTGATCAGCAACTGGAATGTACAGATGAACGTTCAGATTAAACACGGCTGCCTGGTACTAAAGACGCTTTCCAAAAGTATTATACAATGACTTCTGACAGATAGCCAAAGATCACAGTGCCCAAACGACTCCGAAGGCTATTTTTACCCTTGTCTCTGGAAAAACAAAAACCTAGAGGATTAAGTATAGGAGCACATGTTGTTCCAATTGAGGGTAAATATCTGTATGCCCATTACACCAAGGCAGTTCTTCCTGACTCTCAGTTTGACCTTAAAGGCAAGTCATAACTTCAAAGGCCCAGGCCAGGACATTCTTCCATAAACAATGGCATCCTGTTGTCCACCGAGGTGGCAAACGGATGTTTTAACTGAAGCAAGTGGCGGACGCTGCACAGGGGAAAGGAGCGTTTGGGCGGGTCATAGAGATGCCATTTGGAGCCAAAGCCCTGTTTGGCCATCTGCCTCCATGCCCACTCCAGAAGAGCCCATTCTTCACAATCTCTTTTGTTTGAAAAGTTGTCGGCTAGAGATGGTTTTTGAGTGATTAAAACATACTTAGAATCTAGCTCAAAACAGGGAGTGACATTTTGGCAAGTATGATGAATCTGGGAATAAGGATTTAATAAGAAAAATATATTTGCCATACTAATAAAATAAAATGAGGTTACACTTTATTTTACAGTGTCTTTGTTACCAGTGTTGGGGAAAGTTAGTTTTAAAAGCAATGCATTACAATATTGCGGTACTCTATGAAAAAGTAACTTATTGAGTTACTTAGTTACTTGTTATGAAAAGTAATGCAAGTTACTTTTGCATTACTTTTTGTCATCTGGTCTGGGCTTGCTTTTTTTTTTTTTATAACAAAAGTCCCAAAAGTTTTATTTTTGGCAACTGTAAGCACTTTTTTACATCAGAAGTGAAATTAATAAGCCTCAGGCTGAAGAAAGAACCTCTGCACCTCACTCCCAATTTCTCCCAACACAGGGACAGGAGAGGTGTCAGTGAATAAATGGGAAAACAAAGTAACTTGCATTACTTATTTAAAAAAAAAAGTAATTTAGATATTTAATTGTAAATTTAAAAGTAATGCATTACTTTACTAGTTACTTCAAAAAAGTAATCTGATTACGTAATTCATGTTACCTGTAGTGTGTTACCCCCAACACTGTTTGTTACAGTGCAATTATACATTTAAATACAGATTAATATGAATGAACTACATGTAGTTATATGGTTAGTGTTAGAATTAGGGTTTGATTTAGAGTTAACTGCATGCATAGCATGGATCATTTATTGTTATTATTGTTATTATACTAAATACATGTAACGTGTAACAAGGACTCATAAAATAAAGTGTTACCTAAAATGATTCAGAAAACAGTAACTAAAAAAATCTTAGAATTGTAATTGTGGTTTTCTGTTTCCCATTTAGTCCCATAAATATGAAACAAGTTGACCACCTCATATGTTACTGTAACATGGAAAATGTAGGCATTACTAGATATTTAGGAATAACTACAAGGAAAAAAAAAAAACATTCTAAAAATTTTTACTGAAATATTTTGAAATTTACCAGTACTAGCATATTTTATAATTATATCGTAATTAACATATAATTAATATCATATATCTTGCTGACAGCAGGGTTATTATTGTTAACTAAAACGAAACAAAAAATAGAAACATTGCCTTGGAAACTAACTTAATTAGGTTTATGTCAAAGGACTAAAATTACTAACTGGAAATTAAGTTAAAATCTAAAGCTAAAACTGAAATAAAAATATATTTAAAATAAAAATGACAAAAGCACATCACAAAACTACTAAAAACTAAACTAAAATTAAAACAAAATCAGAAAATATAAAAATAAAAGCTACATCTGAAATATTAATATAAATATAAAAACTGACTTTTTTTTTAACAGAACAGGGGTGTGTTTCACAAAAAGCAACTATTGTACCTTTTACTTTGATCTGAGATACTGTAAGTGACTTACCAGCTCTTTGAAGAGTGTTTTTAGGTGCTTTCCTTCGTCACGAAGGCGTCCAGCCATTCTCTTCCTCATTTTGAGTGATGTGCAGATGATTCTGCCCCTCATGATGGCCCGCACATATTCAGTCATCACACGCCGGTGCACCTCCACCACCAGGACCTAAGAGAACACAGTAAATAAGAAGCTTATCTCACAAAAACCCAACATGATCATACATGAAACAGATAAATCTTATTTCACCCTGAAGTGGTTTATTTTGGGATAATGACTGGCTGTACATTATCCATAGCTAAATCGACAATTAGACATACAACTGATTTGAGCTGAAATTGTTTGACGTAAAAAGAAAAAAGTTGAGAGAGCCACATAGATTTTTAGCAGTAATTGTACAAAAATATTTATGATGAACCAATACAAGGGCTGTGTAGATACAAGAATTAAAGAATCAAAGCGTACTTGACAAAGCAGTAAAAATACATGTTTTTAAGAATCATTTATGATAAATTTGCAGATTGCAGATTGAGGGAGGAAATGAATGTTATTGATGTCTTAGTTTACCTCATAAGGTGGATTGTCCATCCTGCGAAACTTCTTGAAGTGCTCTTTTATGAGCGCCTCGATTTGCTCAAAAGGCTCAGTGTTGCTCAGCCATTTTCGTTTAATCAGCTTGTCAAACAAGTGCTACGTGAAATGAGACAGAACAATCTTTATTAGAAATGACATACACAGTACACACTGGAATGTACTATATTTGCCTTCACCAGGATGCGAGGGCTTTCATATTTAGAGTCAAAAGAGTGCGGCTAACTTCCTGTTCGAGCCCCATCTTGGTAAAAAAGGATGCAGCGAAACTATGTGGCCCATGAGAGCTGGTAATGCCCATCTGTACAGCAAACACTGTTCGGCGTCAGGCCAAAAACATCTAATTCACTAGTGTTTTTCACATAGTGCTGCTATTTTAGTGTCTCAGAGCCAGAGTAGCTGTGCAAAACAACATCCTTGAGAACATCCCATAGGGGAAATGCTGATAAGATATTCTTTATATTCTTGGACAGAGACACATGACGAACATAAGGTATTGAAAAATATGTGCGTGCGTGCATGTCTATGTGAGGAAGTGTGGGGTGATCTGTGGCAGCCTCACCCTGATATGTTCAAAAAGTCTGTCGTTTAGCACTCGCACACTCAAGCTGACTATCCTGTCCAGAGCTGTGTTGGCTCTACGAATCGAGTCCTCGCTGGATGAGGGGTCACACTGGCCACAACGCTCCACAAAACTCCTAAACACAGCAGTTTATATTGTAAAAACACTAAAATAATAAAAAAACATCTTATAAATAAAGGATTTTGAGGAAGCCTACCTGAACGTTGGACAGCAGTTGACAAGAGCAATGGTTTTAGCGATATAACCATCTTCATTTACTTCACAGCTGTTTACGAGCATCTCATGGAACATCTCCACCTTTCTCTGAAAACTGCAGCAGAAAGAATGCATTTAAGGATGGCATGTAGTTAGTACGACACATTTCTATGGGAATTATCTAACTGAAGAAAGAAAATGTATTTATCTTACAAATTAGCAATTTTTTAAGCATTTAGGACATTATAAGGAGTTAGTCATTCATGGGTTATAATTTGGGCTCCTAACTTGGAACCCCATATAAAGCCTATAGTAAAACAGTAAGATTGCAAACTATTATCCCTAGTAAAAAAGGAATATATTTAAAATACATTTATTTCATGCTAATTATAGTTGAAAGCTATTAACATATTTACTTACATATCGCTCGAGACTTACTGATATAAAAATTATAATTAAACTTTATTTGGAGTAATACTTGTGCACAATGTCATAATATTAAGCTTAAAATGTGTTTTAATATCACTATTGATGAGGATTATGTGATCTTTGAATAATATCAGTCTTTAAATGCAAGATATTTAAAGTGTACCTGAAGTATATATGCAATAGTTCCACTTTAGCACAATCAGATTTACTTCAGTATATCTTTAGTTGGACTTCAGCACTGCTTCTTTACAATTAAAGTGCAAAATTAGTTGTTCCAATTTAGCAGACTTTAAGTACACCAGTTTAGTATACCAAAAGTACAACTGCAGGGTATTTTTAAGTACATAAATATGTAAATGTATTTGAAATACATCTATTTAATTTATTTTTCACAAGTGATTACAAATTAAAATCTATTAGAATACATTTTAAATGTTATTTATTCCTCTGATGCAAAGCTGAATTTTCAGCATCATTACTCCAGTCTTCATTGTCACATGATCTTTCAGAAATCATTCTAATATGCTGATTTGCTCCTTAAGAAACATTTTCTATTATTATCAGTGTTGAAAACAGTTGTGCTGCTAAATATTTGCTAATAAATGCTAACATTTTTGTAATATTTTTTCTTTGATGAATACAAAGTTCAATGTGTATTTGAAATAAAAAATTAATTTGTAACACTGTAAAAGTATTTAGTGACTTTTGATCAATTTAATGCATCCTTGCTGAATACAATTATTAATTTCTGACTCCAAACATTTGAATGGTAGTGTCATATCTCAAGTATTACTGTCCCACCTGTATAGGAAATCTGCCAGTCCATTGAGACTGCATTGAGCAACACGTGAACCCAAATCTCTGTTTATAGCTGCAGATCTCTCAAGGTCCTCTTGTAGCCTCTATAATCAAAAATATAAGAAATATGTTATGTACACACCAGTAAACACTAAGTGAATTAAAATCTGTTCTTGTTCTTGAAAGTCTTGAAATATATTGCTCAATGCTACTTCACCAAACAAATTAAGTGACTATTTTCTAATTTTCTTACTATCATTCATGACCGCTAGGGTGCAATACATAGCCTGCAAAAACAATGTGCTGTAATGGAAACATGCTCACAATGGGAAATGTTTGTTTATTTTGGTTCCAGCTAGGAGATGATTTTCTTGTTACACAGAGGTGCATGGATGCCATTCGGCATGTCTTACGTTTTGTTCTAACAACAGATCCAGTGTCTAAAACCTGCTGCAAATATTGCAGACGGCCAGGAACATTGGGGCCATTATACACAAAATCAATACTGAGAAAATGGATTTAAGTAACATGTGATATCACATGCTCTGACACCATATGTCAAGCACAATATCCTATTTTATATAGATGAGCATAAATGGTCCCTGCGCTGACCTGAATAACAGTGCGAGCCAGAGGTAACTGATACTCCTCGACGTTCAGGGTGTCCAGCCATCTCTTTTCCTCCTCCTCCAAAACCTGAGACAGCTCATTGGTCACTGTCCCCTGGAAAACATAACATTTCAACACACATTAAAAGCGTCCTTGCTGTGAGAGGGGGCAGCCATATTGGGGCCTGTATTGGGTATGTATGAAACGACAGCATCCATAAGGAAACAGTCACTCCATTAAAACATTCATGACATAAAGTATTAGACTAATGTCACTTTTTTCAGGATGGGCTTAAGGATTATTAAAAGACCACACATTGATGTTGCTTAATGAGCGAAGGGGAAAAATATGTTGTCAAACTGACGCCTATTGTGTAGTGCTCATTGTAGACAGGAAAACCGCGCGTTGACCCTGAAATGCCGCACTCTAATTGACCGTGCAGGTTGCAATGACCAGCCATCTCTTTGAGCGGACAGGATGTGCCGTTGTTTAAGATACACAGAAAATGCTAGAAGATACTTGGGGACGAAGACTGGGAATTTCGGTTCTTACCCTGACTGAGTTGAGGCAGTCAAGCTCGAGTTTTTCCACCGTCTCCGCTGGCAGCAGTGGGCCGAGTTGCGAGATGTTAATGGGTGTTGTTATGGTGACTGTTCCAAGGACATCTCTGCAGCAACAACAGGAAGAGCAAATCAAAAACTGAGTCTGGACTTCACTCATAAGGAAACATTGAATTATGAAGGAACAGGAATGGGAAGGTACAAGAGTGGCTTTCACCTCTCATATCAACCAGAATCTATTTATAACAATCTGTTTTAGGTTTGCTGTTGCTGAATGTGGCTTGACGACTGGATACAGCCAGTAATACTTAACAATACAAACAGGCCATCGCTAATGTATATTGCCACCGGATTTACTTTTATATCGTTCAAAATTTTGGGGTTGGTGAGATTTAAAAAAAAAGAAAAAAAAAAAAGAAAGTAATCTCTTATACTCACGAAGGCTGCATTTGATCAAAAATACAATAAAACAGTAATATTGTGAAATATTATTACACTTTAAACTAACTGTTTTCTATTTAAATAATTTTAAAATTTAATTTATTCCCTTGATGAAAACTTGAATTTTCTGCTGCCATTATTCCAGTCTTCAGTGTCACATGATCATTCAGAAATTATTCTAATATGCTGATTTTGATGCAAGAAACGTTTCTTACTATTATCAATGTTGAAAACAGCTGCTTAATATTTTTTTGAAAACTGTAATATATTTTTTGGATTCTTTGATGTATATAAAGTTCAAAAGAATATTTATTTGAAATAAAAATCTTTTGGAACATTATAAATGTCTTTACTGTCGCTTTTGATCAATGTAATGCATCCTTGCTGAATATAGTATTAATTAAAAAATAAATAAATAAATAAATTGACAACAAACTTTTCCTCTAAATTAAAAAAAAAAAAATAAATTATCTGTAAAAATCTGTTCACTTATTCTAACTTCATTTCAACACTGAACAGAAGATTGAGATATTTTCATTCTTTTTCTTCACAGATATCAAGCTTTAAAACATGACAAAACACCATAAAATTAATCAATATGATTAAATATGCTAAATTCAAGTCCTCTGAAGTCATATCGTAGGTTTATATAAAGAACAACCTGTAATTAGAGTTGCCAATGACAAATCTTTAACCCTCAAATTTCATTTGTGCACATACAAAATTCAAATTTGCTGTTTATTCAATCCTGTCACGTAATATTTGAATATGTCTTCAGAAGACTTCATATGGACCACTTTTAAAGTACTTTTTGGAACTTGACAGCCTGTGGTCACTGTTTGGTTTCTTTTATGGGAAAATGTTTTCATACAGGTTTGGAATCACACTGTTTTGAGTGAACGATCCTAGTCAAACTGCTGGTGATTACCTATTGTAAATGTTATAGAGCCAGTCTAGCAAAGAGTATATATCAGTGATCTGCAGATCTCCATTAGTGATAGTCTGGAGACGACGGGTAACAGCCTGATGGTAGCTCTGTGTGTACACTTGGAAGGAGTCATATTCCACAGGATATACAGACACCACGTTACGCCGAGCCGCTCCGAGGTCCTCCACCATACGCACTCTTAGCTTATCCAGGTAGGCTGCGAGCTCACCCGCCTGTGCTTCTTCATGCTGGGTTAAGTTTGCATCTGCCAACTCGACTACCGCCTCCCTCCAGCGTTTCTTGAACTCCCTCGGCCGCGGGCCTCCTGGAGCGGCTCCTTCACTCTGGGCCCAGTCCCGATCAACTTGCTCCTCCTGCTGAAGCACTTGCACCACCAGGCCCAGGTTGGGCCCGGCGGTGGGGCTACGCAGAGACTCCCTCACCACGTCCCACAGCTCTTTCTGCAGGGCCTCGTACAGCAGCTCCACATCTTTGGCTTTGCGCCGACTGCTGTCTTTGCTGCTGGGGCTGCTGAAATCCTCAGTGCCCCCTGCTGTCGGGGATTCGGCCTCCCTACACTCCTGCTCCAGCTCCAGAATGTGAGTGTCAGCCAAAAACAAATCTCTTTTCGTCACCAACTGCAGGATCTCCAATACTGACAAAACAGAGATAAAGTGTGTATGCATTAGTCACACAGCAGAGACTGAATAATTCATTCTTTCATTGTTTTGTTCACCCTCATGTTGTTATAAACCGTATACTGATTTTTCCATGGAACTCACAAAAAATAATTTGTAAAGTATCTTTGTCACAGTGCACACAGCGGGGAGGAATGAGGAGCCGTGGATCAAAATGAACAGTCTTTATTAATATCCAGAACAAATGGTTATTCACACTTGGGAACAGGAGAGACATACGAACACAGGGAGTGTAACAAGTAGACCAGACGAAAAAGAACTAAACAGGCAGGAACTAAATACACAGGATGAAACTAGATAATTAATAAAACACAGCTGAAGACTAATAAATTAATAATCACACTAAACGAGGACAGGAAACAGGAAGGACCAAATATGGGCATACACAAGGATGGGGAGCACATGAGACAGAAAACAGAACAAAATACGAACACAAGCCTGACATTACTCCTTCCTCCCGGAAGGCGCGTCCACGTGCCTCCTAACATTCAATGGGGAGTGTGGGGTGGGGTGGCTGGGCGCTCTGGAGGCCCCTCAGGACAGGATACACAGGGATGGCCAGGCTCCAGAGCAGGACATGGAGGAGGCCATGGCGGAGCAGGAAGCTCGGGAGGCCATGGCAGAGCAGGGAGCTCAGGAGGCGATGGAGGATCAGCCTTAGTGGCCTTGGCCAATGGCCCGGCCCCTATGGCCGGAGCTCTATGAGTCCCCCCCCAAAAATTACTTGGGGAGAATCTTGGGTCTAGAGGCCCTCCCTGGGCTGGATTCAGGGACTGGAGCTCTCTGTGGGCTAAACTCTGGAACAGGAGCCCTCCTTGGGCTAAACTCAGGAACAGGAGCCCGTGGTGACAGAGGCCCTCTCAGGGGTGAATTCAGGAACCGCTTCCATCGAGGCAACAAAAGAACCCCAACAGACAAGACAAGGCGGATTAAAACTGTTCCTGTGGACAATATTTCAGGGGACATGACTTGACTCTGGTCAGGGGCTGGAGCCTGAACTGGACTCTGGTCATGGGCTGGAGCCTGCACTGGACTCTTGGTCAGGGGCTGGAGCCTGCACTGGACTCTGGTTAGGGGCTGGAGCCTGCACTGGACTCTTGGTCAAGGGCTGGAGCCTGCACTGGACTTTTGGTCAGGACACTGGAGCGAACTTTGGAGCTGAAGTGAGACGCAACCGGCGGGCTTGAGTGAACGGCGGCTCGCGAACTAGACTTTGGAGCAGCTGGCGATCTTTACCGATGAACGGCCGGCAGACTTGACTGAGGATCCACCGGCAGGCTTGAGTGAGCCAGGGCCGGCGGGCTTGACTTTGTAGCGGCCGGCGGGCTTGGGTTAGCCACAGCTGGCGGGCTTGACAGGTGAACGGCCAGCAGACTTGACTGACGAGTGGCCAGCGAACTCGCAGCACTCGTGCTGATCCCGCCGAACTCCCACGCTTAGTTTCAGTGGGCTTGGGCGGAATGACAAGCGGCGACTTCCAACAAAACAAAAACAAAAACAAACAAAAAAAAAAAAACAGCAAAACAAAAGACTTAAAAAACCGGGAAAACAAGAAATTTTCAAAACCGACAAAACAAACAGGGAGATGGGGCGCCGCTTATTGTTTCGGTCTGGTCTTCTGTCACGGTGCACACAGCGGGGAGGAACGAGGAGCCGTGGATCAAAACGAACAGTCTTTATTAATATCCAGAACAAAGGGTTATCCACACTTGGGAACAGGAGAGACATACGAACACGGGGAGTGTAACAAGTAGACCAGACGAAAAAGAACTAAACAGGCAGGAACTAAATACACAGGATGAAACCAGATAATTAATAAAACACAGCTGAAGACTAATGAACTAATAATCACACTAAACGAGGACAGGAAAGAGGAGGGACCAAATATGGGCATACACAAGGATGGGGAGCACATGAGACAGAAAACAGAATACAACAAGAACACAAGCCTGACAATCTTCACCTTCATTTTAAATTAGTAAGGAATAAAGAATATAAAAACACAGTTATAAAGTACACTAAAATAGTCAAAAGGTTGTCCTTCATATGAAAAGGCTTGTGGGTTTAATTATATTATATTATATTATATTACAAATAATTCTATAAATATTATTAATTCACAGCATTACAGTATATCATATGGGCCTATTTAGAATTGTTATTATAATATATATTCCAAGGAAAGGAACATAAAATGTAGATTTAGTGACATTAACAAAACATAATTACCTTTTTAATCACATAGGACAAAATTCATGATTGTGATTCGTGATAGACCTAGCCATAGATCATTTGTTTTGAGAACAGCAGCAAAGATGAAAATAATAACAAAATAATGATACATACTGACAGATTTTTTTTTTTTTTTTGGGCCAACAATTCCTTTAAACTCTGTAGCGTCATGTTAATGTAACTACTACACATGAAGTGAGCAAATTTGACTTCTTAACTCAAAGCTCCTACTTTTAGGAAACTGAATACCTACACACACAAAGCAGACACATAAGGGAGGATTTACTTCAGACAATGTGTTGGAGGAACAACACTAATTTCCATTTAGGCTTTGATATCCAAAGACGTTTTGAAAATGTTCTCATCATAAAGTTTCACTTAAAATGCAGCACATGGCGCTATTACTTTCGTCAGTGTTGTACAGGGATATTGAGTCACAGCATCTCTGGAGAAACGCTGGTTTCTTCTCTATTTGAAAAAGTGCACTTCAAAAGAATCATCTGGGATTGCTTTATACCATGCACAAATCAGCAAAGATAATTGTCATGGAATATAAACAGAAAGAGCAAAAAAACAAAAAAACAAAAAAAAAAATAAACATTCTGACCTTGCATTTTATCATTCAATATATGTTAATTAGTTATTTCTAAAGCAGTAGTTCTTAACCAGGGAGTCAGGGCCCACTAGGGGGCCTCAGCAAACTACCATTAAAATAAGCCAAAACAACTAAAAATCAACCCAATAGACAATTTTATAATGCATATATGTATTTCTAAATATGCCAAGCTCTAAAATATTTTATTGAGTAGAAATTGTGAGAAAAAAAAAAAAAAAAACATTTTTCATTGTCCAGTAAATCATGAGAACTTGAAAAACCATGGAGCAATCGAATATAGTTGTGGGTCTGAGAATGACAATGTGGGTGTGAGAACCACTGGAGAAGATGGATGAATATGGGAACATTATTTTGGCCATTCAATAAAGTTCTTCAGAATTCCCCCATTAGTAGATTTCATGCTATTAAAACCTAAAACATAAATGCAATATATCTTCCAGATGGTCAAAAGGACTGCCAATGCACTCTGTTGGCTATAGTTTATAATGACCTCACTTGTGTTTCTTACATGTAGCAGCACTTTTTGACATTCCAAAGAAATCTTTGATGAAGCAGACGGGCTCTCATTGAGGTCAGCGCTCACACCCATCCTTCATCATTTCCAGTCCTTTCCTTTGGGATGAACACATTTACTTGGGCTAAAAAATTGGTCTGATTACTAGTGATAGATTTTGACAAGCTTCAAGTATTCAATCATTAATTACATACATATTACATCAGTGTATAATATATGCTGTGCTGGTGACCGAAAGTTTGGAATAATTAAGTATTTGTTCAAAAACATAGTAAAAACAGTTATTTTGTGAAATACTATTGCAATATAAAATAGCTGTTTTCTATTTGACTATATTTTAAAATGTAAATTATTCCTGTGATGGTAAAGCTGAATTTTCAGCGTCATTACTCCAGTCTTCAGTGTCATATGATTCTTCAAAAATCATTCTAATATGCTAATTTGGCGCTCAAGAAACATTTATTATTATTTTTTCAACATTGAAAACAGATTTTGCTGCTTAATATTTTGTGTAAAACGTGGTACACTACAGGGTAAGTACGATTAAAAAATTACATTAATATTTCTATTCATTAAATTGATCAGAAGTACCATGAAAAAATATTAAGCAGCAAAAAAACTTTCAACATTGATAATTGAGCAACATGTCAGCATATAGAATGATTTCTAACGGGTCATGTGACACTGAAGATTGGAGTAATGGCCGCTAAACAAAATCAGCTTTGCTATCACAGGAATAAATTCCATTTTTAAATATATTTTAATAGAATTAAAATAACAGTTGTTCATAAATTTTAATAATATTTCACAATATTTTTACTGTATTTCTTTTATAAATAAAGGTAGGCACGCATAAAGGACTTCTTTCAAAAACATTTAAATCTCTTAATTATTTTAAACTTTTGGCCTCCAATAATTTAAAAAAATGTTACATATGTAATGTACTTCTACTCTTATGTTCATTTCTTTTATTAAGGTTTCTTTCTGACCATTTTCAAGATGCATCTGTCACAAATCAGCTGTGCAATAATTGTCCCCGCTGTTGAATTCCTCCTCAGAACACTGAATGGACGTTAAGGCTGGTAAAGGGCTCATTGCGGTGCTGAGTTGACCATTTATTTCCTGTGACTTCCTGACCTTTTCTTAGAGGGAAGGATGCGGGGGTGTTCGGGTGGTGCCTGACTCATCTGTCCCTATCCCTATCGAGGATGGACTGCCCTGTAATGCCACGACAGACCCCACACCCTTCTCAAGCATCTCGCATAATAACAGCCCGAGTGTGCCAGTCCATCGGAAGGAGATCTAAATATAAAATACAATACCGCCAGGGTTATCGCTAACGGGGACAAGGTGGAAAAATTAATGTGCTGCCTGTTAAAAATTCACTTCCTCTGCAACTCATCCACGTGAAAATTCCTCCACCCAAGAACAACATGTCACTGTATCATCTCAATGACTTTGAGACCCGACTGCTGACATACATGAAGGGAGAAAAGGCTGACCCTGCAAGCTTCAGTCTGAGAGGAAGAATTAAAAAAACTGGCTCCCTTTTAATTGATGAATGAGAATTTGAAATTGGCCATGCCCCACAGGAACTTGAAAAGGAACTGGAATAACAGGAATTGGAATTTAATGAATTGCAATTCAAAGAACTTCAACAGGTAATTGCATTCTGGGTAATAAACTGTTTGTCTACGGTAGCACAGATATCTATCTGTTTGTACACCTCAAAAAACCCTTAATTTTAAAACTTTTTCAAACTTTTTAGTTGTAAAACAAGGTTGTGTGTGTGTTACCATTCAGAAGTTTGGAGTCAGTACGATTTGTTTCAAAGAAATGTTTCTATTTCAAATAAATGCTGTTCTTTTGAATTTCCAAATCAACAAAGACTGTATCAAAATGTACCATGGTTTTTAAAAAATATGAAGCAGCTCAACTATTTTCAATATTGATAATAATATAAAATGCTGCTTACGCATCAAATCTGCCTATTAAAATGATTTCTGAAGGATCATATGACACTGAAGACTGGAGTAATTATATATATATATATATATATATATATATATATATATACATACATACATACATACACACACACACACACACACACACACACACATATATATATATATATATATATATATATAATGATAGACTTTAATATTGGAAAAGCAATGATCCAGATGTTAAAAGCAATGTAGTTTAAATGGTTTTATCCCACAGTCATTAACATGCGGAACTTTGCCAGTAACTGTGCTGTGCTGTGCAGAGGACAACACTAGTTCTTTGTTTCCACAGAGTCTCATGCACTAAATTCATGGTGTGGAGCATGCTTGACTTAAGCATGGACATGTCACCACCCTTCCTTAATGAAAACCACAGGAACTAAAGTGTTGCCTTTTAAGGGCACGTATGGCACATATGCTACACATATACTCCCACCACAACTTCCAAGAGGACATAACACTGTTTGCTTTTGGCTGAGGATTTAAAAGGGTGGGGGCTGACAAGCAACTTGACTGAAAAGATCTGACTAAGCAAGATATCTGCTAACATAGCTCCAACACACCTGCACAATCAACACCTCTCAGCAGGACCAATCAGCCGTTACAAGGAAAAGATTAGCCTGGATTCTAGGAATGTAATGGAATAAGATCTGTTCTTTAATGTGCCACAGGTTCAGGACCATTTTCCATTAACCCTCTGTGTTTCAGAGTCAAAATCACCCTCCTGTCAAGTCGGAGCAGGAGAAACCGAAGAACTTGAGGAATAGCAGCCCACAGAAACTCCTGTTCTCATTCATTCACTTCCCCTACTTAATGCTCAGCATGTGCAGAGTAGACATATTTTCCCCAGAAGTGAAATATTTAATAAGTGGAGGACGATTGTATTTCCTGCCTCTGCCTTAGCGGCGCAGATGGGTCGAGCAATACTGAGCCCGTCCTGAAGGAATTCCACGTGCTAAAATTTTGTTTCAATGTCCAGGCCCAGTGAGGCTTCCAAGTGACAACTGGCCTCGCCTGCCACTGGAGACCTTTAGGTCAGGATGCAAAGTGATGACATGAGCCCCTCTCAGGACAGAATGGTCCCACTCCCTTCTTAATTTATTTGGACATGGCCAACATCAACAGAGCAATCCTAAATTGAACCATTTGGAAAACGCGAACTCCACCTTACTCTAAGTGCTACCCTGCCCTCACTTAATGCATGTTGGTTTATTTGACATGCATGAACAAATCCTCCTGCCAAATGTTGGACAATAGCTGGATAAGGTGGAAGTGTTGGCTATTCCTTTCACAAGTGACTCTGCCAGTTGGCATGCAGGAATATTTGCTATCATAAACGGGAACGCATTGATTGCAAACATTCCACTCAGATACTGATTCCATGGCGGCCATGACAGAATGGTTCTCAGCTGTAGTTATGGCTTATGGTTGAGGTTGCGGCTTGTAATTTGGCGAGGTCTGGAAATCATTCACTAGGATGAGGGGTAAACGCCCTTCTATATGGCTTCTTTATCAATTCAGTCATGTCATCTTACACTCTGCCAATCCCAAAGACAACTAAATGCTTTCAGTCCTGAGAGATACCAGCCAAATGTATGCAATATAGACCTTGCTCTATGAACTCACAGCAAAGCAACAATGAGGTTTAGTTACAACATGCTTTGTATTCCAAGAGCAATTTTTCATATTGTTGTGACATCATGGAAAGGATGGTATTGTTGTTTAAAAAAAACATTTATTTGGTATTAAAATTAGTTTATATAAATAATTATATCAATTATAATTTGTGCTATAGTCTAAAATTGGTAAAACAACGACACAGGAAGTAAAGGGATTGAGAATGTTTTGACAACTCCTACTCAAGTGAAATCTGATCTGGTTTAGCAGAAGTTGACAACTGACAGATGAAACACCTTCTATGAATAGCATTCACGTCCTGTTCTTTGCTTAATTTTTTGTATTTTTTTGCATGTGTAGTGGTGTGTAGAGTACTTCCTCGTTTAATCTTTCCTGTGCCCCATATATTCTTTTAATGCATTGTTGTGAAGATGTTTGATAACATTCTTCAATTCATTCTTCTATGAATTAAATAATTAAAGATTTGATTATCATTCACTCAGGAATGTGGGACCACTTGAGAACAGCTGGGTGGATGGAGCAATGCTTTCTTTTCTCACAACACTTATGTCTGCAAAATAAATGGGAAGTAGGCTTATTATTTAAGCTGATACACAAGAACTTTTCTTGAATACTTAAGAAACCACAAAAACAGACTAAACTAAGAAAAAAAAGCGTTCACCATTGGCATCTGATCAATGTGTGAACAAAAATGCTCTTCACTCAAATAACAGATAAATCATAAAGCGTCTGGTGGTCTCTTCAGCTGGGAGTTGCTGACTTGGAAACCCACATGACTGTTGCGGGAGGTCACCAGAAGGTTTCCCGTCAACATAATGTGGCTAAATACACAAATAAAAAGTGATTTTTTGCTGTGTCAGCTGGGACATGCAAAGCAGCAAGAATCACTAACCCTGTCCCCCCCCTGCTGAAACAAAGCAAAGACATGACCAAACATGACACTGTGGGGCACATTCAGTTCCCCTTTGCTCAGATTCCTCTTTTATCATGTTCCATGCTGCATGGAGAAGAGATTGATGGTTTAAATTTGACAGCCCCCTATAGCCCGTATGGTGAAAACGGCAGAAAAGTCTTGAAAATCAGCTAAAATGCATGCTGCTCTGACAGGCATGTTCCCCGATTATCAATCTTTCTGCAAAATTTAGTTCCAACTCTAATCAAACACACATGAACCTGTTAATCAGAGTCTTGCTTAAAATGATTGTGTAATTATGTAAGAGCAGGGCTGAAACTAAATTCTGCTAGGTTGAGCACACAGTGAACTCTGTTGACTGTTTAACAAATGCACAAGCAACTGCTAACACTTGTAGATATGTTTGCAAAACAGTCCAGGCCTGTGACGCTATTGCTAGCTTAATGTTCCCGATCTTATCTTTCACTACTATCCTTTATGCCAATATTCTTTAACCAACAGAGCCTGCAAGTTGTTGCTGGTTTTGAACCTTATCTCTCCTTGTCTTGCAGTAAAAAGCCTGAAACCTGAGCATGCAATCATGTGCAAATTCCTGCCTTGCATGTACCTTGCTCATCCAGGACAAGTTAAACAATCAAGCTCTGGTACAGTACAGTCGTGGGCAAAAGTTTAGGAAAAAGCATTAAAGATTGTACATTCATAGTCCCATGTTTAATGCTATCACAGTCTATTAAGACTGCTTGTATATTTTCTAGAAGTACCAAATACTAAAGACTGTATTACACTGACACAAACAATTACAAAACAACTGTTATAAATAGCTAAACTGCCAATGTGTGTTTACATATTTTTATGTACTGTGAGGAATGAGTCTATGAGTTGCTGAATGGTACTCTACAAATGCACAGCTACATATTCAGTTGACTGATTACCTGAAAGTGGCTCCCTAGGTTTGACCTCAGGCACCTCCTCCACTGGCTCCTCCTCGGGACCCTGAGATGAGTGGTCCTGCATGGACTCCCTCTTCATCTTGCCCTTGCCCACCATCTTCAGGAATGAGATTCGGCGACTGGTGGAGTCAGCATCAGTTTCTGAGCACTGGTCACCATTGGTCAAGCTCTCCTTGCACTTTCCGGCCATTCTATAGAAAGTTGACGAGGAGAAGCATGTTGAGTGTTTATATTCTAATAGTGACAACAAATATAACTGCAAAAAAACATTTTACAAACACTCCTACCTCCCATTTGCAATAAATCGCCACAAAAAAGTTATTAGTCCTAAACAGTTTATCTCACTCTGTTTCTTTCTCATCTTAGTGCTGGGAACTGATATGCGCCGTCCACTTTTCAGCTGCTTTTTTCTCCATTCATTATTCCCATGGGGATTTTAAAACAAGTCTTTGTTAAGGAGATATAAGTCATGAACCAACCAGCTACAAAGTGAATCACAACATTACAAACTGTGAATTGTGTTCTTATGTCTTAATTTATGCATTTAAATCCCATTAAAATTAATCAAAGCCACACCGTAGGAGAAAAAAATCTTCTGCAGTGAGTTGCATTTCTTTTATGTACAAATACAGGCCATATAGACACAGATGAGGAACACAAGATGGACAGAGAAGATTGGAAAAGTACTGATAATATCTACGCAAATGATGTTATAAGAGATCTAATACTCAGGTAATACTCAAAAACACAAACCTGACCAATGAGAGAAAACAGCTAAGAAATTAATTTTTAATTCTTGGTAAATCTTCTTTAGTCTATGCAGTTATTTGCTATCCACCTTATCAACGTATTTGTAAGCTAAATGTGTCCGATTTCTGGTGTCATCTGCTTCCACTTATTTTTAGCTATACAAAACAGCTCTTTATGCCGCTTGATACCACAAACTGGTATTTCTTACCATATTATTTTTATGTATTGTTATACATATTTATTTGTGTAATCATAAACAAACTGGTCAGTAGCACAAATTGCTTTACTGTTTACTGCACTTTGTTAATTTTATTCTTTTCCATATCGATCATTCAAAAATGAGGTGGATACAGCAGATATTTTTAAAACATGATGGAGTTGGCTTGTGGTCTCAGTAACTTTCAGTGTACACAATCTATAAGTATACTATCTGTTATAAGTCACAGACAGATGAGTGTAAATGGGAATAAAAAGCTAACAGCTGAGCTGGTTGTGTTTACAGATGGATGGACTTACTATCAATTCAGTTTTTACTACATGTCTAGTGATTTGAAGAACTTGAATGAGAGCAGAGGATACTGTATAGAGAGAGGAGAAGATCTAATCATAAACAACAGAGAGAAACAAGACTTTAGTTGTATGTGTTTATATTGTTTAGCGGGTAAATGAGATGGTCAGATTAAATGTGTCTTGTCTGTTTATGATATAAATGTAAGTGTAATTGAATATAATATATAGAAGTATATAAAAGTTTTACTCAAAAGATGCTGATTATATATGCAGAATAAATATATTTCACATTTATTGCAAAATATCCATATATATCATAAATACTCAAGTAGTTTGAGAGTGTAGGGAAACGTAATTTGCAGTGCTTCATGGGAGTGGGCGGGCACTAAAAATTTCTTTTGGTGCAGTTTGCTTGCTTTGATTTCCTAATTGTTGGGGATTTCTCTACAGAATCATGGGTAATGTACAGTAGGTTTTCACCATTAATTCCACTGTTAAACACGATTATTAATAAGTTGAAATAATGCGGGCTAATGGCTTCATCAAAAGTATACACCATTGATCAACAAACTTGTAGTTTACAATTAGTCTGTTTTTTAGTCAACTTTTTAGTCAATCAAAAACATACAGTGAAATCAGTGTAGTCTGATTCAGAATGAATGACACTTATTAGTCGATTCTTTTAAGTTAATCAAAAACATACAGCGCAAGCAGTGAAGTCTGATTCCCGAATTAATGACTCTTCTGAATCGGTTCACTTTAGTGAATCAACTACTGATTCATATACAATGCTTTTATGACCTTTTTGGATTTTATGAACGTTTTGGAATTTTCATTTTTTTTAATGAACTATCCTTTTAAGGGTCAATTATTGGACTGGATTTATGCCACTTGCATAAAAGTTTGTAGACACACCTTGAAGTAATTAACTCATTAATCAACGGTTAAGGAATCATTGGGAGGAAATGGAAGCAATCATACCGTAGCAAGCTCCCTTCTGAACTCCGTCTGCCCTTCTTCTTCCTCTGCATGGGTGAGGCTGAACCTATAGAGCCCTGTGGGGAGGGGGCATCTTTTCCCTTGCTCCTGCCAGACATGCGCAAGTTCTTGCCCAGTTTTCCTAGGGTCTTGAGGGGAGAGACCCCTTTCATGCGTTCCAGGGTGCCTTTGATGGAGCCTCCCTTCCCTGATCCTCCACGCCGCACCTCATTAGCCTCATTTTCATCCTCCTCATCCTCAAACGGGTTTCTGTCCCGGGGCACACGCCCATCCAGAAGTGAGCCTCCGTTGCTTCTGGGCCAGTCCTCATCTGAGCCAGGCTCCTCAAATGGATTGAGGTTAAGACTCATTTTTCTGAGAATGAACTCACTACGCGTAGTCGACAAATCCACGCTAAACCTGCCTCCCTTCAGCCGAGATGGGAGGTTCTTAAGGACTGGCATGGTTGCGCTGGGAGAATATATGCTGGAAGAGAGATAAAACAATTAAAAGCATATCTTTCAATATCACCACTACCAGTATGAACTGAGTAAGCCATTACAGATGCACTCTGACTCTGCTAATACAAACAGGAAATTACTGCCACACGGGCCAGTACACTGGCATTCATCCATGATGCTGCTATGAGCTTTCACTTTTTATGAAAATGTTCCTTCAACTTCCTTGGTTCTTTCCAGTTTACAACACAGCTGAAATTACATAGTACAATGCACATAGAAATCAAGAAAGCGGATCTTGTGAAACAGTAGATTTCAATTGTGTCTGATATGTAGTGTGGGTAAATTACATATCTATTCATTTATTTAAAATACAGTAAAGTTGTTTGCCACATTTACTTAATACTTACAGTATGCAATAAGTATGGCTTTACATGAATTGGAATATATACACTGCTGTTCAAAAGTTTGGGATCACAATTTAAAAAAAAAAAAGAAAAGAAATTAATACTTCAGTGTTTCCGCCAATGAATAAAAATTAAAAGAGGTAATTGTAACTTTTCATCTCACAATTCTGACATTTTTTCTCAGAATTGCATGTTATAAACTCCCAATTCTGACTTTGTTTTCTCAGAATTGTATAATATAAACTCACAAATGTGAGAAAAAAACCTCAGAATTGCAAGTTTAAATGTCACAGTTCTGACTTTATGACATGCAATTGAAAGATCTTACGTCAAAATTGTAAAATAACAACTCACAATTGTGAGAAAAAAAGTTGCAATTCTGATTTTTCTTGCAGTTGTGAGTTTATATCTCTGAGAAAAGAGTGAGAATTGCGAGATGTAAATGCGCAACTGCAAGAAAAAGAACTGCCAGAATTGTGAGGTAAAAAGTCGCAAATACCTTTTTTTAATTTTTTTATTCTGTGGTGGAAACGGGCTTCTTTGATATCCATACTTCTCTATACAGCAGGAATACAATAAAATTGTCACAAAAAAAAAAAAAAAAAAAAAAGATTAGAAAAAAAAAGAAAGATCAGTAAAGACCAATTTTTTTGTTTTAAATTAACTAGACGTTAAATTGGCAAATTAATGAGTGAACTCTCTATTCATCAAAAAATACTAATAAAAAGGATCATGGCTTCCACAAAAATATTAAGCAGCTATTAATATTAAGCAGAAAAATTTTTCAACATTAATAATAATAATAATTTATTTTTTCAGCACCAAATCAGCATATTAGAATGATTTCTGAAGGATGATGTGACACTGAAGACTGGAGTAATGAAATTCAGCTTTGCTATCAAAGGAATAAATTACATTTTAAAATGTATTCTAATAGAAAAACTAATTCTAATAGAAAAAGGTTATTTTAAATTATAACATTTAAGTATATTAAAATTTTTCCTGTATTTTTGATCAAATAAATGCAGTCTTGGTGAGCATAAGACTCTTCTTATTTTATCTGTGTTTTAAACTAGACTTGTTCTTATCTTTGTCGTATGACACATGTACCACTCAGCCCCATTTAATTTTACTGACGCACATCTACTCAATATCAACATAACATCAGCACAGCAAACAGTATTACACAACAGAGATAACAGATCTGACAGTTTTATATGAAGGATTACTGATTTTATGATGGGTAGAATCAGAAGCACACCCTTTGGTTAATCTTGAAGAGAACTTTTGATGTTGGGCCTGCCTACATTACAAGTGTAACAAAATATTTTATTATACTCAAATGGACGAAAAATAACACATACATCCCTGAGAATGAGAACAAACTTATTCTGGCAAGGACAAGCAACCCAAAACTTATATCTGACACGACAAAACCCAGTGTTATGCCTGAACATATGAAATCTTGTGTAAATAAACAAAAGGAGGCTTCAACTTGATGAACCGATTCTATTTCAAGAAAACATGTTTGCCTCTTTCAAAGGCTTCTTGGCTAGAATAGCCCTCTTGGATATTTATGGCTGGTGACAAAAGGGGAAAGGAACAGCGCCGAATCACTTCCGGTTAGCTAATTTGTGTATGTGTGTGCGTACATGAGGGGGGCGATACTTAATGAATGATTAGCTTTGGGTTAACAACAGTCTACCTGGCTTCCTTGCGATAAAAACTACATTCCACCATTTTAACAATAGCTCAGTAAACAAAACAAAAAAATTATATTACCGACATGTTTCTGAGATCAAAGTCATATTCCATACAGTAGGTTGGAGACCAATTTCAGTGTGTAACAGCCAACGAGCTTTAAATTCCTAGAGAGGGTCTATTGTTTGTGGCTTCCTACCTCTTTTAAATAATTATGTCCGCATGATTTTTCCATATGGGTCACCTACCATTCAGGGCTTATTCTTTCATGATCATTTACACTGGAAGACGTGTGTAAGGCCGTGAACATATTTCACTGAAGATAAGATATTTCACAGAATGTTTCAACTTTTATTGTCGATATAATAAAAATCAGTAGGGAAACAACACTGAACCCCATTGACTTTCATTGAATGCATAGAAAAACACTGATACGTGTTTATACAGAATGGGATGAGGTTAGTAATGATGAGAGGCATTTCATTTTTTAACCTGACTTGTCACTTGATCATTGAATCACCAGTAGGATTTAATTATTAGACAAGAAGGAAATTTACATAACAAATGGAGTGAATGAGGAGAAGAAGTTACGCAACTGCTTAACAACAGTGTTCATTTATGCTTAAACTGTTTAACAGGGGATTAACAAGTTAATGAGTTAATAAGAAAAAATGTGACTGACATGTCTTACAGCAGTTGAAGTTCCATTTCAAATCATCCTCTCTCTCAACATTCCCACTGAAATTTCAGCTCTAATTATAAACCTTACAGTGGAGCCAATATGGAAAGTCGGGTTAGACTGCTTTCCCAGACCAGCTCCTCTTCCTGTCTCAAACAGGTAGGGGACAAAAGGGACAGGTCCCCCGCATTACAGCCAATGGCAGTGGAATTCTCTAATAAATGAATAACTGGATAAATTCAAGGAGAAATCAGACAAGTAATCTATGTCACTGTAAAAATATGCTGTCAAATTGACATCTGTGTATTACGGGATGGCATAACAGTGCCTGTATATTTTTACAACTGACAAAGACAAAATATTAAATATAAAATACTGCAATGAACATTAACTAAATAGATAATGTAACACAAAACACTATAATGTACATTACAGATAACAAAAAAATAAGAAAATTACAGAATACAGTAAAATCATCAATTAGATAGTATTTTACAGTAAAATTAAATATAATGTGATATTAAAAGGGTAATTCACCACTGACAAGACGGGGTTTTAATAAAAATCAGCTGTCTCTCTTTTTTTTAAATCAGTGCTACATAACTAGAGAAACAGAGAAGGGGCTGTGGTGAAAAAAAGTAGGAAAACTTCATTGCCAATGCATTGGGCTTCATCAGCCTATCCATGAGCAGGGATACAAAAAATGCAGAAGTATGATCTGTGGTTTTCACAAAAACTCTAAAGCTGTAAAAAGTCTGCCAGATGCCCTGTTTGGAGACTTTAACAGATGGAAGAATAATACACATTTTTAATTTACTTATACTACAGACACTGTAATAATTCTGGTTAAAATTAGTTGAACTTAAAGGGACAGTTCACCCAAAAATGAAAACTCTGTCATCATTTACTCATCCTCAAGTAGTTCCAAACCTGTATGAATTTCTTTGTTCTGCCGAACACAAAGGAAGATATTTTGAAGAAAGTTTGTAACCAGGCTGTTTTGGGGCACCATTGACTTCCATAGTAGGAAAAAAAAATACTATGGAAGTCAATGGAGCCCCAGTTTCCCACATTCTTCAGAATATCTTCGTTTGTGTTCAGCAGAACAAAGACATTCATACAGGTTTTGAACTACTTGAGGGTGAGTAAATGATGACAGAGTTTTCATTTTTGGGTGAACTATCCCTTTAAGCTTTAAACTATTTAGTTTTTCACAGTATGTGGTAAGTAACAGTTGGCAAACAAAGGGGTTTTTACATTTTTACAGTTTTTTTTTCCCCTGGAAAAACTATATTCTTGTTTGCACTTTTTGATTAGTGTCAAAGATGGTTTCTGGAGGATGCCAAAATACCAAAATCTTGTGAAATCTAAGACGTATAAGTTTAGTCTTACTCTGTTTGCACCATAATCCTCCTCATCTGCATCTACCATTTCAAAATTATGCGGAACCACAGACTGCAGTGCCAGTACGGTTCAAAGTCTACAGTCATCCTGTCTCTTAGCAGGGATGGGCAGTGAGTTACACTCAAACGAAGGGAGGACTGGTCTTAATATGTGACAGACAGAGGCACTGCTTCTGTTATAGCTTTGGGTTTCAGGCTCTGGTTAAAGGAAAAGCACTGGAATGTTGGAGAGAGCCAAAGACAACCTCCCAATGACTTTCCCCAAGGTGAAGTTTCAGTGCTCCTCAAGTCATGGGGTAATGCAAGCACATGATCTCAAACAGGTCCAGTAAAATTTAGAGAACGGATTATAAGTGTTTTAATAGAAAAAAAAAAAAAAAGATCTGGTTGAATGTAAGAAATATATTGTGCAATATTGCTGTTTAGATAGATAGATAGATAGATAGATAGATAGACAGATAGATAGATAGATAGATTTTGGTTTGCGTGTCATTGAAGCCATAAAAGTGATTGAGGATGGAAGTGTTAAAAGCGTCCCTCATGCCATCATTCATCACCACTATATTACAGATGAACTCAAACAAGCACAGCATTATATGGGTACCACAAGGTCAGGTTACTTGTTTTGACGTAACCAACATTACCAAATCTAGTCGTCCATCTTGACATTGGAATATGCCCTGCTATAAAGGCTTGTGCTTTTCCAGGACATATTATCTTTCTCTTGGGAGTAAATCTTTAACTGTACTCCAGGAGAACAGTGTTAGATGACCTTATGAGATTTTCTGTGAATGAGGATGGAATCTTTATTTTTTAAAAAAAGGGAAGGATAAACATTTTACTTAATAAGCAGGTAGAGAAAAGTATTAAGTCAGCTTGTTTAGATATCAGTAGAACTATTTTTTATTTTTATTTATTAATTAATTTATTATTTATTAATTTTTTTTTTTTTTGCATTGTCATGTGACAAGGTCGCAAAAAAAATTTTTGGAAATGAGGGTTAGATTGAAGTACAGAAAGGACAGTACTAAATGCTGACATTATATTCAGTTTAGTTCATATTAGATGTATTAGCTTCCCTCAAAATAAAAAAAACAAAAAAACAAACAAAAATATAAGTTAAAATAAAATATTATATTTTGTAACAGGCTATATTTATAAGCGTTACGCTCCCTTTCCCCCTTTAATTCTCTTATTTTCAAAGAAATATTCAACATAGTAATAAAATACATATTTCATTCATTTAACACAGTTCTGATCAAATCCAGAGTCGTAAACAATAAAAACGGCAGCGTTATTGCAGTATTACAGGAGGTAAAGTCTTCACAGGGTTTAACATGATGGTTACAAATTACACGAGAGCTAATTAAACTCTAATTTAGCACTTTATAATAACAAAGAGGAAATAAACAACTTACACAGTCCATGTCGATCGGTCTTCATGTCAGGAACCAGAAGTAAAAATATTTGAATGAAATAATGAGATATTAATTCAAATCAAGGAACGTCACCTACGCCAGCAGCGTAACCCACCGTTCAGAGCAAGTGATATATATGGAGCTGCGCTGCCAGGACTTTTACTTTTTATTCGTGGGCTGGACTAAGAGAAGACGCACATTCAGCTGCAAGCACACAAGAGCAAGCAAAGCGCAAAATAAAATAAAATAAAATAAAATAAAATAAAATAAAATAAAATAAAATAAAATAAAATAAAATAAAATAAAATAAAATAAAATAAAATAAAATAAAATAAAATAAAATAAAATAAAATAAAATAAAATAAAATAAAATAAAATAAAATAAAATAAAATAAAATAAAATAAAATAAAATAAAATAAAATAAAATAAAATAAAATAAAATCACATTTATATTTAAATTAAAAAAACACAATTTTTTATTAATGTAAAATATGTATTATTATTATTGTTGTTGTTGTTCTTGTAGTTGTTGTTGTTTTAAAGATAATTTAAGAACATTCAAAAGATACCTTCAGGTTCTCCAAAAAGTTTTCACCAGTGTCTGCCTCAAGTATGTCATCATTTTTACGCCATCATTGATTTAGTGTGGGTGTGTGTGTGCGTGTGTGTGTTTAATGGTTGGAAATCATTAGTATTTTTGCATTCAGGATATCCTTAATTTAAAAAAAGTTCTGTAAATGAATATGTGGTTTATTTAATGGGCCAAGGGCCATTAAAACTGATATGTGACCTCACATTAACATTTTTATATTTCACAAAACAACTAGGCAACACACGTGCCAAGGTGAAGTCAGACAAATGCGTATAGTTTTGTCTGAACAATAGAAATGGCCCTGGAGTGCGTCATGGAGGGCACATAGCAATTGAATAAGGCCTGAATAAAAGAAACTAAGCATGTTGGAGGAGTGTGAGCTTCTCCAAACACTTGTTTTCTTAAGCATCTTGGCAGCCCATATAAGTATTATGAAATCTGTTTCCTTCAACAATATGATAAACAGTGCAGAAAAGCTTATTCGCTGATGCATAAACAAAGGATTGCTGTGTCACGCCTCCCATGAACCTCAGGGACGCTCGTAGAGGTCAAAAACTTGGCATGGCTATTTAACTCGTATTTCTTTTTTAAAAAATGAGAGCGCTGACCAGGTGGGCTGATCAAATTGGAGGAATCACAAGATGTACATATTGTACGTTCAGACTGCACAAAGGTCAGAGTTCAAGCATTTTTTTTTTTTTTTTTTGCTTTTGCAGCTCTCACTTATCTACCGGATGCACTTTCTCATGTCCACCTTGACCTCCCTACTAATCAATTATGAGATACATGCTATATTTTTCAGTTGAAACCGAACAAGGACATCACATTCTTGTTCCTGTTGATTGTCAGGGGCAAAAAGTGCATCAGGAAACCATAATTGGCACCACATCTAAGACCAGCACTGAATAAAGAGGGACTGTATAAAGAGAAGCTGCAAATGGGGTGAATTCTTGGCTTGGGGAGCAGGAAATAGTACCGCATAATATTAACTTTGTCATTGTTGTGTGTGTTTGCTGGTGCATGCTTTGCTCCTGCTCTGCCTACGACTTCACCTTGGTGAAAGTTCAAATATTTCCCAAGTGGTTCAAAAGGACAGTGTTTGGCCCATGTTTTATTTGACATGCTTTAGCAACATTTTGTGTTTTTCAGATTGATTTTTGTCAAATGTTTCTTTGACTTTAATGTTTCTGGACAATTATGTCATAATTTTCAAGAAAATCACACTATTAAGTATAAACCATGATGATCCCTTTGTGAGGGATCCTCTTTCCAGAATATAATGCACGTTTGTTTATAATTTATAAAGACCCATATAAAATACAATTATTATAAATATGTGTAAAATATTATGTGTAAAATATTTACTTTTCATTATTTATTTATTTATTTATTTAGTATCGTATTATAAAGTATTTATTTATAAAATATAATTTATAAAGACCCATATATACTGGTAAAAATAAAATTATTATTAAAATGTGTTTAAATTATTAATTGTTAATTATTAATATGATTAAATGTGTAAAAAATTTACTTTCTATTATTTATTTATTTATTTATTTGTTTGTTTATAAAGTATCATATTATGAAGTATTTATTTATAAAATATCATTTATAAAGACTGATATATACTGGCAAAAAATACAATTATTATAAATATGTGTAAAATATTATTTGTAAAATATTTACTTTCTATTATTTATTATTTATTCTATTATTTATCTGTTATTATTTTATATCTATATTATTTATTGATTTATTTAATATAAAACAGTATAATTTTTTTGTAGTAATTAAATAATGTATTATAATAATTATTACTATTTATTAATTAATAATTATTTACAGAGTTTTTAATTATCATTAAGAGTAGATGCATATTTATTTATTTTATTTTATTTATTTTTTAGATGTATATTTGTATATTATAAAAATTAAATAATTTTGTATTATAATAATTATAAGTAGTGTTAAAATTGCATTATTTACATGATTTTCAAATCTACAAAACTTGTGTATTTAAATGAGACATACATACATTTTTATTTAAATAATTATAAATACTGTAACAATATTATAATCATATCATTTACCCTATTTTTATATGTGTTTAAATAAGGACATTACAACTGTTTATAAAATGGACTCATATGTCTATTCATCGCTGATTGTACAGTCATTACAGTAAAACACACCATTCTTGGTTTCTCTCCCAAAGTGGTGTGCTCATATCCCTGTTTGTCACCACTACTATGCAACTTCTTACTGGCACCTGAGTGAAGGGTCAGCAGGGGATGGTCCAATCACAGCCAGCCTGCATCCTGCAGTGGTGCTCCATACGGACCACAGGAAAAGCCCTCTGCATCTGTGCTGAGAGAAGGGCTCTCTGTCATGGCACTAGAACAGCAGCCCTGACCACAGCGAGCAATCAGCTGCAGCCTTACTGACATGCTCCAGTGCGATGGATGCCAGCAGAGGAACAGGGGTTATCCTTTATAGGGCCCGTTTTAGCTGGTAGCATCCTGGTTCCGTTTCGCTAGAGTATGGGCATCTGTAAGCAGGAATGGACTGGATGGACGTCACAGGTGTAACCTTTTACATTGAGTGGGTCAGGTTAAAGCTAATTTAAGAGGTTTGTGGGGGAAGATATCATTCAGCATTTGAGGAAAGATTGATTATGGCATGGCTTTGTCTATCCCAGGGTTTCATGGTTGTCATGTTATCGCTGTATGTGTGTTTTCTGTCATCCGCATTGTCTGTTTACTCTTAATGCAGGTGGTGTTTTCACTCACATGCACACACTCAGAAAAAAGGTACAAAAGCTGTCGCTGGGGCATTATCCTTTCAAAATCTCCATCTTTAAGGTACATATCAGTAATAAAATATTAGTATCTAAATGTTATGTATAAGAACCTTTTGAAATGGACAGCTTTTGTCTTTTTTGAGTCTGTTTAATATTCTATACCTTATGTTATTCCAGTTGGATTGTGTATTATATGAATTCATTATTCATTTTGATGGCGTATAATTCTTTTTGCTGTAACAGAATATAAAAAATGGCTGTTTTTAAAAATAAATAGACAGAATATTCACTGGAACTAATTACCCAAACTGGCTCTCATGGTCTGTTCTGAATGTTCAAAAAACATATAACTGAGCAAGTTATGATATCAAAATAAAAGTCTTATCAGCTACAAAAAGAGAGGAGAAAATGTTTGTTTTGTTGTTGGTGTCAAAGGTCATACATCTAGTGGTTCTCAACCTTTTTGACACCAAGGGCCCCCTTTGTCCAAGGCAATATTCTTCTCTCAACTTGTATTACTTTTTCTTATTTTATTTTTTATTAATATATTTATTTTTTTATGTATTTATTTATTTATTTTTTTGCTTTTTACACTCTAGTTCAATCTGGTTTTGTTATATAATGACAGTTTAAAGTGTTAAATAAAAATATTATGACAGTTTGATGTTGTGCATATTTATTTTTTTAGTGTTTTAGAATTTTAATTAAGATTATGTAATATAAATAAATTTAAATCATTTTAAGACATATTGTGCTGCCCTGGAAGTTTGCTGATGCCCCCTAGTGGACCCCGGCCCCCAACTGAGAGCCACCAATCTATGGCATATTCATTTGTGAAGAAAAATCCTCAAAAGAGAACAAAACTACTCAAGGTCAAAGAACTAATCCAGACTAAATAATAAAAAAACTGTTCACTTATTATTGAAATAAATTCATACTTCTCTAGTTGTTTATTTAAGAAAACCAAAAAAGTGCAAATTAATTTCTCACGTTGTTGGGCATATGCAGTTTGACATAACATGAATACGTTTTAATGTTTGATTTGAAGGATTTTTGTTGCTGTTGTTGAACATTTTTAGTATCAGTTGGGTTACCATCTTATGTTCGAAGTCAAATCTGGAAAAAAGTGAAACTAGGTGAAAACCAGCTGATTACAAAGTCTTCTATCCTTTATTTCTGTCCACTGTTTTGAGACGAGATGTCCAGAGAAAGTGATTTATCAAGAATAAGTACCAGACACATGTGAACATCATAACATGGACCATGCTAAATAAATCAAGATGTACTCAGTCATATTCCACAATCATAAAGCTTTTCAGTTTTGTTTGAGTGTATTAGTACAAGAAGCATACAAAAGTATGAAGTATGAATTCATGTATATCATTGGGACTGGCACCTACACAACATCCACCAGCTCACCAAGACATCAGAATAACCCTCTTTGCCCAGGAGAAACAGTTGAACCCCATGACATTTAAACTAACTTAGTACTAAACAAGCCTCCACTTGTCATTTCATCAATTTTGAACCACTGTCAAACCAGAAAAAAGTTCCTCTTACCTTGTTTGGCAGTGAAACGATGGTAAATCCCTAAACGTCTCAGAGCAGGGACATCCCAGTGTCCCAGAGGTTTCGTATCTGTGTATGTGTTTGTGTCTTAGTTTGTCACTGTAAGTGTCCAACTCAGACAGTAACTAACTCTACATGTGCTGTCGTCCAACTGAAAGCACGTCTGAAGCCAGGGACTAGCTATAGTCACTTCCTGAGTTGTTTTGGAGCGCAAAAGACGATGCTTTTTCCTCAGGAAGCCGGCCATCCCCTTTCCTTTCCACCAGCTCTGAGCTTCCCCCACCACCTCTTGGGCCTCTGGGATCATGGGCACTATGACTCCACTAATTGCTCTGGGAGGCGTAGATGCAGTACAGTATTTTTTGTTTATTTTTTTATTGACTGGCATGGATATAACATGATTGGCCGTCACTGGTGTGTGGCGTGAGGGAAGTGTATCTGAGTGTGTAGGAGTCCACTGTCCCGCTCGGCTTTTGTCTGAAGTGTGTTTGTTGATGCTAAGCGTCCTAGCACATCTGAAGATGTTTTCCCAACTGTGGGTTGAAATAAGCAGGGCAGACTGTGCCCGGGTCAATGAGTGCACCTGCGCCGTCTCTGCGTGGGGTAGTTTGTTTGTTTTCTTACAGCATTGTATTAGACCCACGGATCTATAGAGGCTTTGATCAGCACTGTGGTAATCAGTGCTATTTATGTTGTTTACATCATAGGAACAAGCATGACTTTGCTGCTTGAAAGAATTTGCACAGCTCTATCTGAAAAACAAAGTTTCTTTTTTCCCTTTGTTGACAGGCCTCACCGTTGACATGGTATGTTTCTGATATAGCGTGTGTTTAAAAAACGTTAACTTTGTACAGAGTTTAAAACTGCTATTCATGTTTTTCCATCTTTCAACAAACAATATTGTTGATTGATTGACTAGATGTTTATGAAAACTGAATAAGAGCTGCTGCTACTAATGTCTGTGAATAAAATAATTACAGTTAAGATTATAAATTATAAAACATCTTCTGCAATGATTTTTAACCTTAAATGGTTTATAAGTGAAGTGAAACACATTTATGCTATACAATAACATATGGCTTGTATAACCAAAATAGCTTAAAAGGGATTATTGATATGCACAGAAGCATTACTGCCCTCTGCTGTATTTTTTTTTATTTTGTTTTTTATTTTTTTTACAGGATAGCTTGTTAGATAGATATATCCATAATTTTAACATAATTTATCCTGAAAGTGTCTTAATTTATCCTAATATTTTTTTTCACAAACTCATAAATCTGTCATTATTTACATTTGATTATGTGTGTGAAAATTAAAAGTCAGAAAATCAAACCTGCAAAATCACATACAAGCACAAAACTATTTGCATTTATGTACTTTAGTAAATATAATAATAATAATAATAATTAACCGAAGACATACAGTAGATTTATCTTTATTTTATTTCACAAAGATATAACGGGCTAGATACAGCATTATTTATTTTTGTGTTCTTTAGCTTGAGTGTTTTTGTTTCATTTAAAATGAAGGCATACCAAAAGATAAACAGCCCGTTATTATTTTGTTCAGTTTCATATCATTTTAAATATAAAATAAAACAAACAAGTGAAACAAGCAAGTAAAACTAAAAGCAGTAAAAATAAAAAATAAAAATAAAAAAGTAAGAAACATTTCTGGCAGTTTGCCACTGTACAAACAAACGGTGCATTATACAACCTAAAATACAGAGCTAGAAGAGAATCAACTCAAGAATTTTTTCTAAATATGGAGTCTTTTTCAAACATACAATAAATTTGACCAGCTTGAGTAATTCATATAGTAGCAGCAAACATATTAACAATACCTCATGATTTTGTTACAAACCAGCCTTCATTTCTACTGGGAAAAAGCTTAAGCTGTCAGCATATTAAATTCAGCACTGATATTCAAGACTTTTGTCTGAAAAATAATTTAATCCTACAAAATCTAACCACAGACATAAACAACACAACAGGGAATTACTGTAACTGATTTGAAATCTAAAAAGCACCTTGCCAAAAATCTTTGGTCCATTTGTGAAAAACTCATGGGTTCAGCATAATCAAAAAAATCAAGAAATATTTAATGAGAAAAATCCTTAACATGGGTCAGTATTTCAAAGGAAAAACAATTTAAAATGGCTGCTATGCACTACAAATTGTTTTCTCAGGTGACCTAAAATTCACTAAATTAATTGTTTTTATTAAAGCCAAACAAGTTATTTAATATTATTGTATAATTCTGATTATAGTGAAATATACCAATGAAAGCAGTTTTAAAGGATCAGGTAGAAATAATTGTTTAAATCAAAAAATACACGTTCATTGTGTGAAAGCACTTCTATTGTAACAAACAAGACTTTCATTTATAATTGTTTAAAAATTTCAAAATTATAAAGAATCTTTTCACGGGTCCATGCAGTGGTCAGTCACTTAGTGTTTTACTCTGAGCTTTAGGCAAGATTTTTTACATAAATATTTTTATAGGGTTTTTCTGTTTTTGTTTTGTTACTTTAAAAAATGAAGACAGCAGTATGCGCTGCTGATGCCTTGATATGAAGTGGTTTTGATACAGGAGACTGTAGCTGTAGATGTTTGAGCAGATGCTCAGTGTCTCTCAGTTTCAGGAGAGCCCTGGCGATCAGGGAAGATGTGAAGCTGAGGATGTTCAATCCCATTGTTGTGGAGATCTTCTTGTTTCTGCAAACCATGAAGTTTATTCACCAGTTCTGTGATGAAGACCTGATGAAGATGAGGAGAAAAGCACATCATCATAGAAGAATCTTTAAAGACATGATAAAATGTGTCAAAAGGATCTGAATGAAAACAATGCAACTTAGAGATAAGACCTGAATATCTTTTAAAAGCATTAACTGGTCAATATCAGCTTCTCCAATTTTGTCAACAGAGGGCATGGATGATGCAGTGTTTGTAGTCCAGATGTAAAAGTTTTAGCTGGTTAGCATGGCTAACCTGCTGGTGGTTGTTGTAACTACATCATCTGGCTTTAGAAAGCATTCAGTAAAAAAATATTTTCATTTTTCCTCAATTTTCTGGGTATTATCCCACAACACACATTTTGATAAAGAATTTTGTCTAATCATTAACACTGTTAGTCACTATTTCCTGCAGTGCGACAGTGAGTCACTTTTATGTCTACAATAAACTCAAACACTTGCAGGGGTTATTTAGTTAAAGATAAAACATCAAAGCTATGTGCAGAAAAGGACAACACAAATTTGTTTGAAATGAAAGATCATGTTTATTTCCTATTGTGTGATAGAATTATAACATATGAATAGCAGAAGGGAGGTAGAGAAAAGGGGAGAGAAAGAGGTAGGTAGACTTACTTCTGTGTTGTTAACGCAGGTATGAAGGATGTCCTACAAGAAATAAAAATCGAGAGATTTAATAAAGAGCGTGACAAATCTTGTCCCTGCTGAAAATGGATTTGAATGGTTTAATGCTCGAATGATTCTTTTATTGCAATTTAAGGAATAGTTCATTAAATAATTTGTTCCAAAACCCTATGGATTTCTATCTTATGTGGAAAACAAATAAAGAAATTTAAAAGAAGTAATTGCTAATAAAGGTAGTTCATATGATTCACTTTTTGGGTGAACTGTTCCTTTAAACTAGTTAAATATACCACATACTGGTTTCTTCATCAGTAGTTTCAGAAAGCAGATACCTTAAGCTTCTGCGTCCTTTCTTCATCGCTCTGTAGATCTAGTAGCTCATCAATGTTCACTTCCTCTGGGATATCCTCTTCCTGTGAGGAAAGAAACAGTCACATTTAAGGCCTCTTCACACCACCACGAAAAATGGTAGGCTGAAAGAAAATGTAATTTCACTCTGACAGTAGATGACGCATCTAGAAATCAAGACATAACCAGGTTACACCGGTACACAAAGCGCTCTGCAACTTTCCATTTCTGACACCCACTTATCATGGAAAAGAAAGGAAGACAAAAAGTATTTATAAGACAGCCATTTCTGAGAGCACTGGCAAATTACAGACCAAATTTTTCATTTTATTTGTCTAAAATTTCAGAAAAGGTTGTGTCTGCTAAATTGTGCTCCCTCCTGTAAAAAAATATATCTATGAAGAATTTCAGTTAGGTTTCAGTCCTCATCATATCGCAGAAACTGTACTCATTAAATTTACAAATGACTTGCTTCTTGCATCAGACCAAGGCTGCATTTCATTGCTAGTTTTAAGATGGTTTAAATCCTACCTGTCTGACCGTTACCACTTTGTTTATTTAAATGGGGAATTATCTTAAGTTAACGCCAGTAACGGAATACTGCAAGGATCTATCTTAGACCCTCTGCTATTTAATACCCCTTGGTAATATTATTGGAAAATAGTAGAAAGATTAGTTTCCACTGTTATAGTTCACACATACCAATGACAGTGTTGTGGGAGAAGGAAAAAAAAGAGTTATCGCTTAAGATCAATATCTATGGTTGTTGTAGTCCCGAGTGAAATGCATTATGGGTAGTGTAGTTCGGAGAAATGTGCTTGCGTGACGTGCTCTCACTGTGCTGTGCAATTCAGAAAATGGAGAAAGAACGTTTATATTCTGTTTTTATATCTGTTTATTCAAGTCAGTCCACCCAGGAGGTTTTGTGCACTGTAACCCTGACAACTTTTATCTGCACGAGAGAGTAAAATGGCATGCTTTGGCTAATTTTGTCCGTCTCATCATTACACGAACATGAATTAACAAGCTGTTACGCTGCCGTTGGGATTGATGAGGTTGAGAAAGTAACCGCAGTTATCAAATTAGTAAATTATGATATTTGCTCAGGTGGGTGCTGGGGTCTTTTCTATCAGATGGCAACGTATATCCATTTTTTTAATTAACATTACACATAGTGCGCATCTAATTAGAGTTAAGCCCAGGCACACATAGTCATAGGCCACTATTGTTAAGCCGGTTGGTGTGGTAGCCAAGGCTCACATAGTCATAGGTCACTAGTGTTAAGCCGGTCGGCGTGGTAGCCCAGGCACACATAGATAGTAATACATGTGGTTAACATGGCTCTTCGGAGCAGCAGCAGTACATATGTGTTGGCGATAGATCTGCTTGTTGGGGGATGTTTTGTTCTTGTTTTGGCTTGTATTGTCCATTCTATGTCTCCTGCCTTGTAGGGGGTTATTTCATACAGTCAGGTCCATAAATATTGGGACATCGACACAATTTTAACATTTTTGGCTCTATACACCACCACAATGGATTTCAAATGAAACGAACAAGATGTGCTTTAACTGCAGACTGTCAGCTTTAATTTGAGGGTATTTACATCCAAATCAGGTGAACGGTGTAGGAATTACAACAGTTTGCATATGTGCCTCCCACTTGTTAAGGGACCAAAAGTAATGGGACAGAATAATAATCATAAATCAAACTTTCACTTTTTAATACTTCGTTGCAAATCCTTTGCAGTCAATTACAGCCTGAAGTCTGGAATGCATAGACATCACCAGACGCTGGGTTTCATCCCTGGTGATGCTCTGCCAGGCCTCTACTGCAACCGTCTTCAGTTCCTGCTTGTTCTTGGGGCATTTTCCCTTCAGTTTTGTCTTCAGCAAGTGAAATGCATGCTCAATCGGATTCAGGTCAGGTGATTGACTTGGCCATTGCATAACAATCCACTTCTTTCCCTTCAAAAACTCTTTGGTTGCTTTTGCAGTATGCTTTGGGTCATTGTCCATCTGCACTGTGAAGCGCCGTCCAATGAGTTCTGAAGCATTTGGCTGAATATGAGCAGATAATATTGCCCGAAACACTTCAGAATTCATCCTGCTGCTTTTGTCAGCAGTCACATCATCAATAAATACAAGAGAACCAGTTCCACTGGTAGCCATACATGCCCACCACCACCATGCTTCACTGATGAGGTGGTATGCTTAGGATCATGAGCAGTTCCTTTCCTTCTCCATACTCTTCTCTTCCCATCACTCTGGTACAAGTTGATCTTGGTCTCATCTGTCCATAGGATGTTGTTCCAGAACTGTGAAGTCGTTTGGCAAACTCTAATCTAGCCTTCCTGTTTTTGAGGCTCACCAATGGTTTACATCTTGTGGTGAACCCTCTGTATTCACTCTGGTGAAGTCTTCTCTTGATTGTTGACTTTGACACACATACACCTACCTCCTGGAGAGTGTTCTTGATCTGGCCAACTGTTGTGAAGGGTGTTTTCTTCACCAGGGAAAGAATTCTTCGGTCATCCACCATAGTTGTTTTCCGTGGTCTTCCAGGTCTTTTGGTGTTGCTGAGCTCACCGGTGCGTTCCTTCTTTTTAAGAATGTTCCAAACAGTTGTTTTGGCCATGCCTAATGTTTTTGCCATCTCTCTGATGGGTTTGTTTTGTTTTTTCAGCCTAATGATGGCTTGCTTCACTGATAGTGACAGCTCTTGGATCTCATCTTGACAGTTGACAGCAACAGATTCCAAATGCAAATAGCACACTTGAAATGAACTCTGGACCTTTTATCTGCTCATTGTAATTGGGATAATGAGGGAATAACACACACCTGGCCATGGAACAGCTGAGAAGCCAATTGTCCCATTACTTTTGGTCCCTTAACAAGTGGGAGGCACATATGCAAACTGTTGTAATTCCTACACCGTTCACCTGATTTGGATGTAAATACCCTCAAATTAAAGCTGACAGTCTGCAGTTAAAGCACATCTTGTTCGTTTCATTTGAAATCCATTGTGGTGGTGTATAGAGCCAAAAATGTTAGAATTGTGTCGATGTCCCAATATTTATGGACCTGACTGTACATGTTATATTTGCAGCAGCAGTATTTCTTACATGCTCACAGCAGCATGTTGTGGATGTATTGGCAGTAGCAAGTCTCGGTACTTGCTCTGCCGCAGCAGCAGCATAGCAGATCTATTCTCCCAAGAGCAAATACATTAATATTATGTACATTACCATGCCAATCCCTCAGAGAGTCGTCATGACAGAACTATATATCTCTACAAGACCAAATTAAATTTCTAAATTATCCAAGCTAACAGAGTGTGTAAAAGATGTAAAAGATTGGATGACCAATAATATTTTTTCTATTAAATTTGGATAATACAGCATTTTCTCATTTGGCTCCTACTCTGGAGCTGCCTTCCTAATATTGTTCAGGGCTCAGACACACTAAATCTTTAAATCAAGATTAAAGACATATCTTTAGCCAAGCATTCACATAATACATCTAATAACCCTGCACTCTACTTTTATCTAATCAAATGCATATTATCAATTCTTGCTTAAAATGTCATGAACAGCAGCTACACTAATTATTCTCTATCTGCTTTTCAGTTTCTGCCATGGGATGGGCATCCTGTTAATCATGATCAACATTTCTACTTGAATACATGTCATTAACTAACTGCATGATTTGTACTATGCTATAACTGTACATCTCTGCCATATGGACATCACTCTGACATGCTGTAGTCACCACTGATAAATTGCTCTTAATTGTAATGTAGAAACATTCTTTTTCTGTGAAGCTGCTTTGCCAACATTGTGTTTTATGAAAAGCACTGACTATACAAATAAACGTGAATTTAAAAAAAGGTTAACTGAATTTTCAGATTCTCAAAGCATTAGATGCATGAAGCAGAGGTCACTTAAAATCCAGCAGCTTTATATAGGTGAACACTGCAAATTTGCATGTTAAAAGTTCCAATATAATCCGCTGTGAACTTTGTGTTGGGACATTTGTGTGTAATATCCCTTATGTGAAATTCCTGAATTATGAAGAACGGAAATGCAGGCTCATATGAAGATGTTTTGCATTTTGGTACTTTCCAAAGTTCAAGTTTGAACGTGTGTCTAACAGAAGATCAATACATCATGGTGAGACCACTTATCTGAATTAAAAAAACACAAACTTTAAAGCTACAGGTTTGCGGCACTGCAGGAAGGTGAGTGTATATTTTTAAATTTAGGATTTATTATTTGTTATGTGTTGATTTTATTTATTCTTTAAAAAGACACCATAGAGCAGTGGTCTCAAACTCAATTCCTGGAGGACAACAGCTCTGCAGAATTTAGCTCCAACCAGCTCCAACTCACACCTGCTTGGAAGTTTCTAGTAATCCTGAAGAGCTTGATTAGCTGGATCAGGTGTGTTTGATTAGGGTTGGAGCTAAACTGTGCAGAGCTGTGGCCCTCCAGGAATTGAGTTTGAGACCACTGCCATAGAGTATGATGTCATATCACAACCATTTCATTGGCTGAAGAAATTTAACATGCTCAATGTCTAGTTTAACCACCACTCATGGAATTTCGCCAAACAAAGCTAAATGTGATTGCACTTTTAAAATGCATATGGCACTAAATTTTTGCACTAAAAATAGGTCTAATACATAAAAATTGTCTAATAATAATTATGAAAAAATGCTAAAATCTGAGTACATCATTAATGCATTAATTAATACATCGTGTGAACAGAGCATTTACAATAGAGTTGACAATAAAAAAACTCACAACTGTTACATACATTGCAAAAGGAAGAGCTTCATTAGATATGCACATTCAGATGTTTTCTCACTTGACTGCCCACCACATAAATCAATGAATCCCCTGCTAAGCTGTCTCTAAACGTTAGAAGTCAAACTAAATGAGAACAGTGATGAAATCAGACGGTCCCAACAGCCTCGCAGAGATCAAATCAAAGTATTGTCTCCTGCTCCATTCAGCAGCTGTCAATCTAGGCCAGGCAGCTGTCACTCAGCACTAATCTATTGTATGGGAATTAATAAGTCCCACCCTTCCCTTTTATTCAAACCACCTCAAATACACAATAATTTACGATAATAAGTGCTGAAGGATATAATTCATATTTAATTAATTGCTTAATTCTGTATTGATTTTAAAATCGTAACTGTGGTGGAAAAATAATTTCCTCTAATAGGAAATGGTGTACTTGAAAAAAAAAATACAATCTATTATTTATGGTGCGCACCTCTGTGTTTCAAGAAAGATTTCATTTTCACTTCCCTTTCTATTGTGGCTTAGTGCCTTCGAAAATAGGCCAAGGTCAATTTTCATGTCCTTCCAGTAAATCATTTATAAAAACAAAATCAGCTTGAAACCTGCCACCCACCAGCAAAGCAGAATGAAAACAAAACAGCATATTTTCAGCATATTGTCTAACAAAATGGTCAGAACAGGTTCAGATGTTTCATGGAAAAGATCTGAATCAAGAGATTTCAGTTGTATTGACCACTATTATGATACTATGATCAGGTGCTTTTGGGTTGTTTTTTTGGAAAAGAGTAACCAATACAATTCCGTATTTTTTTTTTTTTTTGTTCCACAGAAGATGGAAAGAACAAAATTTTGATTTAAAGGAATAGTTTACCCAAAAATGAAAATTTGCTGCCATCCAAATAGAGCTTATTTCTTCATCAGAGCAGATTTTGAGAAATTTGAAAAATATGAGTCCATAATGCATAACAATGCTTCCTCTATTCCATGTTGTACTGTCACACCAAAATCTACCAACATATTTGTCTAGAACTGCTGTTTTCACTTGTAAATGGTGCCTGATCTGTGCATATTTCTCTCCTGATTCAGACAGAGGAGAAAGCAATATTATTGATAGAGGACACGTATTTTAGCAGAAGAAATAGTTTGAAGTTAAAAGCACCTTAATAATGAATTTGTATATTACAAACACAGCTTTTCACTTCATATGACATTAATGGACTGGAGTTGTGTGGATTACTTGTGGATTATTGTGATGTTTTTAATCAGCTGTTTGGACTCTCATTCTGACGGCACCCATTCACTGCAGAGGATCCATTGGTGAGCAAGTGATGACAAATACAAATTCATCTACATCTTGGATTAGCAAATTGGATTAGCCCCTTTTTACAATATGTAATATAAGTCTCAGGTGTCCTCAGAATGTATCTGTGTAGTTTCAGCTCAAAATACCCCACAGATCTTTTATTATATAATTTTGAAAATGCCTATTTTAACTGGAAGCAGAAACACGCTGTATTAGAGCATGTCTCTTTAAATCCAAATGAGCTGCTGCTCCCTGCCCCCTTTTGCAGAATAGAGCCATTACAGATCGTATCTGCTAAAAAAACATATATTTTGGTTCTGATTATCATTTTTATCATGCATAAATCATGTGTTTTAAACCATATTAGTTTAAACTTCTTATATACGGTTTTCTGCACACATCCGAAGCACACGTACAGAAAGCAGCTTTGACAGGCTACTAAACTAAGTTCTCATTCACACACAAGTTTACGTTAAAAACACAAATGAGTTACAAAAACAGTCAGTTATGTCTGTGAAGGTAAACAGCTGGGAAATAAATTGCATATTTATTTTAGATCTGTGTGGCAGCAGCAATACACAGTAAATAAATCAATACATCCACTGCTCTGTTGTCTCCTCTGAGGCTGGGACTCTAAATAGTGTTTTGTGCTCGTCTGTGCAGCCAAAGGCAGAACAGTTAGCATGTTTTTGTCAAACTTTCACCATGGCATTAGAACTGGTACACCACTGTCGCTTGCGAAATCAAAATGAAACTTACAGATTAAGAGGTGGTAATATTATGATGAGATCCCTTTGCAACGTCACTAGGGGAGTGAAATCAGATGCGGTCATTTTTTTCAAATGCTTGCAGAAAAAGGCTTATCAAAACAAAGTTACTGGGTTAATCTTTTTCACTTTTCCTTGGTTGGTAGATGCACCGGGGACCTGATTATAGCACTTAAAACCTGGAAAAGTCAGATTTTCATGATATGTCACCTTTAATAAGTTAACACCATGTACTGCAACTACGTTAACTTGATTACCAAAGCTCCAAATTGCCATCAGTATGGTGTACATCTACACAGCAGGTTAAGAGCTGGTCATGCAAGCCAGTGTGTTTCCTGTTAAGGTTACAGATAACTACAGGGAACAGGGTTGGCGTGGGAGAACTTTCAAAATCCTGAAACTAACACCACCGCTGAAAGGTCAATCAGAGAAAGATCCAAGTTGAAAGCCCTACCAGGGCATCAGTGACCTTTCTTTTAACTCCAAATGCCACTGAAATGCTGTGAAACAAACATAACCCTTTCACATGCTGAATGTACAGAGCAAACCTTTAGTAACTGAAAGTTTGTGCCTTTGCTTTAGATTCATTCCTGAGCAGAGACGCTCTGCACACTCAATAGAAAACTGAAAATTAGTGTACCAAATATCTTGAGAATTTATGTGTAAATATTCATGCCAATTTTGGTTGGTCATGGTTTATTTAAAGCTTGTGACACATTTTAGTTTGTCTCTGTAGTAAATTTCCCAAAACCTCAAAATATCTCCTCTGATGAAACATGAGTTCTTTCACCTTTTACTGCATGCATGAGTGCTGAGTGAATCACTCCAACTGGTTTACCATCAGCCGGTACCCCTGGGCTGTGATTCAGTCTCTATTAATTCCAGGCCAGTAGCTAATGGGTAAGAGTGTGTTTTTTCTTCCTGCATTCTTTGAGTTAGGCTGTTTCTTTTCTTCTGAGTTTGCATGTCTTATAAACAGCTGTGACCCCAATTCAAATGCCCATCTCCTGTGGCTTTCTGCAAGTATTTATATTTAGGATCGAAGACTGTGAATGTGAGAATGTGTCAAGACAACTAGTCTGACAAGTAAGGCAAGTCTTTTTTTTAATGTATCACCAGTGTTTGCTAAGGCAAGCATGATAATTGTTATTGCTCATTCCTAGGGCTAGAGATTTTAACAAACTCATAACCCTATGTATTAAACTTCGCCACGTACTGTGACTGTTAGAGCTATAATTTTGTCCATGCAATGAAGTCAGCAATGTCTAATGTCATTTTGGGCCCCAATGACTTTCATTGTATGGATAAAAACCGTTTCTTCAGTATATCTTCTTTTCTGTTCCAAAGATGTAAGAAAGATTTGGAACAACATGGTGGTAAGAATATGATGACAGAATTTCCATTTTTGGGTGAAATTAAAGGAGGAACCCAAACCATATCTAGAAACCAGTGGCTGGTTGCATAAATCGCTTTGACTAGACTTACAAGTCAGTCATTTAATTTTTTTCTTTAGGACTGTTCATAACTTTGTTGTCAGTTACAGATAAAATGTAGATTGGTCTAATTTGAAACCTAAAGTAAGACTGATTACTCCTAAACACTTAGAGCAGTGGTTCTCAACCAGGGGCCCACAAGAGGGCCTCAGCAAATTTCTAAGGGGAACTCAAGATGATTTAAAGGGATAGTTCACCCAAAAAATTAGAAAATTTTGTCATCATTTATTCACTCTCATGTTGTTCCAAACTTGTATGAGTTTCTTTTAAAGATATTTTGAAGAACGCTGATAACCAAACAGTTGCTGGTAGCCATTGACTTCCTTAGTATTTTATGCTATAGATATCAATGGCTAACAGCAACTGTTTGGTTACCAACATTCTTCAAAAAAATACAGATTTGGAACAACTTCAGCGTGAGTAAATGACCTTAAAAAAAAAAAATTATATATATATATATATATATATATATATATATATATATATATATATAGAAAAAATTATACAGTATATAAATAAATAATAAATAGTAAAATAACAATTCTGCTGTACATTCAAACTCTTTCATAAACAGACAAATTTTTGCATGATAAATTGCAAATCCACTTATCTTGCATGCTATAGATAATCTCTGATGGAGGACTGCACTAGCACCTCAGCAACTCTCATGTCAGCTCAATCCAACCAGAGTAAAATGTCAGATCTTTTGTGCATCATCTGCCCTTAGGACTTCATAAACTGTGATGTAACAGTACGCCGTTCCACATTAAATTCAAAAGTGCATGTGAGATAAACACGGGCTGACATGGTTTAACTAATTACATTACATGCCTTTGACGGAATTGTTATCATTTATCCACAAGAAAAACCTTTTTCACAAGAAACCATTTTGTTATTCTTCAAATATTTGTGCATGCAGAATAAATGATTTAATGCAGCCTGTGTTTATTAGTGACCTCTTTACAAGCTGACCATATTAGGAACAAGAACTCATATACAGGTCAACTCTGAAATGTAATATTGTTTATAAACATTCTAAATGTGGATCCGTTTTGCTCTTTGGTCCTTGTGATGCTGATATAAGCACTTTGGCTGAATCCATCCAGGTTCATTCAGATTCTGATCATCATTCCCACGGGAATGGAGTTAGCATACAAACTCAGACGTTAATGCATTACCACTTCTCAAACTGAACTGATAATGTACATCAAAACATAAAAAATGCCTTTTATGCATTAAACACGTAACATTTGTGTCCTTTATTGTGAATAACACATTAAATTCCAGCTAATTCTAGCTAGCTAATGCTAAACTTCTCAACTGGAGTTACATTAAGATCAAATGGCGACCCAACATGGTACCAACCAGTACTTAATGCAGTCTGGGTTTTCTTTTCCTTCCATGTTAGCATGTGCCTAATTTGGCTATTTTATACCAAGTGACACATTCATTTGCATCAAAATACCACAGATTATGAGTGAATACATAACCCATGGCATCTACAACAAAATATGAGAAGTGGTTTCTTCTTTCCTTTCAAAAGTTGATCAGCCTGTTTATTTAGCTACCCCAACCATGCATGATTACATTTCACAAAACTTTTCCATGTTATTTTTAGCATTTAGCTTTGTTTTATTCATAAAACTATCAGAAAAGACTTATTTATTACACTTGCTGTTAACTATTACACATATGTCAAATCTGTAGTACAAAGTTTCGTGACTCTAGGTTTGGCCCACTGACATGGAATAAAAGATGAACCAAACTCTGGATTACAAATAAACATGAATCTGTCCACTATAGGACTCTAATCTAGGCTTTTTTATTCAGCTTTGATAGAGCAGAGGACTAATGGTCCCGTTTAATGGGGCTTGTGATGCCCTGTCCGTGGACTAGTTGGTAGCGGGTAGTCGTTTTGCGGGATGGGGGTGAAGGACAGTTGCAGGAGGGCTTTCTTTGTGTGATACAGTGACATATGGGGTCTTCATTTCCCCAGCCCCCATCCCCCTTACTCATAAGAAACACCCCATGAGACAAATATACCATCAATCAATCCCAGGACCATAAAAGCAGGATGTAGTTGGGCCTGCTGCCGACAGGAAATGAAGGGGGGGATCTGATTACAGCCTCAGTGGGGGCTGTTTCTTTTTAGCACCAACATCACATCATAAAGATGATAAAAAGATGACTGTTGGGATTCGTCCAGTCATCATGTACTCTCAAAGAACTGGTAAAATTTGTCACTGGGGTGGTACCCTTTCAAAAGGTACCAATATGTAGCATTTAGATACAAATATGTACACTTTAGGAGCTAATATGTACCTTTAAGGTACTATTATACACCCTTTAGGGGTAAATATGGTACAAAGATGTACCTTTTAAAAGGATAGCATAGTGACAGGTTTTGTAACTTTTTTTCTGAGGTTGAGTGATATTGTGCCATACTAGTATGTACAATTTACATGGTACTTCTTTATGGTACATTTTAACAAAAAAATAAATAATGCAAATTATTGTTGAAGTTGTAAATAAAACAGATTATTCGAGTAGCAATTACAATAAAATAATATTTTATGTTAATACTTCATGTTTGTCACATAAATGACATTTTATTCAGTCCTTGCTGTTTCTTATTTCAATGTACAAAGCAGCTAGACCCAGTTTAAAAAAATAATGGATTTACATGACAAAAAATATTTAGAGAATAAAATATGCTACTTTAATTGGTAACAGGCAAATTTGGAAATATACAGATTGTGAAACATACTGCTGAAAACCACTAATTATAGATGTTGAAACTAAATGTGTTGCAACACCCCTCGATCTCCCCTACAAAATCTCATAATTATCGTGGCAGGATGCCATGTGTGTTCCAGTGTCAGAGCTCAAGCATCTCCCTCCTCACATCCACCATCACAAAGCCCAGTGACTGTGAATGTTTACTGTTTTCCAGACGCCTGCTGGCATCCCAGAGCTCTCCATGTAAGGCAGGAAGCACACCAAGAAGTCTTGACCGTATCTTTAAACATTTAAGGTCGGCCCTCTGATCTTGTTGCTCATGGGAACTGGACCCTCTGAGGAAAAAAAATCCCCTCTGTCCTAAAACACCCCAAGACACAGGAATGTAAACTAATTAGATATAAATTGTTAGCATATAAGACATGTTTACTTGTCTTAGTTTTTCCAAGCCTCATAGGAGAACAGGACAAGTAGCCTGATGTAGGTTAACTATGTGTGCTAAATCAGCAGCGTTAAAGTATAAAGACCATTTGGAGACGCAAATCATTTCAAAGTTTGAGGTAAAAATCTTCACAACTTACTTTTGTGGTCTTAAATAAAGATTTGCCAAGAAGGATTACATAATTCATTTAGGTATTACTACCCTTGTGTGGTAGTTATGACACTACAAGGTTTTAAAGAATTTAATAGTAATATTTCTGCTAGTATTCATTTTCCATCCTACTGATGGAAAAATAAGAAAAAAAGGTAACACTTTACTTAAAGCCTTCATGTATAATGCATTATAAAAGTAGTTTTAATGCATTAATTATGACTTGTAATACACCTTATAATGCACTGTACAATCTCAAGGATATTTGTAACCACAGTTAATACATTATAACACTTATCAATTCATTGTTACACTTTGCATTTTAAATTCAGTTCTAATTATTTAGGACAAGACAGAATGTATTAGAATGCACATTATGAATAATTATAATGCATTATACCCTTTAATAAACCTTTATAATGCATTATACATAAAGGCTTTTTGTAAAGTGTTACCGGAGAAAAAAAAAAAAAGAAAAAGAAAAAGTGATTTAAAAAGAGTACAGATTTCCCATCCTGTAACTTTGTCAAAAAGTTGAAATTTCATATACATTTAGTAAGGAGGAGTTATGATGGTAACAAAATGGACATGTAACCTATCTCTCTCTCTCTGTCTATATATACTGTATATATATATATATATATATATATATATATATATACACACACACACATACATACATAAGAGTTCAGCTGCAAAAGCCTCTAAGTCCCATCTGAAATTTCACTTTAAGGGCAATGAAAAGAACCTATTCATTGCCATTAAAGTACAATTACTGAACCTACATATGAAAGCCTGAGAAAAATGCTCATTTTAGAAGAAAATTTTAAATGAGAGAGAGAGAGAGAGAGAGAGAGAGAGCATAAATACAAAATACTAGCTTGTATATTACACAAACACACACATGTTTGTGAATTGTGGGGACTTTCCATAGACTTCTATTACTTTTATACTGACCAAACAATATTTTTTATCCCCTAACCCAACCCTAACCCTAAACCTACCCCTTACAGAAAACCTGTTTGCATTGTTACACTTTCAGATAAACATCATTTACTATTTCTAATATATTTTTTTTCCCTCATGGGGACCACAGGCCGGTCCCCACAATGTCAAAAAATTCAGGTTTTACTATCCTTGTGGGGACATTTGGTCCCTACAATGTAGTATAAACAAGTACACACACACACACACACACAAACACACACATACACATACACAAAATGTGCACGTGTATAGCCTACATAAATACAGAAAAAATACGAAAAAAAATAAATAAAACTAAACTAAAATGCATTGCTATGAAAATAAAAATAAATTCTATATAAAGCAATATATAACTAATATATATATATATATATATATATATATATATATATATATATATATATATAAACCCTACTATAATAACACATAGTAAAAATTAGTATCAGCTTGTCATTGTTTACACATATATTCATGAAGGACACAAAAGGCTGTCGTTTCATGGAATGACCCAAGAAAAGGTTCACGCCCTTTATGAATAAACGTGCGGAATAATCACTGCTTTGCACATCAAAAGGGACTCAAACAAACATTATTTAGAAACTTACTTGTAGAATGAAAATCCTTTATCGCATTTTACCATCTTTGCCATCAGATATTTTACATTCCATTCTGAATTCAAATGGTGTGACACCTGCTTCACAATTTGGGACACGTAGACTAGGTGCACATTCCCACGTGGATAGTGATGATTTTAAATCTTCCTCCCACTGACAGAAACTTTCATTATTAAATATTATTGAGTCTTGCCAATTAATGAATTCCACTGACATATAATCAGCAATCAAGAAGAGATTTATCAGCAACGCCTTTGCTGCTTCCATGTCATTAAATATTAACAGAAATGATTTGAAATTCTGCATGCTGAATTTGTGTGTCATTTATTACATTTTATAGTACTCGTGCAATATTATTCTTTGTTACAAGAGGACTCACCCTTCCCAAATACAGCTCGTCAAGTCCACAATCTATCCACTTTTCCACATCCAGGCGCCTCTGGAGTTCCTTTCTGTTATATTTGACGGTGACTCGTGCTTGTCTCTTCTGCACGCTCAGTCCAGCATCCCGGCTGGTACCACGGTTCGGTGAGTGGATCTTATTGTTATAACGCCTCCCCACCCGATTCGCAGCCATCTCCAGACTGACCCTCCGGATGGACACTTGCATACAAACAATTGATCAGGAGTCTGGCGGAGTAGGTGCTCTGCTCCAGCACGAGGGAGCGCTGACACCTCCAGAGCGCGCCGGGCCGCAGGGTCCTAGCGCTGCGAGGGTACTGCCTTAACGCTCTCGCCAGAAGCCCGCAAGGAGGTGCTAATAGTTAGTACAAAAAAAAAAAAAAAAAAGATTAATTTGCTGAAGATTTTACTTAGAGCCCAAACAACTGATAAAAACATCACAATAATCCAAAATAACGCCAGTCCATCAATTTGTAAAGTGAAAAGCTGCACGTTTGTAATAAAGAAATCCATCAATAAGGTATTTTAACATTAAACTGTTGCTTTCTGCCAAAATACCAGTCCCTGATCAATAATAACGTTTCTTGCAGTGAAGTTCACCCCCTGTTGTTCTCTTACATCAAAACCCAATGACATGTTTAGAACTATTTTGGACTTTTTTCACATGCAAACAGTGCTTCATCTGTGCATATTTCTCTCCTGATTCAGGCGAGACGACTTTTTCATTTGTGAAAGCAAGATGGACTCGCTTAAAGTCAAAATGACTTATAGATGTATTTGTTTCTTACAAACACGCAGCTTCTATTTACTTTTTCTCTTTACTTTACTTTTTCTCTCCACTAGTCATGGCCTAATGGTTAGAATGTCAGACTTGTAATCTAAAGGTCACGGGTTTGAGTCTCGGTACCAGCAGGGATTGTAGGTGGGAGGAGTGAATATACAGCGCTCTCTTCCAACTTCAATGAGCAAGGCACCGAACTCACAATTGCTCCTGGGCGCTACAGCAAAAATGGTTGCCCACTGCTCTGGGTGTGTGTTCACGATGAGTGTGTTTGTTCACCACTTTTGATTGATGGACTGGAGTTGTGTGGATTATTGTGATGCTTTAATCAGCTGTTTGGACTCTCATTCTGACGGCACCCATTCACTGCAGGGGATCCATTGGTGAGCAAATGATGTAATGCTAAATTTCTCCAAATCTGTTCTGATAAAGAAAGAAACTTACCTAGAACTTGGAAGGCCTGAGGGTGAGTACATTTTCAGCAAATTTACATTTTTGGGTGAACTATTCCTTTAAACAAACAAACAAAACAATAAGGTCTATATATTTCACTATTATGTACAATAATCCATTTTTAATGAAATTACAGCAGGCTGTAAGGTAGGCTATGTGCCCACAGTGTGACTAATTCATCATATGTTTATTGCATTGTATCATTTTTTTATATGGACAGTCAAAAGTGAGATTTTGCAAAGATAAATGACTGAATTTAGAAGAATGAAATTTATTGGTATTCTGTGAAAAATTGATGAATAACGTGTGACATCGTTATATTCTGAGATGTTATCTACACTTCATGTTGAACAACCTAACACCATCTGTGAAACCATCTATCTATTTCTCACAAACTACTTGAAACAATCTCTATTAATAATTTTATTAAGGACTATTTATGATAATAATGGCTTTAAAATGTTGCTGGAAGACATTTACATTTACATTTATGCATTTAGCAGATGCTTTTATCCAAAGCGACTTACATTGCATTCAAGTTACAGGTTTTTTTTACATTTTATCAGGTCTTGCTTTCCCTGGGAAAAGATACATTTGCATATATTTTTATAGAGAAAATTGCTATTTATTTTCATTTCTCTTAATTTTGATCTAGAGTGAAGATGTAGGCTATGTTAAGACATCTAAATAGTCTATACTAGTATATACTATATTAAATATGTAGTCAGAAATCAGTCATGTACAATTTAGTCATGTAATAAAAAATTATTTTATTTGCACAAAATCAGCTCATTTTTTTTAGAAGCAACTATTGACATTTTATCTGACAATACCTCGGTTAATTTGTCTTTATCATGTGAAATAACTGTCATTTAGTAGATACAGATACAGTACACACTTGTTGTATCATGGTGGGTACTTTCCACTGACGCCCACTGTTTTTATACTGACCTCATGAAATTCTTTATCCCTTATACCTAAACCTAATCCTCCACAAACCTCTAGTATCTTTGTAGTTTCATTAAGACAAAATTTGCATGTTTATTACGCTGTTTCCTCACGATGATCGGCTGGTCATATGCAGTTGATTTTAGTTTTTGCTTCCCACAATGTAAGCAAAACCTTACCCCCACACCGTCTAAACTATTCAAATTGACTAACTGACAAAACTAGTGGTGTTATGAAAAAATATGCATGCAACTGTATCCTGAGGTTGAGTGCATATTCATATCCAGCTTCCAGAAATACATAATTTGAGTTTCATCGATTGCTCAGCAGTTCTGTCGCTGCGGTGTGAGAGTCTTGTGAAAGACAAACAGTGACGTCACGTAAGAGGAAGTTGTTTGTTACATTATTTCACAGGAGTGGAGACACACACATACACGAGCTATATAGCCTAGATAAAGGTTCGTTTACAAAGGCGTGGCCATAGAGTTCGTTAGCTTTATTCAATTCGATTCGACCGTCGGTCATAACCGAAAAGAGCTAGGACAGGTAGAAGGGGAAGTGAAGAATGGCTCAGGTGTGTTTCACTGCCTCTATCGTCGGGTTACTCTGTTGTCTGTCGGTTCTAAACGCGTGTAAGTGGGACCAGGGCACGGAGCTCGAGCAGGGGCTGGATATCAGCTCGTTTGATAACGGTGCGGCTTACCTGGCTCACCTGCCGGAGATCACGGACGCAGAGCAGTGTCAGAGTGCCTGCTGTGAGAGAGACGACTGCCAGCTCGCTGTGATCGGGACTCCGGCGGACGACGGCAGGCCAGAGTGCTTCCTCGTCAGCTGTATGAAAGACGGCAAAGATGTGTGTGTTTTGACCCAGAGCACACAGTTTAAGGTGTATCGCAGGATCCTGGGTAGCGCTGATCAAGAGCCCCAAAACGAGGCCGAAGTTCGCTCTGTAAACAGCACAGGTACTGTAACAATTATTCTAAACCAAACGCCAAAATGTACTGGAGACTGGAAAATTCCCATATGTAAAAATTAGCCTACTCTTAGGGAAAGTTTGTGGAGCATTTATGTAATAAAAATTAGTTGAAAAAAAAAATCATAAACAAAGTAATGAATACTCGTGAGTCATGAATGTATTTTCAAAACATATTTACCAAAGATTTTAAGATATTTTACACTTGACCTCAACAAACTTGCCATAAAAGGGCAAAATATCTAATAAAAAAACGTATTAACCTGTACACAGTTGGTTTTATAGCTTTCTTCTCACATTACTATAGATTTGTGTTAGTTGCATCACACAGCCTTCAACATTTTTTTTTCAAATATGAAAAATAGTATTTAAAAACAATTTTAAAAGGCATAACAATAAAGAATTATGCCAAACTACAAATGCCGAGTTAATTTTTATATTTTTAAAGTTTTTCATGAAGGCTTATTCCCTCAACTAACAGTGTACGTTAAAATTATTTATAACCACATGCCTGATTCACCAAAATAATAATAAAAATAAATAAAATAATATAAAAATAAATAAGTAAATACAAATAAGTATTGTTGTTATATTATTAGTTCATGTTGTAACTTGTTTGGCCATATGTTCCGTGTATGTAAACAACAATAAAAGGGAAGTTCAGCATTTCATGGAATATACATGAGGTTGATAAGTAATATTATAATGTTTGTTCACTGAGAAACTGTTAATAATTATCTGTGATCTTAAATAGTTTGGAATATATGTAACACCAAAAGAAAAAAGAGAAAATGCTGTATAGAGACCCTCCCCTTTTTCCAGATAGCGGTACAGTATTGTTGTCCACTGACCTGAGCAACCTGTAATTCAGGTTTTACAACCTAACACTGTAAACAAAAGACTTAATCTGCAGAAGGGAAGGTAAAATCACATATTCCCATACCTGAATGACATCATAATTTGTGTACGACAGTAATATGTTACAACGAGAGATCTGAGGTCTGCAGCAATATCATGACCAAATGCATTGGCAATTTGACTGCCAGTTCAAATCAGAGAAACATGTTTAGGACAGTCAACACATGTACACTATATTAAGACTATTCCTTTTCTTCTGTCTTATCAGATCACTGCCGTCTCCCAAGTGTGGTGGGAAAGTGCCGTGCTGCCTTCCCACGATTTTATTATGATGTTACCGATCAGACCTGTAAGCAGTTCATCTATGGCGGCTGTGGAGGCAACGATAACAACTTTAACTCCCAGGTGGAATGTGAGGCTTCCTGTAATGGGGTGACAGGTAAATACCAGACAATATTTAGTGAGTGTTAACATTTCAGTTTTATGCAAACCTTTATTATGTTATAGGATTATTGACCCTAATGTTACTAGATTTATAATCCCAAATGCAATTGTGATGGATATACTTAGAGATGTTGACCTGCTGATCTGCTTTTATAGCAATAATTCAAAAGATTGGGGTTGGTAAGGTTTATTTAATGATTGTGAGGTTTCTTACGCTCACCAAGGCTGCATTTATTTGATTAAAAATACAATAAAAAAGCAATATTGTGAAATATTATTATAATGTAAAATACCTGTTTTCTATTTGAATATATTTTAAAATGTAATGTATTCCTTTAATACAAAGCTGAATTTTCAGCATCATTACTCCAGTCTTAAGAGTCGCGTGATCCTTCAGAAATCATTCTAATATTTATTATTATTATCAATGTTGAAAACAGTTGTGCTGATTAATATTTTTGTGGAAACCGTGATACATTATTTTCAGGATTCTTTGAAGAATAGAAAGTTGATTTGAAATGGGAAACCTTTACCGTTGAACTTTTGATCAATTTAATGTGTCCTTTCTTTTCTTTTAATTCATTTACCTGCTGTTTACTGATTTGGACTTCCTGCTTTAGAGCTAAGCTTTTGCATCAAGCGCTTTTCATTGTTTGGGCATCACAGCTGAGAAGTCTGTACATGTGAAGTTAGTCTATTGAAGTGCAGTGACAAAAACAGAGCATTTGATGACAAGGAATATTCTGTAAGGTGTGGTTTTAAGTTGAGTAATTTTATTAGATTTGTTGCAGGACACAGCTGATGATTGTATAATATGACTCAAAGGATCATCATACTTTACTTTCATGCCTGGAGCATTTTGGATCACTATATTTATGCTCCACATAGTGTGTCAGCAGCCTAGTTAGGATGTTGTATGCAAGAAATGTGGCAAAATAAATGCAAATCAATAAACACCTCCTGGATTTGAGGCCAGCTGCCATTTGCATCTTAGTTAATGTTTGCATTGGCTTACACTGGGCACTCAGAGGAAATGCAGATAAATTTAGTTTACTGAAAGAAAAACGTGTTTTATTGAGGATTTTGGGTTTAAATCTCAAATCACATGCATACCGGTATGTGAGGCCCATTACAATCACCGTAAAAGTCATTTGGAAAGGTTTTTAGAGCGTATCAGTCTATGATCTGACATGTCTGTGGTGATGAAAACAGAGGTTTAGAGAAAGATACCAAAATATGAGCTTTGGAATACCATACAACTTTTATTACAGCCTTTCTCCAGTGAAAGTGGGCACAAATCCAGTACCCACATTGTAGTTTGTGGTAGGCTGTGTGCTCGGTATGGTCAGTCTGTTGGTTCACATCCTGCTATATTTGAATGGTGTTGAGTTGATTTCCACTTAGAGTTTGTAGTAGAGTTCAGCCATGTAACTTGACATTGACATGCGGCCTGTTTTATTACATTACTCTCAGCAAATTCTCAAAGCTAAGCGTATAGTTGTTTTAATTTTATGGGCTGAAATCAAAACTACGTCAGTTCAGTCAAAGTCAATTAGGTCTTCTTTTCTACAGTTTGGAAAACTTCAGTGAGTTTCAGTGGGTTTATGCTGAATGTCTTATCAAATTGGTTTAATCTTACTCTGGGTTGTTGAATAACCGGTTTTGTGACCTCTATACAGATGGATTACCTGTCCTCGATAAAGGAATGACAAACACATTAGCTGTCACTGTTTTTCTTTTACCTCTTTCTTCTCAAGCATTGCATTGAAACGTGATAGATTTAGACTGAGAAGGAAACAGGAAAGGAATTTTTAGTTTTCTTTAAGGGGTCAATGTGCTTTGTGCCTGCTGTATCCGAATGACCCTTTGTGATCCGTGGAATTACCAGTTTTATGAGATGAGATGATGTTTAAATGGAAAAATACGCCATCTGCTTCCAATATAGACGCTTAGACAAAATCCTATCATTGTCATCAGGAAATCATACGAAGGATTTTATTTACAACACTCTGGTCTGTTTTGTGTTATGCAATGTTATTGTGTGTGTGTGTGTGTGTGTGTGTGTGTGTGTGTGTGTGTGTGGGCCGGTGTGTTTGTGTGAGGGTGTGTTACAAATTGTGCAACCATTTCCAAGGGACTTGCACTACATTTTTTTTTTTTTTTTATAGAACATTCCTTACTGTTCATTTTCCTTAGAAAACATGGAAAATTTTAGTTTAGTTTGGTTTTTACTTACTGAATTACTGAGCCCAGATTTTGAATGGTAGTGTAAGATAAGTTAATTTTTTTAAAGACATTAATACTTTTAGTGCATTCAGCTGATCAAAAGTGCCAGGAACTTCTGAGCTTTCAAAACATCCTGAAAAAATGTATTATCAATTCCACACACACACAAAAACTATTAAGCAGCACAACTGTTTTTAACACTGATAACAAGAAATGTTTTTTAGGCACCAGATTAGAATATTAAAATGATTTTAAAGGATCATGTGACACTGAAGACTGGAGTAATGACTGCTGAAAATGTAATATAATATATTAAATAAAATATGTTATAATAATATTTCACAATATTACTGTTTGTACTGTGTTTTTTTTATCAAATAAACGTAGGCTTGGTTTTATAACATTTAAAAACAAACACAATACCAATTTTTAAATGGTAGTGTATGTTTCTTGTTGAGAATTATATAGTTATATACGCACAGTATAGTAATTTAAAGTGTCTCTCTGCTCTCTTCAGTTGCTGTGCCCGAGGACTCTCATTCTGTCGATCAACGCAGCAGAACGTCTGTACCTGAAAACAACATTGGTAATTAAATCTGTCTGTTATCAAGATGTCCCAGTGAGAACCGGTTATGACACAGCTGAAGAGTGATGCTTAACTGACTGAATATTTTGTAAATAGTAAATCATTAGCTCAACTTGTGTCAAAGCTCCCAACAATCATGCTCAACTAATAATATTTAATAAAACTGATCATTTTGTAATGAATTTAAAGAGGGTCTGAGGGGTCCAGGACTCAGGCACTGCTCAATTCTGATAACTGGTAATAATAAGAAATGATTCTTGAGCAAATCAGCATATTAGAATGATTTCTGAAGAACCATGTGACACTGAAAACTAAAGTAACGGCTGCTAAAAGCTTCCAGGACACGTTTACATAGTAGTCTTGAATACTAAGCTGAGATTGTATTGACTTCAAAATGGATTATAGACAGAAGTATTTTGTCTTTAGTGCTGTCAAACAATTAATCACAATTAATCACATCCAAAATAAAAGTTTTTGTTTATACAATACATGTGTGTGTACTGTGTATATTTATTATGTATATATAAATACACACACACACACACACATATATATATATATATATATATATGTATAAATTTGTATTCATATAATTTACATTATATATAAATATATTTAATATATAAACATAACATATTTTTCTTAAATATATACATGCGTGTGTGTGTATTTATATATACATAATAAATATACACAGCACACACACATATATTGTGTAAACAAAAACTTTTATTTTGGATGTAATCGCGATTAATCGTTTGACAGCACTACTTTAATAGTATCCATTTTACCAGATTCTTGTGACAGATAAACAAAATTCTGTATCTCTCTCCTCAGATGTTGAAGCTCTTCATGAAATGACATCAGAGGAATTCCAAGGTATTTTAGCTTTATTTTTTTTTTACTATTTAAATTAAATAGGTTTTAGTGGTTTTACATTGTCCACAACTTTAAGCAGAGTACAGTTGTACACTATTGGTTCTAATGTCGTCTTCCCATTGTATCAGCGAAGTGTCTGGCTCCCGCACAGACCGGACTCTGCAGAGCCTCCATTAGACGCTATTACTACAACAATGGCATTTGTCAACCATTCACCTATGGAGGCTGTGGTGGAAACCAGAACAATTATGAAACTGAAGAATCATGCATGACAACCTGCACAGGTACTATTGTGTGTGACTGTTCATTTTCTGATTTCCATAAATCACTATGGAATTATAACTCTCTGTGTTTGCATCACAGCGAAGGTCATTCCAAGCAACAAGGAGGACCCTGTCGTCTCCAATTCTCTTAAGAGATTTGAAGGTAAAATGCTAAGAATCTGTGTCAGATTCTATATCAGCTGTTATGAATTTCTGTATTTCACACATTGCCAATAATGGAATAGTGAATTTTTATACAATAAAACCAAACTTTCTTTATCCTGTAACTTAATACAGAAACCTGTGCTGCGCCATCCGACTCTGGCCTGTGCCGTGCAGCCTTCCAGATGTTTTACTTTGAGCCCAGCACTCAGTCTTGTAAGCGCTTCATCTATGGAGGCTGCAAGGGAAACCTAAACCGCTATAGCAGCGAGGAAGAGTGCATGGCAGCTTGCTCCGGGAAAGACGGTAAGAGGACAACAGGAATTCTCCTTCCGGTTTTAAGTATGTGTCTTTGTTTTGCTGGTAGCTTATGTTGCTGTATTTCTTTTTCTATTGGCCGTTTTGATGGACATGAAGGCCACATACGTAACCACTGGACTCCAGGTAAGGCATTGTTAAATACATGATATGTATTAAATGAATTGAATTGCTCTTTGTACTTTTTTTAAACTAATTTCGACATGAAAATACCCAAGGAAGTTGACATGGTGTTAAAACACCAAACAAACATCCAACCAGTTATAAAATATAATTTACATATATTAAGTACTTATAAATTATATACCCACACTTGTTTCCAAAATTTCAAAAGTTTGGGGTCAGTTAAAATTTGTTAAAGAAATTAGCTTATTTTTATTTAGCAAGAACACATTAAATTGATCAAAAGTGACAGTAAAGATATTTATTTACAAATGATTTTTATTTTAAATAAATGCTGTTCTTTTGAACTTTTTATTCATCAAAGAATTCAGAAAATAAATGTATCATGTTTTGCACAAAAATATTAAGCAGCACAACTGTTTTCAACACTGATAATAATAAGAAATGTTTCATGAGCAGCTGATTTCTGAAAGATTATGTGACGGTATTACTGTATTTTTGATCAAATAAATGCAGCCTGGGTGAGACTTCTTTCAAAAACATTTATGTGTAATTTTATTACAAAATTTAACATGTCTTGTGTCTCTCACTCGCAGCCTTCTTCCTAGTGGCCACACTGGCCATCATGTCTGCCCTACTTCTGGTAGGTTTGATCCTGATCGCAGTGCGCAGAAACTCCCACAGGCGTCTCTTCATATTGGATGATAAGGAGGAATTACTGCCTGCAGAGGAGCAAGTGTCCTATGAGAAGCTGCCCAAAGAAGACTCAAGCTAAAGCCAGAGGCCTTTTATTGTCTGGTACGAAGATCCATCTCATGACACTCCAACATTCAGCTGAATTAAAACTACTAAGTTACATTAAAGTTCCAAGTTAAGAATAAAGTTTATGATCATTATTCTTTAAATGAGATATTCTACATCATTTTTTAAATGTAAAAGTGGTATATGTTGCACTAAGATTTGGTGAGTTGGTTGAAATACTTCTATTACTTTTGTCATCTGTCACTTTTTATGGTTATAATCCTACATAGTAGAAGTAAATCAGCTTTCAGGGATGTATTTATTGTCACAAGCATATATATACACAAGTAATGAAGTGGTATCCCTTTTTTTTTCACTTCACTTGTATGTATATGTATGTATACATTTATAAATGAGAATAATTGATTAATTGAGTTGATTTTTAAAGGCTTATAACACTCATGGCACATTTTTAGTGAGAATGATTCTATGTAAGTCATTAAATCATTGCTACAGTCCATAGCCTTTTTCTTTGATTGTAAGCATATAAAAAATGCTGTCGATATGAGAAAATAAGAATGCATACATGAGAAAATACAATATACCATAACAGAAATTGTTTTTTATATATATTAACATATATTATACTGTAGTAGCAACTGCAGACTTTTGATGACTCTTTGCCCATTAATGAATGGCCTGTAACTGTGAGCTGTAACTGTTTAATTCATATCAGCCTATACGTTTTTAAAAATCTTCAATAATAAAGGCAATTTATTCAGTCCGGTTTCTTTTTCCAAGTATTGATTTGTTGATATGTTAGCTTGCCAAGAAGCAATAGGGCAGACCAGTGCTAGTCACACGAGGAAGTTGTCAGTATATTTATTTAAATCCAACATTGCCTGTTGGTTTCAAACACCATCTTTGTCAGAAATTAGGATAATTTTGGGTTTCACCCTTCAAGCTAAAATTCCTCTGTCATTATAGCTCATGGGTAAATAAGTGAATGCAATTAAACCATTAGAGCAAGAGTTAACTATATAATGAGGGTAGATTATACCCGGAAGGTCATGTCCGAGGGATTTTTCATGAATGTCAGGGGCAGGTTGTCCTGTGTGTTATATGCTGTATTGTTTTACATGTTTTTTTGGATGTTACCTATTCTATTTCATCTGTTTCCTGAATTGTTTTTTTTTTTTTTTTTTTTTACTGATTAAATAATGCTTAAAATATTAAATTAATAATTTTTGAAGCATCATGGAATAATGGCTGCTGAAAATTTGACTTTGCTATCACAATAAATAACTTTTTAAAATATATTAAAATGATAAACACTCGTTTTAAATTATATTTCTCATAGATGGATGGATGGATGGATAAATAGATAGTTACCTTTATGACAGCATTCTCCACGATAAATCTGTGTTCAGTGAGATGTGACTTTTTTTCTGGGCAATAACTGTGTGAGTGTTAATTAAATTTAAGATTTTCTAGTAATCAGAAATGGACTTTCACTAAGCCTATTTTTTTCAAAGTCTATTTCTGATTAGGTACATATTTTAGGTACATAAACATTTGTTAGAGCAAAAACTAAAAATTGTCCCCCTAGATGTCATTCAAATTCACATCTGAATAGCCACTAGGGGGCGATGGTGGATTTGATGTTGGCACAAGTTTTTAGGAATACAAGGAAATGCAAAGTCAGTTCTGTATTATTTTGGTCTTGTTTTAATTAATATCACATGTACCACACTCCAATCATGAAAGTGTGTTTTAGATTCTCAAGTCAGTCTTTTACTCTGAATGAAAACTGAATAAAGAGTCACAAACATGAGCACTTGTGAGAAAAGGAATAACCCCCATTAGTATCTAGTAAAGCAAAATATGTTTTAAAAATCCATCTTTAACTTAGAATGTGTTTAAATTTCCATTCTATCATGTTTCTAAACAGTTTTTGCTGTATGGGGTAGGGGCACAATGAACCTCATTTATAATCTGTTTAAGAGCAAGTCTCACACACCGAGCAGCATTTGGAATGTAGATTCTGTCTTTGTCTCAGTAAGCGTAGAGCTCTGAAATTAGGTCATAAAGACCGAGCGATTAGCTCATTTCCCAGTCATGTAAAATCACCCCCTCCACTCACACAGAACAGGCAAAAAAAGGAAGGCAGGCGAGCATTACAAAAAGTTTGGCTAACATGGCCAGCTTACTACAAAGTCTTTGTGTCAAGCATTACAAGTTTACCAGGAACAAACTGACTAGGCTAGGATCGATGCAATTCACACTGAAAGAAATAACTCAAAAGTTCCTCATAGAGGTGTTTTAGAAAACCTGAGAAAGTGGGAGGAATAAGGGGGTCGTGGCTCACACTTAGATCACGAAAGTGCAGTGTGGGAAATGCAGCATATTTACAGAGCCCCATCCGTCTACTGCGGGGCTCCAGGATGTTGTAAGGGCCCTTTGTGTTTGAAAGTGTATCTCAGCCTTGGCCTGTGTAACCCCTGCATGTTGTCAGTACCCGTGGTCATCTGGTTTCCATCCTGCGTAAGTGTAATTGTGCTTATTTAGTGTGACACCCCTCCTTTCTCCTCCACTCCCTCCTCACCCATCACACCAGCTGCCCGACTAACTGCAGAGATGCTCGGCATTCCATGAATGTGAGAGCGCCAAGCTTCCAAATACATCCAAACACAATTAGTATTGAGAGTTTTGAAAAGACATTTCTAAACAGATTGCAAAATCGCATTAACTTTTGTCTGCAAGTAACTGTTAAAAGGTGGAGGGCCGTTTTTATTCTAGAGAGCATCTGATTGTGCAACCAACAGAAGAGCAATGCATCATGGCATGAAGAAGAACGCAAACTTTAAAGCTGCTGGTATGAAAACATATAATCTACTCCACTTTCCTGTGGAAAGCTTCAAACCAGCAGCTTTAAAGTTTGTGTTCTTCTTCATACTGTGTTGTATTGCTCTTCTCACAAGTCTTCAAGTAATATGAATTCGCAGGTCAAAGTTCAACAAACTTGAACTTTGGAATGCAGCGAAATTCTAATGCCCTTGTGTTTCCGTTCTCCCACATTTGCATGTTATTTATTTACTTAAATTGGATCATGGAACTTTGACCTCTCTATTTCCATCTGTGGTTTAAACAAAATTACATGAAACCTGCTAAGTTTTTTTCTTTGGCACTGGTCATCTGCACAGAAGAATATGAAAATTTGGGGCATCATGACCCTCTGACATTAAGAAGAAAGCAAGGGATATATCTGAAAAACATGTCAGTTGAGCAAGCAAGTACTGTATCTGCTTCCACAGTAGCAGGACATTCTTTTCTCTGTTAATGAACTTTACATACACCTAAAATTTCCAACAAATCTCACAGTAAAACATATCTATTTTATGGTGGCCATTTCATATGAATATGAAAATGAAGAGAAAAAGCATGAAGGTGCACCTCTAACCCCACCTCTAAACATAACTGTGACTGGGGCGTAAGCATAACTAACCTAAACATAACTGTGACAGGTCCTACAAAATCAAACTAATTAGATCATAGGAATTTATACAAAATAGCATAATCGATGCCTGTCTCCGGAAGAACGTCTCCATCAGTCCCAATCGGTGTGGATTTGTTAGAGCAAGCGGGACTACTGATGCGATCCACGTCGTTAGGCTGCTGATGGAGAGGCATCGGGAGAAGAACCAACCAGCACACATGGCCTTCCTCGACCTTGAGAAGGCATTGATTGACATTTGCGTGCCCAGGGACCTCATCTGGCATTCCCTCCACTCTCATAGCACCCCCAAAGAGTACGTACAGTGGATCCAGCTCCTCTACACCAACACCACCAGCATTGTCCAATGCCTCGTCGGCCTGTCCGAATTGTTCCTGATCACCTTCAGCGTGCACCAGGGATCCGTCCTCTCTCCACTCCTGTTCATCCTTTGCACGGACACAACCATGGTAGATATTCAGGTGCTTCAGCCCTGGTCACTTCTATTCGATATCTTCCAAGCTGACAAAACCTGTTGTGGGCTAGAACGTCAAATGCAAGATTGGAGTGAGTGGCTGGATATGCACAGATTGCGCCTCAACATCAAGAAGACTGAGCACATGGAGTGCGGGCCCCAGACTGACAGGACGATCAGAGTTAGAGGGCAGCCACTGAACAAGGTCACCGATTTTAAATATCTCTGTTCACTCCTCAGGAGTGTCAGGGACTCTCTTAATATGAACAATGGTAAACGGACCGGCTCAAATGGCGACAAGTTATGGGCATTGTCTGGGACTGCCAAATGCTGAAAAATGCAGAAAAAGCGGTGGCTCGATTGTATGGTGAAGGACATGACTGTGTCTCCAAGATGCTTCAAGAGGTCTACCAGCAAAGCTACCTGAAAAACTATGCGCAAGTGCACCTAGGGCAAAAGCTGCTTTAAACGCAAAGGATGGTCACACCAAATGTTGATTTAATTTAGTAATAGAAGTTAATAGATAAAGAAAATCTATTTATGACATTATTTTTGACAGCATCCTCATTTTACAGCATTTTTACACAAGTGCCTAAAACTTTGCAGATAGGTTTCTAGAAGCATCTTGGAGATGTTGCCACAGTTCTTCTGGATTTAATCTGTCTCAGTTTGTTCTGTTTCTTCATGTCATTCCAGACGGACTGGATGATGATGAGATCAGATCTCTGTGTGGAGCACTGGCTGTTGTCAGACTCCTTGTGCAAACAAAAATCTCACTGGATTATTACAATAAATGGCAAAATGGATGTTTGGAAATGTAAACTGATATTTCCTGCTGACACATTGAAACAAAGGATATAAATGACTGACTTAAAACCATTTTTAGCTGGTGAAAATACTAGTATAATAATTTTGGCCAGCACTGTAAATATATAAGTAAATACAAAACACAACAAATTTACATAAGTTAACAAAACTTAAGCCACCTCACCCAACTACAATAATTTAACACTAAAAAAACAGTTACGGTACTAATAACTAATACTAATAACACAGTTTTGGTACCCAACACTATGGGTACACTATGGGTCAGTCCCGTTATCGTATGGGATTCAGTATGGTGTTCAGGGGGGACAGCGTTCGGATACAGGTGGGTCCTCGCCTTCGGAGCTGAGTGAATTAAGGGAGATGTTAAAAGTACAACAAAATCAGTTGAACCAGCTTACTCAAAGTTTTGCTCAGTTTCAGGGTGCATCAGGGAGTCATTCGCCACGTTATGGGCCAGTGATCTGTAGGCGGTGCCACCAACCTGGCCATTTTGCCAGGGAATAAAATGCTCCACCGCCGGGTACTTCGTCTTCTGTTTCTACTGCGTCATTGCCGGTAGAGGGGCAGCGTCGGTCAAGCCAGCCGTCGGGAAACCAGTACCCACCGGGCTGTTGAGCCACAGCTCGGAGGGGGGAATTAAGGGCTCGGATGTGTTGGTTAGTGGTAGCTCAATGTCTCGTTTAATGTCTGGCTGCCCGCAGTTGGTGGCCAGTATTGGTGGAGTTTCCGTTGCTTGTTTAATCGATACCGGTTCTATGGTATCCACCATAACAGAGAGCTGCTTTCTGGAAAATTTTAAACCATGGGGTCAAGAGCGTTTAAAACTGTGCCATTGGCTCCAATTACGTGCTTCTAATGGGCTTGCAATTCCATATATTGGCTATATGGAGTTGAATGTGGAATTGTGTGGCAAAATAGTGTCGGAATGTGGGATATTGGTGGTGGGATATGTGTGCTCAGGTCCCTGGGGTACTGGGGATGAACGTGCTGAGGGAACTCTTTGGCCAACATGGCCAGGCCTTGTTTGACTCTCCACCAGTAGTAGAGGTTCCTGGTTTTGTGATGCAAGCTTTGCAGCATTGTCACGAAATTAAATCCCAGCCAGTTTTTGGACAGGTAGGTAGGGCAAGAGTGCGAGGGCGTCATCAGTGCCGTGTTCCGGGTGGTACCATGAAGATAATCACTGCCACCTGTTCTGAACAGTATTCAGGGGGTACGGTGTTGTTTGAGCCACTTGAGTCTGGACTTCCGGCTGGCCTTTTGGCCTCGCCTGCCCTAGTGCCAGTGATCCGAGGCACAGTCTACGTCCCACTTGTGAACGTAGGAGTGTTAGATGCGGTACTTTACCCAAATACCTTGTTAGGCTTGCATGGCGTGTATGTTGTGAGCTTACCTCCAGGGGTGACTGAGGTAAAGGCGGTGGTTGCTACAGTGAGCTCCCAAGGCTGTGTGGTGAAACCCTCGTTGCGAGAGCGGACTGAATCTGTTGACTTATCTGCCTTAGAGATGGAGGAGCAGGATAAGGTTAGGACCCTGTTACGGAATCATCAGTCCGTGTTCTCGGCTCATGATAGTGATTTAGGGTGTACTAACCTGATCTCGCATGACATTCCCCTTACAGGCCAGATAATTAAGGCCAGATAATTCGAGAGAGCTGTAGTCCGTACGTGTCTCCTATCGTTCTAGTGAAAAAGAAAGATGGTGGGCTACGTATGTGCGTAGACTACCGTCAGTTGAATTCGAAGACCAGGAAAGACGCGTTCCCGCTGCCTCGGATAGGGTAGACGTTAGATACACTGACAGGGGCCCGCTGGTTTTCCACTTTGGATTTGGCCAGCGGGTACAACCAAGTTCCAGTCACTGAGGGGGATAGGCCCAAAACTGCCTTTTGTACTCCATTCGGGTTATTCGAATGGAATAGGATGCCTTTTGGGCTTTGTAATGCTCCCAGCACTTTCCAGCGTTTGATGGAAAGATTGTTTGGTGATCAGAGGCATCAGTCGTTGCTTTTGTATTTGGACGACATTGTGGTATTTTCCTCCTCAGTGACTCAGCATCTGGAACGGTTGGAGGTGGTCTTGGGTTGATCGAAGCGGGAAGGTCTCAAAGCAAAGCTGAATAAGTGTGTGTTCTTCAAACAACAGGTAAAGTTTTTGGGTCATGTGGTGTCCTCCCAGGAGGTTGCCACAGACCCAAGTAAAGTGGAGGTAGTGGCGAATTGGGGCTGTCCGGGTAATGTGACAGAGCTCCGTTCGTTTTTAGGGTTTGCCAGTTACTATCGCCGCTTTGTGGAGGGGCTTGCCAAGTTGGCAGCCCCTCTACACAAGCTGGTTGCTGAGTTTGTTGGGGGCAGGCATAAAAAAACAGCAGGATGGAGCTTTGCCAGTGCGTGGACAGAGCATTGTCAAAAGAGCTTTGATACTTTAAAGGAGAAGCTCACAACATCGCCTATTCTCGCATATGCTGATTTTTCATTGCCCTTCATCCTGGAGGTGGATGCCAGTCACCGGGGCCTGGGGGCAGTTCTCTCCCAGGAACAAGAAGGAAAGGTTCGACCTATCGCTTTCACCAGTCGTAGTTTGCGGCCCACTGAGCGCAATCCTGTAAATTACAGCTCAATGAAATTAGAATTTTTGGCGCTTAAGTGGGCAATTACGGAAAAATACAGAGAGTATTTGTTGGGGCATAAATGTATTGTTTTTACCGACAATAACCCCCTGAGTCATTTGTCTTCAGCCAAGCTGGATGCCACCGAACAGCGCTGGGCAGCCCAGCTTGCTGTTTTTGACTTTGTAATTCAGTACAGGCCAGGTAAGAGTAACAGTTACGCTGATGCTCTTTCGAAACATCCTCCGGCGGACAGCGATGGGGTGGGACAGCTTTTACCAGCCATTGTGGTTCCTGCATCCGTACAACAGGTGGCAGGACTGGAGCCAGCATATCAGGTTACTCAAGTTGCACTTAAGGTCTTCCCAAGCCATTCTGCAGCTGATTTGAGGGTGTTACAAGAGTCTGACCCAGATATTGGTAGGGTCTTGTGTTTTTGGTGGCGTAAGAGCTTCCCCAGCTTAGAGGAACGTCGATCATTATCTAAGAAGAGCTTGACGTTGCTCCGTCAGTGGGACCACCTAGTAGAACGTGAGGGGGTCCTGTACCGTCGAATCTTCTGCCCTGATGGGAGGGAGGAGGTTTTTCAAGTACTTCTGCCCTCTGTGTTAAAAGAAGAGATTTTGATGTGGCTGCATCAGGAGCACAGACACCAGGGCATTGAACGTATGACGGAGTTGGTTCGTCGGCATTGCTTTTGGCCTGGTATGTCCGGAGAGGTGGCTCATTGGTGTAGGGAGTGTGAACATTGCCAGTCCGCTAAGGATGTACAGCCGATTGCCTCCAGTTTTATGGGGCATTTGCTGGCCTCTAGGCCAAATGAGATCTTGGCCATTGATTTCACTGTGTTGGAGCCATCCAGTTCGGGGTTGGAGAACGTGCTAGTGATGATAGATGTCTTCACAAAGTACACCCTGGTGGTTCCTACATGGGATCGGAGGGCAGAAACGGTGGCGCAAGTGCTTGTGGTGGAATCGTTCTGTAAGTTTGGGGTCCCTGGTCGTATACATTCAGACCAGGGCCGCAACTTTGAATCTTCACTTATACAGCAGCTTTGTAATCTGTATAAGGTGGAGAAGTCTCGAACCACACCTTACCATCCTGCAGGAAATGGCCAGTGCGAGCGGTTCAACAGGACCTTGCACAACCTTTTGCGCACTCTGCCTCCTTCAAGTAAACGGGATTGGGCTTCATATCTGCCGCAGGTACTGTTTAGCTACAATACCACTCCCCATCAATCAACTGGCGAGTCACCATACTATTTGATGTTTGGTCAAGAACCCCGGTTACCAGTTGATTTTCTGCTAGGTAGGGTGGAGGAGACGGTTGCAGAAAATGTACACGAGTGGGTTATAGAGCATCAAACTCGATTACAGGTGGCTTTTGAAGGAGCACAGGAGCATCTGAGGGTCGCTGCAGAACGCTGTAAGGTGCAACATGACTCACAGGTGCGAGATACACCAGTGGGGGAGGGTCAGCTGGTTTTCTGGGACCTGTGGAGCCCAGTGGTGTATCAGGTGGTGAGGGCCCCTAAAGAAGGAGGTTCAGTTTATTCCATTGTCCCGGTAGATGAATTGGATAAGGTGAGGCAGGTGCATCGTTCGTTGTTGAAGGTTCGAACACAGAAGGCCTGTCCAGGTATCTACTCATAGCCCAGTAGTCGAATTGGTGCCACCTTTGGGTGAGCAGGTTTCCGAGGGGTCAGAGCAGGGAGATTTTTGGGTTTTGGCTTCAGAGACACCTCTGGCCGCTGACATCAGTTAACCCAGGGCATTTGGGGTCCTTAACTTGCAGTGGGCTGGGGGCCCCAGCTAATTTAGGTCAGCTCCTCCAGGACGCTTTAGTCCAATTGCCAGAAAGTTTGCCTGATGGTGATGTAGTACCGCGACAGTCTAGGTGAGCCACAGCTGGTCAACATTCCAATATGCACCATCTCCCACGGTCTGCAGAGGTGGTGGGTAATGATGGGGTACTACTGGAGGGGACATCTATGACAATTTCGGTATGGTTTAGGCCCTGGACTTGAGTGGTGTGTGTGTTGTTCATCGTTGGGGCGACGATGCAGAAGCGGGGGGTAGATTGTGGCAGGACTAGTGAAGCTCTTCCTGTTTAAATTTGATTGGCTGGTTGCTCACTGATTGTCTTATCATCAGACAGGGAGCGGATCTATAAATTTGTGGGTGAGGTAGTATGGGGTCATGAGTCACACCCCCTTGCTTTCTGCGTCATATTTAGTCGCCATCCAGGTATGTTGGATAACGTTGGCTGTGTTGTTAGTTGTACACTGAAGCTCTTATTGGTGTACTCTCTTATAGAATGGCATGTTGAAGGAAAACCCGTGACTGGTATCTGGCTGACGTTGTCCCGCTGCAGGTAAGGGAGTCGGTCGCGATGTGTCTTTTATTTAATAATGCGTTCGCGTTTTAGTGGTGTTTTTTTTTTTTTTTTGTATTCATTCATAGTCAGAGTTTTGAGCAAGACCGTTTCAGCGCGACGGGTACGGGTGTTCACCTAACATTACGGACGCGTTCTGTCCCTCCGTCAAACCCATTGTCTCCCAGATAGACTGAACGAGCTCTCAGCTTCCCATCACATTGGTTGTCTGCCTGACTGATTGGATTTCAGAACTGACTCGTACGGTATGTGCATTTTTAAATTTATTAAAGTTGATATTCTGATTTTTATTATTATTTGGTGTTCACTGAGGGTCTGTCTGATCTGTCTAAATTGTAAATTCATTGCAGACAGATTAGTGGCGTCGCTACGTGAGATTTTAGCTTTCCTGTTGTTGGTGCTACGTGGGAACTATCATCTGGAGACGCTGTTGCTTTGTTTTGGTTAAATTTGTTTTGTAATTTCATTTTTGTTGTGGTTGTTGAAGCCTCAGAGTGTGTGCGCGTGTGTTTCTCAATTTACAAACGTTTTTCTTTTTTTCCTTTTTCATGATTTGTATGTAACTGATTGGACGCCTTTATTGTGAAACGTGTTTGCTTGTTGTGAGTGTTTAACAGACTTTGGTCTCATTTTGCTCCATTACCTTTTGTGGTTGTATTTTTTTCTTTAGGTTAGTTTGTAAGTGTTCTTCAATGTTGTATTGCCATGTTGAGTGGTGTTGATGTTGTGGGTCTGCTGACCTTTGTGTTTGTTGGCTGAGTTTTGTGTTGTAGTAGCAACAAAATATTATTATTATTATTATTATTATTATTATTATTGTTGTTATTATTATTATTATTATTATTATTATTATATTTTGTTTTGTATTAGCTATTCTGGTTGATTTAAGTCTTTGTAGCTGTTTATCTGTGGGTCAGCTGTGTGGATGGTCAACTCTTCTTACTGTAAGCCATTTGTGATAAAGTGACTGTGTTTGTTCAAGTGTATAACCTGATTTCTGCTTGTTACAGGAGCTGAGTGCCCAAGGCAGGGGTGGAGTCCTGGTGTTGGTGTTTCTTTCACGAGTGCTGACTGGAGTGGTCATGTGTTTGTTTGTTTGTTTGTGTGTGTGTGTGTCACAGGTATAGGTGAAGGGTGTTTTGCTGTGTAGGCCGATTGTGCCCTTATGCCCTGCTGCCAAACCTCGGCTCCTGTACCTTGATCCTTGGAGGTCCTTGATGAACTAGGTCATCCATGGTTGTATTTTGTGAAATGCTGAATTGAGTGTTATATGTGAACTGTTGTGCACAGCGATTACTCTTCTTCCCTCTGTTTTTGTAACAAACCCTTTTTTTTTTAATTGTAATAACTATTTTTTGTATCTACGTTTCCTGCCAATTTATCGTGAGCTGACCTGTGTTGCCTAAAAAGAAATTCTATTCATTATAGGTCCCGGGGCTAGACCCAGGGGGGCGTAATCGTGCTAAATCTCTAATCCCTCAGCGTTCTGCCACAACTAGTAATGACATACATACAATTCTAAAGAGTGGCTTGTCAACATTAATGCATTTATTGTATGCAATTAATTCAAAATCTTTAACGTGAACGCAAATTACTGACGCACACAATGTTAGCATAACTGACACCATGCAGTTAGATGACCTTGGGATTCAGGAGTTTATCACAATCCTGAGCATCTACAATGGTGCAAGTACCTGTAACCCTGGTAGGTGGAAATTTGGGTAAACGCAAGTTGTGTGCATAAACTGCAACAAACAACTGGATGACCATTGAAGCTCATCGAGTTTGCAGTACCATTCAAGTGCAAAACACACCACAGTTTATAGCAAACCAACTTAAAATGAAAAAAAAGGTTAATTTCACGGCGTAATTTCTCAAAAATGTGTGATTACTTGAGATTAAAAATTTGAATCTATTGAGAGCCCTAATATCTATATAACATAAAAAAAAAAAAAACTTTTTAGTTGAAGTGTAAAACAGTTATATGTTTTTCTCACCTGTGGGGTTGGACATGTTGTTTACCCTAGTAAAACTCACAAGCCCTTTCAACCCTGCATCAGTTCCTCCACTGCAGCCCTCTGCACCTCAGAGGCCTGTCACCACGTCATTAGTGCCTGACAACAGACTACACTGAAAAACACCAGAAGACCAACACAAACCGCATCTGACTCAAAACAGAGATAGAGAGAATGACACAGGAGAAAGACACTGAGACATGTCATGGATCTGGAAAGACAGGGTTAAGATAAATTACATAGGAGAAGAAGAAAGAGTGCATTGGAGTGAGAGGCAGCGTTAGAGAAAGCCACTGCTGATGATGTCATGGTTTTGGCTCTCTAGAGCATGGAGAGGGCCGGGCCTGAGCGCAGTGCTGGGGGGCGGGGGCCGTGGATTGGGTCTGCGCGGAAAGGGGGACTGTAATTTGAGTGACCCCCATCTCAAATTGAAAGCAGTTGTGAATTCTCTTGAGGGTAATGTTTAGCAATCCAGACTCAGCTCATGGTTCCCACGACACAGTCCGACCTCCCTCCTCACTCCGTCCCGATGTCCATTCTTTCTCTCGTTCCTTCCTAAAGTCACTAGTCTCTGTGCCTATAAATGGAATGTCTGGTGGCAGTTTTGAGGAACGGCCTACACTGAAAAAGGCAATAAGGACTCACAGCATCCATGCTTATTAAAAGAAATCTGGAGATTATAAAATGCCTCTGAAATGGAAAATAGTTGAGGCAGATAATTTAAGAGACGGTTGGGTGGCTAGACCGCACCCGCCTCGTTTTCTTTCTACTTTCTTTATCAATCTATCGTAGGTTTTATCTTTCTTAGGAAGACAAAAGCCTTTTCTATTTCAGCATCTGGGTCAACAATATGGCACTTATTTATTTTTTGTCGAGATTTAATCATTTAACCAAATGTACATTGCAAATGCAGTTCGCATGCAACAAATTAAATGTGTTTTTGATTTGTCAATTTAAATAATGTTGATATTTTTCAAACGGACATGGTCAAAATGTCCTAAAACCATAAAAAGCCTAATTAAGAGAATGAAATTAGTCAATTCAAGTGAGCTTGTCATTCCGCCATATATGGAGACATACAATGGAACAAAATGTCATGCCTCACAGGACCACAGTGCTACACATGTAAACATGAACAAATGTGGGCATATACATAAGACATAAAGGTATCTAAACATATAGATCTACACATACCTATATATTACATAGCCTATATAAACAATAAAAATCATATATAAACCTACACATAGCTAACCTAAATGCTTTACATAAGTACTTACATAAAACTTAGACATTTACATGGTATTACATGGATTTACATGGTACAAACATAGTGCTGAGGTACATAATACAATGCAATAGACATTCAGGGCAAAAAGACTGCTAACAGGCACAGTGCAAGATGAAGGAAAAAAAGTGTCCATGCAGTGCACATAAGCAGAGATGAGAGTATTACCAAGATGGATGATTTGTAAATCCCACTCATCCACCTATGCATATAGCCTAGGTGTTTGGCATGGTAATTAAGGTAATATAATTATATATAATATAATAATATATAATATAATCCCACCTTTTGTGTTTGTGCGTTCTCTGCGTTCACAAATCAGTCTGAATGAACAATATAATGGCGTTAATGTGAAGACTAATTAAAAAAAGTAAGTAAACAGCTCACACACTTAGATATAGCCACTTTGTAACATCATAATAACACTTGAAATGGCCTGAAAACATGATCTGTGGGAGTTTTTAGTGATTAATCAGCTTGGTGAAATTTAATCTCTGTGTCTATGACCAGTATTTACGGAGCTTTGATGACTGATGATCAAAACAATTAAAAAATAGTTAAAAGTTAACTATTAAAAAGAATATCTAAACATAAGTTAGAAAAAATAAAATGTATTGCTTAAATTGTTACTGCCTTGAGTTATTATTTTGAAATAAATGTAAAATGCTTTAAAACACTTGATGATAATCATACTTGGTTTTAATAAATAGAATACTGATTACATTGTTAATGTAAAAATATAAAATAGAATTGAATAGTTTTTTCTCCCTTTTTCTGATAAGTAATGTTTATAAATATATAAATCTTAAATAAATCGAAATAAATCGATATCAACGATATTGATCAATATCAATGATATAAGTCTCTTAAAATATCAGATACAGCACAGTTGCGCTATGGGTGTCCCGAGTACGAACCCCAACTCTTGGATCTTTCCCGATCCCGCCACCCCTCTACCACTTTGCTTCCTTTCATTACACTGTCCTTCATTACTACTGCCCCCCCATACACAAACACACTTTTTACTTTTGAGAATATATTTAAAAATAGTTTCAAAATTAAAACTCACAAATCGTGGTGCGAGTCAAATATGTATAACCTTTTACTTAAAGATTACACCACATGATATTTTGAGAGTCATTAAATTTAAACCTTTCTTAAAAATGGCATAAATGTTTTCAACCATAAGAAATGTGTTTTAATGAGTTTTAAACTATACTAAACTAGATTTTCTGGAAGGGGAGCAGATGTGGTGGTGTTTTAGTTCCGAGGTTCACAATGCAAGTCTGATAAGAGAAATTAGAGGTCTAATGTCATTTGATTTTCCCAATCCGTCCACCCGTTTATTATGAATGTTGTTGTTTCAGTGCTGGCAAGCCTAAATCATCCAATCAATTATGTTCTTGATTAACCGAGACAGTCTGGGCTAAAGCATACCTGACCCATGCAAGAGAAAAGGATTTATTTGGAAAACACTGGCATATCATCTAATTGATGTCTGAAGATTCTCCTTTTGGAAAAAGATGATGTTGTGGTAGGTAAAAATATGGCATTCAACCATAATTTCTGTAATCTTTTTGGCAGCACAACTGATTGCTGAATGTAAGCCTTGCCCAAGTAAACACAACCGCACACAGAACTGATCGGAGCCTCTGCATTGTCTCAGATGACACATTGCCAGCATAAAACTAACTGTTGGCTAAATGTTTCCAGACTGCAGCTGTAAGGGTTTTTTTGTTTTTTTTCTCAGTTGTATCTATTGTTACGATCTCAGTCCAGAATACCAGTTAGGTAAAATGTGTCCTTTATGACGGCCAAGTATGTGTGTGGCAGACTTTATAAGCAATAAATCTATGGTTCAATAAGAATTACAGGCTTGTGCCATACAAAATTGAGTGATCTTATGCAGAAGGGAGAGGCTTCGGTTTGATGTCAGACATGAGAAAAGTTGTTTAAGGTCATCAGTTTGAGTCTGAAACCTCACTTTCTCTCTCCTTCCCTCTCTACATAAGCACCATTGTGTTTTTGCATGATAAAATCAGGAGGAAGGAATGTTTGGGGCTGATTCAAAAATGTAAATAGCATTTTAATTTACAAAGATGTGTTATATGTTGACTTGGAGAAACAAGCTTTGTGTGTCCAGAACATTGATTTGTTGTGTAAGAACATGTTTAAGACTGATAAGCTGATATGTGTGAAATATCTTGACAGTTTCACACGCTGTAGCTCTGAAGGGATTAAATGAATGCTTTGTTATTTAACGGCACTAATTGCGAGTTGTGGTGCGATTTATTTTCCTGCAGTCCTGCGTGCTCACCTTTGTGCTGGGTGGGTTGTTCAGTTTTATTAGTTAGGCTGTGTCCACAGCTATTTGGATTCAAGCCCTCGGAGACACGTCTAGGTCTGTAACATCACAAAAGGAGCATAATGAAGTGTTTTAGTGTGAATCAGTGACACACAGAAGGTCAAAGTCTCTTGGATGCATTTATCATCTGAACTTTTTCATTCCGCTGTTGAAGAAAAAATGGCTCAACTGCTGATAGACTGAACTGGAATGTCTTTGGAGTTAAACCTGATCAGCAATCGTTCCCATGTTTGGTGATTGAGGCTCTCTTGGGAGAGAGGTCATGATTGGTAAGACCGGCCCAGAAAGTCAGTCTTCAGAAAGAACATATGTATTCATTTTAGGTTAGTGTTTGTGACAGTGTTATATACTATTTATAGTATTTATTAATATTTTGAATCACACTGTAAAAAAATGATTTTCGAAATTGTAAATAAAGCAAAGATAGAGTGCGTTATTGATATAGGTTAATGGTCACATGGCATGCAGGTTAAACGAATAAACTATTTCATTTTTTTAGTAAGTATTTAATTTTGTTTTATGTTGTTTCATATTTATTTATTTTAATTTGACATTTTTTAATGATTTATTAGCTTTTCATTCAACTCACAAACCCGTTTTTTTTTTTTGTTTTTTTTTCCGAAACCTTGATGTAATGTAATGTTTAATGCACTTCATGTTGTTAAAAATAGAATACATTATTTTACTATTTGTATTTTTATATCAATTGCAATATTGTCCTATTTAAATCAATGTGATAAACGAGTTAGGTCAAAAGTAATCAAAAAGTAGTCTGATTATATTGCCTAAAATGTGTAATGTAATGGATTATGTTACTGACTACAATTTTTGTCATGTAATTTTGAATCAGTAACAGACAACAATTTGTGAGTAATCTACAAAGCTCTGGATGTATCTAACTATTTTATAGTACGTGGGTAGCACAGATTTCAATGAGAAGTGCCATTTGACATTGTTTCCAAGATGGCGGTGGATAACATGCTCAGCAATGAGCTGAAAGAAATGTTAAAGAAACAAAAACGTTCACTTTCCACTTCCGCTCAAATTTTAATGTTGAGTGAGAGAAAGTGATAGTACATTTCTGTTATGTTGCATATTTTGAAGTGTTTTCACTTTCAAGATCTGGATCCAAATGATGATGTACACTGTAAGAAACTCTTAGAAAGAAAACTGTTGCCTGCCAAACAATCAAAACATAATTCTCATACAGTCAGATATTCTCCCACAGAGTCTTCCTGTACAGTTTAATACTTGTTAGAGGATATGACATCATTCCCTGAGAATTCTTCTCTGAGAATATTTCGGATGTAGAGTTATCTAATTTACAAAGGATCAGGCTTTTTAGTGGGCAGCATATCATACACCAAAAATAGCTACTTGAGTCAAGTCTGGTAAAGAGTAGCCTGTGGAAATGTCTGCTTATGGATGAACGTCTTGAGGGTGGAGATCTGGATTGAACAACACAGAAGATAATTGGCACAGGTCTTGTAGAACTCTGGGTGGCCATACTGTAGGCTTCCCCACAGCTGCCCTTATAAAACAAGGCTTTCAGGATTATGGGTGGACAAATAGGACATGTGAAACATTAGAGCCCACCAAAGATGCCTGTTGTATCCTTTTGAACATTGGGCTAAATGTTTTTAAAGCAATAGTCCAGGTTCACTGCAAATCAACTTTGGTTGACAGCATTTGTGGTATAATGTAGAATTAATTTCCACTTGTCCATCCTCTATTTATTTAGTTTTTAAAGCAAACATCTGGGTTACAGTGAGGCATTTACAATGGAAGTAAATGGGGTCAGATCTCTTTTTTTAGATTAAATTTTTGGCGTTTTTGCCTTTAATTTGAACAGGAAGCGAAGTAGGAGAGGGATGGGATCGGGAAATGTCCAAGAGCCGGGACTCGAACTCGGGACAACCAAAGCGCAACAGCGCTGTATGTCGATTCGCGTCCCATGAGGCTATCGGCACTGACAGATGGGGTCAGATCTGTAAATGTTAAAATACTTATTGTTTCTATATTACAGACAAAAAAAAAATGTAAACAATGTGTGATACCATGTGTGAAAATGTGTACTAAAGTTTTCTGTGTAAAGTAATAACCAATTTAACGACTTTGTTGCAATGACAACATAACGGCTAATACACAAGTTTTAACAATATACTTAAAGGGATAGTTCACCCAAAAATGAAAATTCTGTCAGTAATTACTCACCCTCATGTGGTTCCAAACCCATAAGATCTTCATTCATCTTCAGAACACAAATTAAGATATTTTTAATGAAATCCGAGAGCTTTCTGACCCTCCATAGACAGCAACGCAACTAACACATTCAAACGTAAGGACATTGTTAAAATAGTCCATGTGACATCAGTGGTTCAACCTTAATTTTATGAAGTCACGCGAATAATTTTTGTGCACAAAGAAAACAAAAATAATGACTTTATTCAACAATTTCTTCACTTCCATTTCAGTCTTTGATGCGGGTTCACAAGAGTACCACAACGTGTTTCAGTTTTCATCAAAAATATGTTAATTTGTGCTCCGAAGATGAAAGAGGTCTTATGGGTTTGGAACGACATGAGGGTGAGTAATTAATGACCCAATTTTAATTTTTGGGTGAACCATCCTTTTAATGTAAATGCTTTTATAAAATTATAAGCTTCACATTTTTCTAATGCTTCAAAATTTGGCCCCATTCATTTCTATGTAAAGCCAAAGTAATTTACGAAAACAATGTTTAGCATTTGAGAGCATGCATGAACCCAAGTGCAGGCCACATGCAAAATGTTATTCTGTCCAGTGTCCGTGCTATTTTCCTCCAGAAGTTATGAGCAATGAAAATGCCTTCGTACTCTTTTAAGTGGATCTCGGATCTCTTGACCATCTCACCTAAATGCTTATCAGTGCTGGCGTCTGTTATTTTTGCTGTTGTTGTTCCATCTGATCAGTTTCTTTTTTAACTGTGCAACAATATGCCGGCTCAGTGTTGCCTCCTTTTGGACAAACTAATTAGTGCAAAACAAACAAACAAACAAGGTGCATATTGAATATAAGAAAATCTGGTTGCATACAGTGCGTGTGTACTATGCTGATGATTAAATTTACATCATGCACACTGTATGCATACCCTAGTGTACACGTAAAAAAAACTTTGGGCTTAAGTGCTTCACTGTTACCACCGTGACCTTTTAAAAGAGGTGCACAGATTGATTTTTTTGTTGTTGTTGTAATGACTATTACACCCCAAATTCTGCCACTTGAGCTTAACTTAACCCACAATATCCCTCTATACAAACTGTCCTAATAATGTCCAGGCATGCTGTTTAGTTGGTAAAAATGTGCTTTGCCCTTAAATGCTTAAACATTTCAGGCATCTATTTACAAGGAAGGAAAATGAAGGGACTCAAACAATGTTACTGCCACCAGCTGTGGGAACAGATCGCAAGCCATGCAGCACCTCCCTGTTCCCGTTTTTCTCAGTAACAGGTGTGGAGCCATCGCCTGCATTTCACAGAGACTTGTGGTATATAGCGATCAAAACTGGAGCCACAGACAGAACATTGCTCTCACGCTGAGCCGTCATGTCCAGTTCAGAGATGGACAGAGACAGGATGTAGGCACTCTGTTTACTTTCACAAAAGGCTCCAGCCATTTCCTGTGGGTCATTTTGTGACTGAAAGCAATAGTCTTGGGTTCAATGGTTTGCAGTTCAGCTGACCGTCACTTCATTTCTGTTGACCTGTCCCCTCAGAAACAATAAAATTATGTGTCTTCACTTGGCGGACGCCACAAAGCAAATTATATCTTGTTTTGAAGGTGATACTTATACAGTGAAATGAATGAGGAGTGCTGTTTTATGCTTCACAATGTTTTTTTTTTGTGGAGGTATCTGGACAACCATACGTGTACAAAAATAAGTCTTTGGTTTGTATTTCCACTTGACAATCAACTGGCATAATCTTCAGTTTGGTCAAATTCTTCATGAAAACAAAGTCATTTTTTAGTCATCAAGTGTATTTGATTTGAACTTAAACTGTCACATTTAATAAAATTTGACAGATTACAATAGCCTTAAAGCTTTGATTCACTTACAAGTTGATTTGTTGTGGAAACAATATGATGAGATTCAAGTTGAAAGTTTAGTCATCTCAACATGCAACTGTCACATGAATAATAAAAAAATATATATAAACTTTGTCTAAGTGACGTTATATTTAAGAAGTTGAAAATAAAAGCAGCAATAATTATACAGAAGCCTGTTTCTACCTCTGTGAAACTTTATACTTTTAAGTTGTGAGTTTATATTTCGTAATTGCAACATCTCACAACTGCAACTTTGTCTCACATTTGCGACTTTATTTCTAACAGCTGTGACATTTTATTTCACAATTGCAACTATTTCTCACATTTGTGATTATTTCTCAATTTATCTAATATTTGTGACTTCATTTCTTATAAATGCAGCTTTATATCGCACAACTGCAACTTTATATCTCACAGTTGTTACTTTATGTCTTACAGTTGTAGCTATATCTCACAATTGTAAAATATTTCATAATTACAACAATTTTACAAAATTGCAACTTTGTTTCACAACTATGACTTTATATCTCTCAGTTGTCACTTCATAACTCACATATCCCTGTTGAAAAAATCAGCATATGCTGGTTAGGTATGTTTTTTATATAAAATATATATTTTATGAAACATGTTGAACTCTAAACCTGCTAGAAAATCAAAGCCATAAATCTAAACAAGTTGTGTTCCAAATTTGAGGTTGATATCTCAAAAAATTAGCTTTCAGTAAGATTTTGTTTGGGTGCAGTACCAAATTTTCCCTATTAGATTCCAGCAAAACTCCGCTGGTGCACACAGTGATTGAATTTGTGATTTTCAGTAGAGCTTCTCTCTCTCAAATATTACAAGAACACACACACAATTTTATGACACACATACAAACCACACTCCAACATCCATACCAACAGACCCACACAATTATAGCTACATTATTTATCCAATTGGCTCTATAATATGCAGAAGCAGAAAACAGGAATAAAGCGAGTATTTGCTTTATAGACCAAACCTGAAAAAATGGCACCATCTGGTAAAAAATAGTCAAATTAGTTTTGAAGCCTTGCCAACAGAATGAAAGCCTATTAACAAAAATGGTATCATTTTACAGTTAAACAGCACTGCGATTAAAAATGGCAGTTTTAATGGGTTTCAATAGGGACATTTTTGTCCAAAAGGTCCTGAGGAACTATTTTTTGTACCTAGTGCAAAATAGATTTATTAAAGGAAATGGGGGTGAAATAGTAAAATTCCAATGAAAATACACACATGTGCCAAAATTTATACAGCTGCTAATAACACAGGCAAAATGATCAGAAAAAAAAAATAATAATAATTTAAAAAAACCTGAAACGGACAAAAACGTCCAAAAGGTTGCACAAGGGTTAATTAGACTAGGCTACACTGCAATGTAAAAAATTACAGACTTTTAGTTAGGTGAATGAGTCATGAATAAGTCTAACCATAGTCTTTGGTCTAGCTACACAATGAATTAGGACAAATGAAAAGCCTGAAATAACACGAAACCACGCACAAAGTATCTTTTTTGTTTTATGCGCATTAGCCAAAAATACTAAGTCATGATGGCGCGCAGAGTTTGAAAAATGCGCTGTGCGCCATATTTCTGGAGTCGCGACGCGTGAGGTATATCTTGATATAAGCTTTCTTTATTCTTAATTTAGTCTTACCATTCCTGCGGCTTTCACCGGCAGTTCTTGCTATATGGACTCGGGAGGTGAATTAATCGTGCCCTACAACTGATCTATGAATGCATTCTGATATCGGAATATTATCGCGTGCGTGGACCAAGAAAATTAGCAGCTGAAAATACAATATTGTATTTTAACTAAACGATTTAAAATTCATTTTAACGCTACTGAACAAAATTCAAAATACAAGATCCTATCTTGTAATATTTAATGTATATAATCGATATTATAACCACCAGTAATATTAAATAATAATACCTTTCTTCATTTTCATAGATTTTGGGATATTTATCTATATTTGGGTAATTGATAAAGTTATGTTTTATTCCCTGTAAAGTAGGAATAAAAAATGTTTTTAAAAATGTTATCTATTTTTAAAGCCCAGTGTCAGTGAAGATGGTGTGATCAGGAAATCTAGTGTTTGTAGGAAATCTGAAGGAATATCTTCCAGCATTCTACTACGATGTTTTCAAACTTGCATTTACTAATGCTGGAGTAAGATTTTAGAAGAAACCTTTTGGTCCTGTTTAATGTTGGTGCTAGTAAAGGTTTGAGAATTTATGGCCTGGTTTCACAGACAGGGCTTAGACTAAAGATTAGGCCATAGTTCAATTAGGACATTTAAGTAATTTTCATTAACATGCCTTAGAAAAAACATTACTGGTGTGCATCTTGAGACAAAACAAAGGCACTGATATTTTTAAAGATCAGTCAGTGCAAGTTTCTTTCATTTGAAACAGCTCAGAATTACATTCAATTCAATTCAAATGAGCCAAAGCATAATTATAGAATTGCATTTTAGTCTGGGGCTGGTCTTAAGCCTCGTCTGTGAAGCCGGGGGTACCATTAACACAGTTTGGTAATGTTTTACAATAAGGTCTCATTTGTTGTACATGGAATGATAATTTTCTTTTTTTTTTTTTTTTTTTTTTTTGTATTAAGAGTGTGTGTTTGTGTGTTAGTAATTCTATATGTTATGGAGACCAATGACTCCACAAGGATAGTAATACCAGTAAATTTTGACCTTGTGGACATTTTTAGGTCCCCAATGAGGAAACGGGCGTATACATCATATAGAATGATGTTTTCTATTATGGCGAGATTAGGTACTTTTGTATGCAAGTATGTAAGTGAGTTTTGCATTGCTCTCCAGACTCTTTCTTATAAGTGAGAAGATACACAGTGTTGCAACTGTGTATAGTGTTGGGTTTTTCTTGTGCATCAGCAAAAAGTGTTTTTGTGTATTTTTTTTAGATATTGTTTTGTCAATAAATGTAGAGGGTTTTCCATTTTGTGTTTGTGTTGATTGTAACTAGGTAATTAAGAGATGTTGTTTTTTTTTTTAATAAAATTTTAAATAGCCTATACCAAATTTCAACTTCATTGCCAGAGATATATGACATTGAAGTACATTGAAATGACATTGAAGTATATTTTAGTTCATATTAATTACTTATTCAGAAGTACATATTTACCATATTTCAAAGTACATATAAAATATACTAAAGTCCCACTTAAGTGGTTCAAAAATATCACTCCAAAGTTCAACTAATTGCATTTAATGTAATTTTAAACTGTAATATATTTGAAATCAATTACAAATAATATGCATTTAGGTGCTCGAAAACATTACATTTAATTCATGCTTAAGTGTATTGTTAACTGACATTAAAGTATATTTTAGTTAACATTAACTGCTTGTCAGTACATTAGTAGTACATTTAACCATATTTTAAAGACACTAGAAGCAATTATGAAAGTACATATAAAGATGTACTAAAAAGTCCCACTTAAGTGGTTTAAAAAAAATCACTCAAGTTTAACTAATTGCATTTGACATCACTTTAATATGTGATATATTAATTACAAATACAATGTATTTAAGCGTCTAAAATAGCATATTTAATTTGCACTTATGTGTGTTCTTTTAAAGTATATTATTTCTCCAATAAGTACACTTTATAAAAGTATACTTAAGTGCACTTATTTTTCACTAGGGCTTCCTTATATCCCACATTTGCAACTTTCTCTCATAACTGTGACTTTTTATTTTACAAAAAAATAACTTTGACACAATTAGGTTTTTTATTTTTTGTACTATGAGGCACACAGGCTTCCACATGATTAGAAAAAATTACTTCAAATTTGTACAGCATACCTTTCATTACGCCACGGATTAACAGGTTCTGTTATAGCTTTGTTGTTGCTCTGCCGTTCTACAAATGACAAACATGAGTGAAACAAATTACATACATTTTCTAATGCTTAAAACCTCCTGTTTCAACCTAGAGAGACCTATAATTGGCCTTCGCCGACAGCTCTGAAAGCATGTGCACTCCCATTCACCCTCCAACTGTGTATATATGAATCATGGATCATTTGTGCAAGCCTGTGGCTTCTTTGTGGCAACCCCACCAGGCTCCAATTGACTCATGCTTAAAGGTGATTGTGATCCCTGCCAACTTTGCCATCACTGACTACCTGGTGACTTTCAGATTGTTTCCCATGAACACACGTGCAAGACAGTGATTAGTCAAAATTCGGTCATTAAATGCTCATGCTGAGGTGTGGTGTAGCGGTAACCTGCTGAAAGTAGGCGCTAAGTGACTTTTGCCAGTCATTGTGGTTTAATAGCGTCTCAGACTAATCAACAGCTCCAGGTCAGAGCCAGTGACCAGGCTGTTGAAATTAGGGAAATATGAGCCTGTGTTTTCAAGTCACGCTCCCCCACTTTAGCTCCTCTCCATGCCAGTGGCAATGCGGGTAGAGAAACCAGGCCCAATATCTGTTTTTTATATCTAGGTCATTGGGATGTGTGTGGCTTTTGATGGGAGCGCAGCCTAATCTATGGGCTTTCTCTAGTAAAATGCTTTCAGCTGTGAGCTTTTTCGCCCCTTTACGCCTGGATCTTGCACACTAACACACTGGATAGTGACTCCCTGCGCTTTCACCATCCAACCTGATGTTTTTTCCATCGATGGTGACTGTCTCTTGAATTTAGGTCTGTGTTGTTTTCAATCCAAGAATGCAGAGGACACAGATGGGAACAGCTTCCTGGCATTTAATCTCTCTGTGTTGGAGGCCTGTGAAATACATCTAACAAGCCCAAGTAGAGCAGAGCATCGCTGTTTAGGCCATCTTCAGAGTCGGGGAAGCTTTATGATAAAACTACTGTTTGGCATTCAGCCAGTGACTTCTGCTGAAATGCTGAATTCCTTTAGTGCATCTGCTGTTTATTTGTCAAAGGTTTTTCATGCTTTCTCTCAAAAACACCTTCGGTTTTTAGTTTCCTGTTTTATAATAGAGTTCCCTGGTGGCCTTAGGGGACCTTTATCATGGGACCTGATTGAAACCATTATCCTTTAAGAAATTATGTAAGGTAAAGTGTATAGGGGATACTGAGGATTATAGTCATATTTTTTTACTTTAGTGTATATTTTTCTGGCTAAAGTTCTGTATAAATACATACCTTAAAGGGACAGTTCACCCAAAAATGAAAATTCTGTCATCATTATGCCCATGTTGTTCCAAACCTATATGACTTTCCTTTTTCTGTGGAACACAAAAGATATTTTAAGAAATGTTTTAGGGTTCTTTTTCTCCATACAATATGAATCAATGTTCTCCAAACACATAGAATTATACAGATTTGAAACATGAGAGGGAGTAAATGATGACAAAATGTTCATTTTTATGAACTATACCTTGACTACACAACATATTGAACATTATTTAGCAAATAAAATAAATGTCACATGGATGTGTGACCTTTGATGACAACATGCCCCTGTAGCTTGGTAGGATGTCACAATGGGAAGCCACTGATTTAAGAACAATATCATTTTTGAAATATATAAGCCATCTGCTACAACATATCTGTATTATAGCATATAATTGGTTTTGAGTAAAATGTACACAGTTATGAGAAGTACAACTGCAAAAATGGAAAAGGTGACTTACAAAAACCCAATCTGAAATTTCTGAAATATAAATTTGTTCTGAGAGCACAAAGTTCAGTCTGGCCTATATGCTATGTGTTTTTACTGTGTTCCTAATTACAACAATATGATATTATTGTACTGTTGTTTAAGAAGTAGAAATCACAAGAATGTCAATTTAAGACCGTTGTAAACATGTTTTTGGAAACCAACAAACACTGCTAAAGAGAACAATATTTTATGCAATTGTACTTTTGGATTCAAAACCTTATAGTTACTGTAATACAGCTCTTGTGACCATGTACTTTTCATCCCTAGTAGATTACTTACATATGGATGAAATACACAGTGTCCTGTTTTAGATAATAGACTGGATAGTTGTGAATCTTCCTCCGTAATAGTGTCTCTGCCTATGACTGGGAGTAATTCCACTACATCTCAACAATGACATTCTTCTGTTATTGCTCAGCCTTTTTACACCGAGGCAATTAAACTACAACTGAAGACAAGAATTCCTAACATTGTGTTAAAAAAGCCTCATTCAAACAATGCTCATGGCATTTTTCCTTATCTGTGCAAAATAAACCCATTCCCCATGTGGAAGGTCATGCACCTTGAAGCCCTTCAGATCCAACAGTTTGTTTGTCTAGAAGTAAAAAGTAATCTTGGAATGTCTTTGTTCTCCATCTACTCCTTTCAGTCTTCACTCTTGTAAATATTTTTTGCGCAGTTTACCTTCCTTACAAATTCAATGAGTCAGTTTGTGTTTTTGTGGTTATCTTATCAGTTTAACTGAATGAAATTTCATTAAGGAGATGCAAGGGCCTTTTCATTATCTAATCATTCCTTTTATTATAGCTGATAACATTGTGTTGCAGTAACTGAGTGTCACCTCTAAATTAATCTTAGATTATTTGAAAAGGATTTATTAAAAAATGACATGCTTTGGGTATATTGGATAAATGGTTCTAAACAAACTGCAGAAGCCCATTTTTGTTCTCAATACATTTTTTATTCTCAATCTAGTTTCTTCCAAAATATTTGCTTGATTAAAGGGTGAGGTGATCTCAGAGACGCATGACAGACCGTTATGGTGATGATTTAAGACATTACTTGCTCTGACATGTCTGAGTATTCCTCATAAATGTAACAGCTTGATTATTCAAGCTGAATTCATGGCGTGTTGGAGTCATTTCAGTTTCAAGGAAGTTATTTTGATGACATCTGGCTATACAAGCTTCGTCATTTATGAGAAACCACACCAATATACTATATAAGGAAGGGAAATTTTAACTGAAATTTTGAGCTGTGTTCTCAGGACAAGAGTCACATTTTTAATGGGGCAAGTTGTCACGTGTTTTAAAAGTTGAAAATTCATTCAAAACAATGGTTTGATATATTTGTATGTTACCTTGTGTACTTTTGACTGTATAATACTGTAAGTTGTTTTATTTTATTTTTATTTATTTGTTTATAAATACACACACATGCATGTATATATTTAAGAAAAATATGTTGTTTATTAAATATATTTATATATAATATAAATTATATGAATATAAACATATACATGTAAAAATATATACTGTATGTGTGTGTCTTTATATATACATAATGAATATACACAGTACACACACATAGGCCTATATTATATAAACAAAAACTTTCATTTTGGATGCAATTAATCACGATTAATTGTTGCCCAGCACTATTTTTTATTTAATGTTTATATGTTTTTTCATGTGACAGCTTACCCCAGTGAGAAAAGATGTCTAATGATGAGATAAAATTGATGTAGGCTAAATAAATACAAATGTTAAATGATCTACATTTGTATTCCAGGAAAACTGGAAAAAAAAATTATTTAATTTAAAGACTTTCGGTATGTCTCTAAATAAACCTGAGAAATTATGCATGGAGTAAAAAGCGTGACAACTAGCCCCGGTCTCCCCTACAGTATTGAGGTCTCTAAAACGTAAAATAAATAAATAAATAATAAAATGCAAACACAACAGGTTATTTGACATCTGAGGATGTTGGCACTGTGCCTTAAAACAACTTCATTACCTCTCCGGCTAATTTAATGCGTTTTAATAGCTCTACAAAGTTGATAAACTACCGCTGTTCACAGACACATAAACGGAGCTTTGCTGATCTCTGCACTCATCCGTCGTAACTGTACTCTTTTGGGGTGACTGATCATATTCCCTTAAGCAAAATGATGAATGAGGACAGCAGCAGTAAAGGAGTTAACGCTGACAGGAAGTTCAAGGAGTCCGTGTCCACGGGGGGCAAGCCCATACTCCTCTCTCACTTACTTTCAAGGCACATATGTAGCCTCCAAACTAACTTCACTCTTTCTCAGTTCTCCGCAAGCGTTTCCTACTCAGTCTAAATGTAGTGTGAGTGTGGATAACGGAGAGAAAGAAACCAAAAGGAAGATGTTCCGTTCCTAATGTTGAGTTTTTGACGCTAGCGTTTCTTTCAGCGTTCGCACGCGTCTGTTACTCATATAAGGGACAGTGAATAAAGTGAGGATGACACCTTATACTCAGCGGCGAGACTCTCAAGAAAGTTGGGAACTGAACACTGGAGCATCCAGCGTTGCTTAGTACATTACAATACGGGAAGCCAAGCCTCCAGACGCGCTGTTTAGTCAAAGCAAGCAGGAGATGCGCACGAGCTGGGAAACCTGTTGATCCTTTTCATCAAAGTGGGATATTACGATTGGAAACGGAGTACGTACATTGGCTGCGTTACTTTTGATGTCTCCGATCAGCACAGCTGTAAAGGTATGTGTTACAGCTTGTCATACTTTTCAGTGTGATTTTCTCATGATCAAAGATAGAGAAAATAGCCAATGGTTTGGTTTGAACCATCTTAAAGATAGATTGTACAGCATTATCACTTTGCAGTATATTTAGCTAGTTTTAAAAATAATATTTCTTAGTCTAACAACTGGCACGTAAATTGATTAAACTAGCAAAGAGATTGATGTAACACACAGTAATGGTGTATTCATATGTGTGCATGTCAAGGTGTGTGTGGGTGTCTGTCATCATCATCATTGTCATCATCATATCTTGAACCAGTAAACTCATTCTTGTCTAGTAGCTACAACAAATCCTCCTTTTGTCTCGTAATACTTATTTAGATTTGTTTACTCCCTCCAGATTAATGTCACACAGTCCCTAATTATGTTTTCATAGAAGATGCCGTATGCTTTTGTTTCACTGTAGCCTGCATGAGAAAATGGCTTAAATCAACCTAAGATGGTTAGCTGGTCTTAACTGGTCTCCAAGGCTGGTTAAGGTTGTCTGGTTTTTAGAGGGATTTTTTTTTATCTGGTTAAATCAACGAAACCAGCTAAAAACACTTGATTCTGAGACCAAATCAGATAAAACCATCTTAAACCAGCAAAGACCAGCAATCCAGTTAGGGCTGGATTCAGGTGATTTTTTTAAGGTGATTGTTCTACTGTACATTTTGTTGCTGGTTTAGGTTGGTTTAAGCTTGTTTTCCAGCCTGACAAGTGCCCAAAACCCGTCTAAAACCATCAAACCAGACCGATTAACCACCTTAGGTTGATTTGATAGATGGTTTAAGAGTATAGACTCATTTCTTAAGATATCTGTATTACCTCAGTCTTAGCTCATAGGCAGCAGTGGAAAACCCTTCAACATGGGATTGCTTTCAGCATCAGATCTTTTGTCAGACATTTAAAGTCCAGGCTTTCTCAACCTCTCGTACAGCCCCCCTCTTGCTCAACAAACACTATTTTCTTTAGCAGCTGGAATGCTGAATATTCGGGGTGGACAAATAAAACTTCCCAACGAATCCCGTCTGGTCTCAATTTACTCAGTCGTTTGTTCAGCCAGGAATACAAACTCATTGAAAAGATGTCAGTCGTTACAAGTGGGAATCCGTATGCGCAAATATTGCCTGCGTTAACCCCAAAATATATCAGTTTCTATTCAAAAAGAAATTTGGCTTCAATTTGGATCAATGAAATCGTGTGATTAATTGGACAAAAACGTATGTAATGCATCCCAGCTATTCTGAATTTCATTATAGTGCTGTTGTTTTGTGAGTTCATGCTGATGTGCTTTATGACCTAAACACACACCACACAGTTTGTCTGTCATTTTGTCTTTTAGTAGATCAGTGGGGTCATGTTTATTTTCCTTTCAAACACCCAAGACACATGTATTCTTGACTGGGTTCAAGGTCTAAATTTTCTTTAAAAATGTCAACACATGGATTTGAGCTCTGAAAACTCTCCACAAATGACACTTCATTGTTTTTCCAGCTTATTATGTTATTTTGAAAATTGCAGCATATCTCAGGGCAAAACCATATCTTAAATATCGCCCATTTGGGTCTTTAGGGGGGAAAAGGGTATTGTTTGGTCATTTTCATCATATCAAAGAGAAGAATAGGCTTCAGGATTGGTCATGGAATCTGAACTGAGAGGCAGGAAGTCAGCCAAACCCTCCCTCTGGATGTTTGGACCTTTGAATGTGAAGGTTAACATGCAAAGCTCTGTTTGCTTTGAAAACCAACATCCCCTTTTCACCATCCACTTATTCACTTGGAAAACTGTCTTGCTAATGCCGGCCTGCTGCTTAGTTTACCATGAATTTAGGAGACAAACCCCCTCCTCCTAAGAGCTCGGAGGGAATACGCCAAATCCCCATTTCCTCCCAGTGCACCCCAGCTACAAGAATTTGGGCTGATGAGCTTCCCAGCTCCGTGTCCCTTATGGAGAGATGCGATACAACCTGCATCTGAGGTGTAAAGCGCAGCTCGAATTCTGTGAATCATCTTTCAGTGCCAGTATTTTTGTTGCTTTAATGCTTAATTTTAAGTTCTTTATTGGCATTCATGGTTCCATGATATTCCTTTAACATCCATAGAACCTTTTTTGGTTTTGAAAAAGGTTTTTTAAGTTATAAAGGGATAGTTCACCCAAAAATGTCAGTTCTGTCATTAATTACTCACTCTGATGTCGTTCCAAACCCATAAAACCTTTGTTGTTCTTCAGAACACAAATTAAGATATTTTTAATGAAATCCAAGAGCTTTCAGACCCTGCGTAGACAGCAACGCAGTTGACACATTCAAGGCCCAGAAAGGTAGTAAGGACATCATTAAAATAGTCCATGTGACATATTTTATGTGGTTCAATCTTAATTTTATGAAGCTACAAGAATGCTTGTAGTGTGAAAAGAAAAATAAGTATTAGCAAAATAAGCAGTAAACAATGATTCTTGAACATTTTGTTGTACAACGTAAACTGCAAACACTCACACCCCAAAACTTCTTATTAGTAAGTTACTTAGTTACTTTAGTTATTTAGTTACTTATTACAAACATATATTTTTAAAAATAAACAACTGCTTCGAAATTGGCATACACTCTTAAAAATAAAGGTGCTTCAAAAGGTTCTTCAAGCGATGCCATAGAAAAAACATTTTTGGTTCCACAAAGAACCATTCAGTCCAAGGTTCTTTAAAGAACCATCTCTTTCTTACCTTTTTATAATCTGAAGAACCTTCTTTCGTCACAAAGAGCCTTTTGTGAAACAGAAAGGTTCTTCAGATGTTAAAGGCTCTTTATGGAACCATTTAGACAAAAAGGTTCTTCTATGGCATCGTGAAGCACTTTTATTTTTAAGAGTGTATGGGTGTGTCTAACAACGTTGAAGCATACCTGTCAAAACTCCCGTTTTTCCGGGAGTCTCCCGTATTTCACACCCATCTCCCGCCCCCCTCCCGTTTTGTTATTTCTCCCGGGAAACTCCCATAATTTGTATGGCCCAAATCTAGGTATATGAATAATCACATCAATATTTTATTCCAAGGTTGTACAGTTGTCAGATCTTGTATGAAACGCATCACCCAATGCATCACCTCACACAATCGACACAATGCACAAATTTCAAACCATTTGTGACCTCAACCTGACAACCTACAACCCAGTTGCGCTGTAGATTTCTGCGCAAGTAGTAGACGCGGGAAGTTGAATCAGTGGCAGAAATGGAAGAAGAGTCAGGTGGTGCTCCGGCTAAGAAAAATATTTGTGTAAATTTAACAACAGCTGGATGGAAGAATTTAATTTCTTGTCTCGAAGCCATGTAAACAACGCCCACACCTTTTGCAAAGTGTGTCACACTAATTTTAATATCAGACACGGTGGGAAAAACGACATATCTCAGCATATTAAATCACAGCGGCACATTCGTGCAGCCGAGGCACAAAAGGGCAACACATACTATAAACACACAATGTTAATGTTATGTACAATGTTACAATGTAATGTAATGTAATTTGTTCCACGGTGTTTAACTCCTGTGCAATATTTGTTTAATTTCTAAAAAAAAAAAAAAAAAACGTAACAGTTATAATAATAATAAAAAAGAAACACAAGTCACGTTATTATTCTTTCTATTTTTATTAATAATTATTTATGTACGTACTTATGTGTAATTTGAGATTTCGTTTTCATCTCGAATGCAAATGTCCTCAGGTATTCCCAGATAAGAGCATCTTCCCAGCAGATGTCGAGGTTTTGATGGCTGTAGTAATGCAATCACAGACAGAATCCCCCCAACTCTGACCTCCGAAGCCCCAAGAATGAACGCAAGAGCAGTCCCTCAGCAGCCAAGAGCTTGACTTTACACCATCTCCCTCAGACAGCGGTATTTCCGACACTGGTGGAGGAGAAAAGAGCTGGAAGTGGTTCAAAGAGTTGATGGGTTTGGGAGGGGACGAGCTTGTTGATGGTGGAGTTTGCTGACTCCGTCCATCTCAAGGAGTCTTGTGTTTGCAGTGGTGACAGAGCGGGTGCGTTTGAGAGGGTTTCCAAGTGCAGGTGTGTGCAAACGCACAGCTGTGAATGCCGTCCTCTGTCTGGTGACTCAAAACCGCACTGTCTCTCTGCCTAACTTGGATGTGTCCTCCATGAGTAATTCGTTCTCACCCTCCTACGCTTCTCTACGACTCTTGATCACCCCAGGTTTCTGTCTGCACCTCTGCTGCGTTCTTTCATGCAGGTCAAAGATCACGACTTTTCTGTGTCATTCCTTCTGTCTACACTTTGCCCTGCCTGGATCATTATCCATTTGTCTTTTTTTATCGTTGATCACTAGAAACATTCCTGTTTGTAATATATAACTGTTTAACTTCCCAGGCTTGGTACACTATGCATGACATAGCGCTTCCTTTTCCTGGCTACTAAAAGGTCCATTAGCTCCCCTTTTCCCACTGTTGATAAATTGATGGGGCTGCATGCTAGTTTGTCACCTTGAACTTTATGGACAGACACTTATTATTTTATAGACCATTTGCAGCACAGCTTTCCTTCTATAATTAGTTGCATACACTAAGACAAAGGGAATTTCCCTGGTGGAGCAGGCAAGAACTCACTCAGGGCTACAGGCCCTTTTTTATAGCCCCACTCTTCACTACACCCGATGACACTTTTATTGAGCCTCAGGAACTTGGATGTTTCAGCCCTCTTGGCCAAAACTCTTTCCCCTCACTGTATGTTCTCTGGGGAATGATTGCCTTTCTGTGCGATCATGACATATTTCTGAAAAACCATGAAAATTGGTCTTTTGAAATATGTAAACTGCTTTCTATTGGTCATTGTGAGGTCACTGGCCTTCTTTCATCGTGTGAATGGCAGGGAAAGCTCCGCTCTTGCTGGCCAGTTGATGATGGCCAAATTTGGATGATCTCACATTGACTGCATTACTGATGCACAGCTGTTTTACTGTGCGCTAATGGGTCATTTCAAAATGTAGGCCAATTTCCCAAAGCTTCAAAATTTGTGCATGAAATGTGTTGAACATTGAGCTCAGTGGGAACAATCTGAAAAAAAAAAAAAGGTACACATTATAAACCTAATCAGCTTTGCTGGTGAATATGAATTGTTTTACTTTTTTTGACTACTTGTTACTAGTTGTACTATAACATTTTTACTAGTTGTAACTGATTGGCTAAGAGACAGACATTGCTTCTACTTATGTGTTTTATGTCCAAGGACTTTAATAGACTTGTTTCACATTTTAATTTATGTATTAAAAATTCATTTTAAACATTTGTTTTAGGTAGTGGGAAGAAATTCAAATATTAGGTTGATACTACTGTATTGATATCAAGATAAGAAAGTCTCATTGGTAGAATTAAAATCTTGTTTTGCACATTGTTTTTATTATTTATTTTATTATTTAAATTACTTTTTGTTGCCTACAAATGCAAAACAGTGATTGACAACACTGAAAGTGCCAAAAATGGCTTTATGGTCTTTTTTAAAGGGGTCATTGGATGCTCATTTTCCACAAGTTGATATGATTCTTTAGGGTCTTAATGAAAAGTCTATAAAATGCTTTGGTTAAAATTTCTCAATGGTAGTGTAAAAAACACCCTTTTTACCCTGTCAAAAGCAGCTGTGTTCATAGCAACCTGTTTTGTTGCATGTTCCTTTAAATGCTAATGAGCTCTGCTCACCCCGCCCCTCTCTTCTGTGGGGTGACGAGCAGTTCTGTTTACTTTAGCCACATTTAGCCGCAAAACTTGCTGACTAGCACATTATTAGGAAAGGCGATTTGCAAAGATTCCTATAAAAAAAACCCTTTATACTCACTTATTCTGTAGGTGTAGCTGGTTCACAAATGATTTGCGTGAACATAGACGCATTTAGGCAGATCAGGAGGTGCATTCCTTTCAAAAGCGAAAGTAATTCCCTGCGTCTTCAGCAGCTCAGATGTCAGGAGTAAATGACGACTGCTATATTCATTACTACATCCAACAACAGAACACCTCTATCGCTTAGGAGCCATTCTTGTCTATGTCCCTGCTCCAGCATCGAAACAATGGCGGTCGGACTGTTCACAGCTCACTCAGGGCGGGTCTAAGGTAGGACGGCAGTGTCAATCAACAATTGTGGGAGGGGCCTAGGTCACAAGAAGCTGAGAACGGCTTGACTTGAAAAAGGGGATATTTTTTAAGGGATTAAATAAAAACCACTGGGTGGATTTTCATCATTATAGGGTGGATGTGTACACACACTGCCAACACACATTTATGTTCAAACAACATGTAAAAGTGAATTTTGCATCCGATGACCCCTTTAAAATTAATTGTTTAATTCAATAATGGATTGTTTGAATATCAATTTCATCCAATGTATTTCTAAATCTGATTGTAGCTGAACCATCTGTCACAGATCATAGACATGATTCAACCCATAACTTAATTTGGACTAAATTTGTAGTTTGCTGTGTTTTGGCTTTGTCCAGAATCCACTCCTGATGTGACCAATTGGCAAATGCTTGGTCTTAAAATCACTTATGTAACTAGCTATTTGTTCTGTTGTCACTCAAACAAAACAAAACTCTTGAAATATGAAGATTTTTTCCCCCCTCAAAAATCATGGGTGAAACAGAAGTGACATGTCCATGTCTTCAGTTATAATTGTTTTTCCATTTCAAGCCAATTATGATTTGCTCTGAGAAACAGTTGTGTCATAACAATATTTTACAACCCCCATTTAATATTGTCTATAAGATACGATATTGAACAAAGGTTTGAAACAAAAGGCTTGAATCTCCTGTGATTGAGGACCACATACAGCGTGGCCTGCATCAGTGCCCCTTCGCTTTCATACCCACTGCATTTCCTCACCAGCGTAAGAGTAAATACGGGTGACCACCCCAACCATGCATTATCCATTGTGTTTGTGAAGCCTTTGTTGTCTAACCGAACAAGGAAAAGGCTAAAAAAAAAAAAAAAGTGGTGCTGGTGGTGGGCAGACATGTCGGAGGGGTGGATGGCAGTGCTGTGGTCCGCCTCCAGAGAGAAATGTGAAGGTCAGCTGGAAAAGAAGCAATAACCTTCAAAACTCTGCATAAGACAATAGAGCAGCAGGGCCAGGACTGACAATAGTCACGCTTTGTTTATTTACGTGTTTGGGTGCATCAGCATTGACTCACTTGTGAACAGGTCAGCTGTTGAACATCAAAACACATCTTCACCCCTCCACACACTCACATGCACCTCTGTTTATGTGTGTTGGCCAGTTTAAGATAGATGGACGTTGCATTGGGTGTAAGTGTGTTTACAGTAGTGGGCTCTGTTTGCAATATGAATTCATCTGTTGATAATTCTTTACAGTTCAGTGTCAAACGTAATAGTTTTTAATGCTTTTTTATACTTTAGTTAGAACCAGAAGCTTTGGTTCTGCTTTGTGTTTTTGGTTGCAAAATAACTATGAAAAAAATGAATAAGACATGTTCAAGAAACTGTTCAGTGAATAAAAGTTCTTTGTTGGCATCTGTGGTTCCAAAAAAAACCTTTAACTACCATGAAACCTTACCTTGCACATAAGGTTAAAAAGTTCTTTGCGCTAAGAAAATGTAATCTTTTAAGAACTGTTCACTGGGGAACCTAAAATGTTTCTTCTATGGCATGGGTTCCCAAACTTTTTTTTGTCAGCTGAATCCCTTATACTTAAAAATATTTACTTGAAGTACCCCATGAGATTTTAAGCTAATATTTTAAGTATGAGACGTTTGCATGTTCACGATTCTGTGATGGTCATGGGACATGCAAGTAAATATAAAATATTTAATATTTTTCAGTAAGTCTTTTATTTTGTTTAAAGGGCTCCATGACTTGGCCAAAAAAATCTGTTTTTATTTTGACAGAATAGTGGTAAAATGCTGTAAACTTTCTGAATGTTGGAAATTATACCAGTGTTTATGTGGTAAAATAAAGTGAACCGAGTGCACACTGCATTCACAAATGGATGGAATTCGTGAGAAGCAGCATTCACTATGAACCGCATTGCTCTGAAAACTGTTTATTATAAGCGGCATGTGTAAATGAACACAGTGACACTCTTCACTCTGAAACATGCAATGCAACAGACTACATGCTTCTTAAATTAAATCACATGATGTTTTGCAATTCCAGGTTTATTACTATTAATTGTGCAGCCCCATTTGTTTATTTTAATGTGTATTTTAATGTGACATTTGATTTAATTAAATATTAGCATTTCATTATTTTTTCACCACGGAATAAAAAATAAAAAATTTAGGTCTTTTGTCTCACAATTCAGAATTTTTTCTCACAATTCTAAATTTACATCTCACAATTCAGATTTTTTTTAAATTATGAGTTTACATCTCGCAAGACTTTTTTCTTGCAATTCTGAGTTTATAGCTCACAATTCCAACTTTTTTTGCAATTCTAAGAAAATTGCAAGAAAAAAGTCAGAATTGTAAGATATAAACTAAGAATTTTGAGAGATAAGCTTCCCCCTCTTTTTTTTAGACTTTTTTTTCTTTCACAATTTATACAGTTTATACTCACAACTTTCTCAGAATTGCGAGAAAAAACATCTGAATTGTGAGATGAAAAGTTGCGAAAACAAGCTTCCATATGAGCCCTCTGCATTTAGGAATCCCTGTTCTATGGCTTGTCTGCCCATTTTGGAAATTTTATATTTAAGGGTTCTGCTATGTTATGTCAATGACTGACTCTTTTATATTACAATAAAAGAAACAGTGAACTTCTTCACACTAACATATAATTGTCATCCAGCTCTTCTACCCTTTAGACATGCAAAAGAAAACTCCCCAAAACACACATGTGCAGGCAAGAACAGGCACACAGCTGTCCAGCTGTGCTCTCATGTAATAGGACTCTGTCAGCGGGTAGTTTTGTCTCTATGACTGTCAGACTGTGGAGTGTACGGATGCACCTGGAATGATGCCACAAGAGATGCAACTATGATGAAAATTACAGGGTGGAAAAAGGCCTCCCGCTCGACATTTTTCATTATGACAAAGTTGCAATTTTGCTTGAGGAGCACGTCAGGGTGTTTGGAAGACGTATGGAGACTGGCTGCTCTGCATTAGGGAGAGTAGAATCTCGCTAACCTCATTCTAACCTCTGCGCTGGCTAACCAGATGTTGGCTCTCATCCACTCGGCCTCAAAAATACTTGCTGTCCCCCCAACCCCTCCAACAGAAACATTTATTCACTATTAGAATCTGTTGTCGGAAAGCGAGTTAATTTTTTACCACAATTCCATTTCTGGAATTCGGGAATTTCACAGCAAACAAGCTCTGGAGCCAAAAAAGTTCATGGGGTTTTAACCGCAAAGGCTTGTAGTGTTCTACAACCTTCATTCTTGTAGTTACAGGAAGTGAGATGCCTTTAATGAGGCAGAGCTGGAAATGGGCCCTAAAGGACCCGGGGGACTGCGGTGAGAAACACTCTGAAGGACAGTGCATGGAAAAGTGCCAGGGTAATTTTTAATTTAGTCTGGTTACGAGACATCCAAAACAGATCATTACACTTGGCTTGGAGCGTTTCGCTGCAACTGAAGTATGGACACAAACAGAGCTGCCTAAATAACAGGAGCTATATCACGCACTAAAACTTTAGATCAGCGGTTGTCGATCAGTGGGTCATGGCCCAAAATTTGGTTGCACATCTATTCTGACAGGAGGGACAAAACAATGCTTAATGTGAATAATAAAATGCAACTAGCCATATAATGGTTAGGGATGCACAATATATCTATCATGTCAGTTATAAGACAACTTTGCATATTTTTGTTAATTCTGTATCATTCGATATTAGATATTCAAATGTTACAATGTAATCATCAGTTGTTGAGTATGATTACATTGTTAAATAAACAATGTAATCACACTGTACTTTTTACTTGCCTGAATGCATTTATTTAATTTACATATTTTGAAAGATTTTTTTGGTTTTATTTTAAAAAATATTTGTGTACTGCACATTTTTAATGTTGTGATGCCTGATGCCTTTCACTTATAGCATTTAAAATGACTGATTTTAGTGTTAATTGTATTTTCTTTTTTTAATATATATTTCTGTCTTGTTTTAAGGATATGTTTTATTTTTTATTTTATTTTATTTTGAACTTAAACTTATTTAGAAAAAAAAGTCTATATAATATATATTTTTTTATTTTATGGACATTTTATTTGCGATTAATCATTTGTTACAGTTTGGCCACTTGCCTACTGGGCCTTAAAGGGATATTTCACCCAAAAATTAAATTCTGTCATTAATTACTCACCCTCATGTCGTTCCAAACCCGTAAGACCTTCGTGCATCTTCGGAACACAAATTAAGATCATTTTGATGAAATCTGAGAGCTTTCTGATCCTCCACAGACAGCAACGCAACTGATATGTTCAAGGCCCAGAAAAGTAGTAAGGACATCATTAAAATAGTCCATGTGACATCAGTGGTTCAACCGTAATTTTATAAAGAATAGAAAACAAAAATAACGACTTTATTCAACAATTTCTTTTCTTCTGTGTCAGTACTCTTGTGAATGCGCGTCAACGACTGACACTGAAGAGAAGAAATTGTTGAATAAAGTCGTTATTTTTGTTTTCACAAAAAGTATTCTTGTAGCTTCATAACATTACGTTTGAACCACTGATGTCACATGGACTATTTTAAAGATGTCCTTCTTACCTTTCTGGGCCTTGAACGTGTCAGTTGCGTTGCTGTATATGGAGGGTCAGAAAGCTCTCGGATTTCATTAAAAATATCATAATTTGTGTTGCACAGATGAACAAAGGTCTTACGGGTTTGCAACGACATGAGGGTGTGTCGAATTTTCATTTTTGGGTGAACTATCCCTTTAAGTGAGAACCCCTGTTTTAGATGATAGGAACCTCTTTATAGAACTTTATAAATCAAAGCGTAGAAAAACAGCAGTGTCAATTTTATTGTAAGACATCAGAGCAGAATGAGTATGGAGAACTTCTCCCCTATGCTGTGAACTGTTTTTGTCTCTTTCTGAGTTATGGAGGGTGGCTGGATAGTTCAAGCCTCTCCCTCAGATGTTGAGCTCTCCTGCTGGTGTTGTCCTCTGAGTGACGGGCAGCGGGGAGTCTGCGGAGTTAAGGCCGGGGCAGGTGACATGGGAGACGGCTTGTCAGGATATGATAAACATTAACACATCATAGAGGAGCCCTGTCTATTCCGATTGTTTCCCTTTCCTGAAGTTCCAGAACCAATTGCGCTGACAGGACACATGCTCAACATTTGTGAAAGAGAGCTGCGGATTTTTGTGTTTGTGCCAACCATTACATACGTTTCATTTTCTCTTCTTTTGTAAGAGAGAGAGAGAAAGTGCGAGACGAAACCCTTCGAAGCAAGGCTGCAAGCTACACCCCCACTCTTTCTCAAACAGCGTCTATTGAGTTTCAGCTCTTTAATTGCTTTGGCTGAGACCTTTGGTTTTTTTTTTTTTCATTGTCTTCCTCTTTTCGTGAAAGAAGCGGAAGGCACTTTCGCACTGATAAGGAAAGAGCTGGTTTGCTGTAGTTTTTCTCAGTCTAAACTAATGGGAGTATACACTACATTTATTGAGTGGTTATAATGTTCTGTCACTTACATTTTTTCTTTCTTTCTTTCTTTCTTTCTTTCATCAGTCATTGCTGTCTGAGGTATTACTCTCAGAGCTTTTTATTATTTTATTTTATTTTATTTTTTATAGTTTCCAAGCAGACATTCTTTCCACAAAGTGACAGTGCTACCCAAATGAGCTGTTTTGTTTTATTTTATTATTTTAAGTTTTTTATTTATTTTTTTTTAATTTTGATATTTTACAAACAGACCTTGCTGTGAAGTGACAGTGTTACCCATTGATTTTATTTTATTTTATTTTATTTTATTTTACAAATAGACCTTCTTGCTATGAGGTGACAGTGTTACCCAATGATTTTATTTTTATTTTATTTAGTTTTATTTTATTGATATTTTTTTTTTTTATTTTATTTTATTTTACAAAACAGACCTTCATGCTGTGAGGTGACAGTGTTTGCCAGTAATTTGATTTGATTTGATTTGATTTGATTTTTGTGATATTTTTAACTATTTTATTTTCCAAGCAGACATTCTTGCTGCTCAGTGACAGTTATTTTACTGCCATTTATTTTTTATTACACGTTTTTGATCACATTTGTCATGTAACAATACTTATAGATGAGCTGAAACTGTTTTGTTGTCTAACACTTTGCATTTGTTTTGCAGGTTTCAACTTCCTGTGATATAATCACACCATGCCTGAGGGAGCGGGCCGCGACAGCCAGAAAAAAAACAGCAACCAAGGTCGGATGCCACTCAGTTAATATCAATGTTTGGAAATCTGAGCATAATGATGTAATATCCCTGTGAAAAGTTACTGACAGGAACCGCTCATTCATAATCTGATTTTGAAGGTCCTTTGTTAACTTCTACTGTAAGTTGTGACTGAGTTCAAAACCACAAACAAGAGCCTGGGATAATGACGAAAGATATATTTTCTGAGATATTGCACAATTTTCAATGGCGATAAGCCATCAAGTATGCCCAAGATAAGAGTGTCTATCAGGAATGAAATGCAAACAGTTATCAGGTTCAGATTTAGACGGGTGGTCTCCCTCTTGATATTTTTGGACCTCAGCCTCTCCTACTTTACAAAGAATGGTTGCTTACATTATCAATTCAAACAAACTGAACAAGACTGCTGGAAATGTGCTGACAATCACAATTGTTTAGGGTTGGTCACCTCTCTTTGGATTGGGCTCTCTAAATAATTCGTGATTGAAATAGTTCTGATCATGCAATAAAGACCAAGAGGCACATTTATGTTTAGAAAGAAGTTTTTATGTCACATAGAATCTGGAATATGTTGCTGTCAATATACCATGCATAACATCCCAAAAGAGCAATACATATACCTTCAAATATATGTGGGCATTTTCATATAATAAAAATGTCATAAATAATACAAACATCTTTAAGCATTTGACCCAAATGATGTCGTCCAGACCTCAGCTGGCATGTGTTGAGCTCTGAGAGCCTTTGGAGGGAACCGCTTGTATTTGGTTTCACCACTTCCTGTGACGGGCCGTCAGGTGCAGACTGGCACGGCATACAGGAAGTATCTCAACAGACGGATGAGCACTAAGATACGCAAATAAACATTCACTGCTTGAGCTCAGCTCTATCTTGTACTGTTATTTTGTGAGTCATTCCTGTTTTGAACTCTTTTGAATGTCTGTGTTGGAATTTAGGAATGTATTTCTATAAATGGGCATACCAGACTTTCAGAAATATTCAGTGGTCAAGCTCAGGCACCTAAACGTTATTAATTCTATCTCTACACAATGGCAAGAAAATAGGGTATAACTTAACTAACTTGAAGTTTTTTTTGTTTTGTTTTGTTTTGTTTTTTTGGATACTGATTTCTGTTGTTTTTCCAATAAAAATTATGTCTTTATCTGGAGGAGGAGGGTGTTATTAAAGAACTCACTTGTGTTAACTTGTGCTTACTTGTTCAAAGCTTTGGGGTACGATTTTTGATGCATTTATTTGATCAAAAATACAGTAAAAACAGTAATATTTTGAAATATTATTACAATTTTAAATAATTGCAATTTTAAAATGTAATTTATTTCTGTGATGGCTAAACCTGAATTTTCAGCATCATTTCTATCATTCTAATATGCTGATTTGCTGCTTAAGAAAGTGACCAATATTGAAAACAATTTACTTAATAGTATTAATTTGCTTAATACTTTTTTTTTTTTTGGAAACCGTCATACTTTTTTTTTTTTTTCAGGATTCTTCGAGTATAAAGTTCAAAAGAACAGCATTTATTTAAAATAGAAATCTTTTGTAATATTATAAATGTGTTTACGGTCACGTTTACTGATTGATTGAATGCATCTTTGCTAAATAAAATGAATTTCTTTCAAGAAAAAAAGATCCCAAACTTACTGAAATATACCAAATATATATATATGTAGCAGGAGTGACCTTTGTGATGTCATTTATCATCAGCTTTTCTTTGAAAAAGAACAGATATGGAAGGTCAGCATCTTCTCCATAAATTATTTCAGTTTATCTTGTTGATGTCATGGACATTCCTATTTCTGACATTCCTCTCTCACATGTTACAGGTATGGAGAATGATGTAATCGGTGAATCTTATGAAATCTGTCCAGATCATATTTGTTTCTAAAATAAAATTAAATTAATTAATTTTCTTTTACCAGTTTTAGGAGCCTGTTTTAGGATCATCAAGTTTGTGTTGTGACAATTTCTTTTTTCTTTTTTTTTTTTTTTTAAGTCTTCATTTAAGGTGAATTTTTTTTTTTTTTTTTGAAATTCACCCTAATACAAAGCTAATTCACCTTAATTCAGTGGTTCCTCGTGTTGTCTTGTTTCTCGAACACAAATGCACTTCAGTATTTTCCGGCAAGGACTGAAGAGTTTGACAGCTCTCTATGGTTTTGCGGTGTGTATGCTAATACACACTTAGACAGGAAATATCTCTATGAGAGAGCAGTGTGCAACAAGCCCAACTCACATTTTTTGTTGCATGGTTCCTGTTTGCTTTATTACTGATGAGGTCCTTTCAGTTCCTGCTGGATTAAGATTCAGTTGGATACTTGATGTCATTTGGTAGACGTTGGTAGCCATTTGCTTCAAATTAGTTATGAGTACTAACTAAACTACGGTGAGAAGACAATTCACAGCTAACCGCATTGGTGGTCTTTCCAGCTGATGCTGCAGTGCCTTGCAGATCAGGTATGTGATCTCTTTCTCTTGGCTTTCACTCATCTGGCCAAACGATTTCCACAGACTGCGATAACAGGCCTGATTCTCTGTTAGGTGAGCCTTGTTAGCCTCTTTATTGGAGTATGAATGGCTAAATAAAAGAGTTGAACAGTGTGTAGAAGATTTATCATTAAAATACCACAATTACTGGAACTCATAATAAGTACGTATCACTGACTAATAATTTATCGCAATTATGGACACACAGATCAAATTAAGGTGTTTTTTACATTATTATTTACTTAAGTGGATCGATGTCATTATGAAAATATAGGAAATTAGCTCTAATGTATTATTTCAGATTTCTAAAACAGCTGCACAATTCATCAAGTCATTCCATTTTCCGTTAAGAATCATATAATTATGAAGAACAGTATATGTGTGTTGGCTCACTCACATGTTCATCAGTCTTATCTAGAGATGGTTAGGTTTTGTTGGACATCCTGACCGATTTATCCACTCTAATTCATGCTTGGAGGCTCTTTAAACTTAATGTTGGGGATAAAGAAATCCATAGGGATGAGGTTTTGGGTGAAGAACTCCCCTGCTGATGGTTCTTCCATGCCATATGAAAGCTTCTGACTTCATGCCCAAGTAGTGACGGAGAGCGCTGTCTGTTTGCTTTTGTTCCAGAGGATGCACTGGGTTTACGTTGTCACACTTCATGCATCTGTCTGGCTGAATTTATGCTGCGCTTTGAACGTTCTCTTGAATGTTTTTGCACCCAGCAGCCTACTTGAGATCTTGAGATAGGCATCAAATGAAAAGCAAATGATGGTCATATTGGTGATGTATGTCTGGCCATGGAGGATTTTACAATTACATTTTTTCATGTGCGGCTGCCGCCATAGTGGTGCTGATCTTGGACTGGGGCCAGCAGAAGATAAACACATGCCTTCATGTACTTTATGAGTGTGTTTAAATCAAATTCACGCAATCAATATTACCGAAGTGCCTTCAAATCTTGTATGAAAGGGAGAAAGGGCCGCAAGCAGCTCCAGCTAACAGTCAGCTGGAATGCTTGATGGATGATAGGCAGACTTGGCAAGGAAGGGAGCGTAGAGAGTAACAGTTGAGTGCGTCGCCCTGCCTTCTAGGTCAGAAGAAATGGAGGATTGTTAGTCTCCACCGGTTTGTGCTCTGTAAATGGGCCACCATTGTGACAAGCACAGCCCAGCATTCAGCCTTAAACAATGGCAATCCTCACAGCGCTCTGTACCGGCCTGTGTTCACTTGCCTTGACGACCAGACTGTTGTGTTCAGTTTTGATACGGCTCTTCAGGCAGAACGTTACTGTTTTGTTTTAGATGTTCTGGTCGTCTGAGGGTATGGCTGATTGAATGACTTCTGGGTTTTCAGGTTTAATCATCCAGCAAATAGCAGTCAGGAAGTTGTGATTTTTGTTTCCTGTCTGTACAGGGCGTGCACTGCACCGTTTGATTGACAGCTTCTGTGGGTTTGCTGCAAGCTTAGTGTGATGTAGATTTGCAAAGTCACGCCTTTGAGGCAGGCAGAAAAATATTTGCAAGAAACACTTTGTAAGCACTTAGAGTTTGTCTTTGTACTCGACTGTTGGTTTGTACCTTACTTTGTATAAAAAAAATAAAAATAAATAATAATAATAATAATAATAAAATATATACATATTTGTATAATAATATATTACATATATTTATTTAAAATATATTTATATATTTGTATTATTTATATATAAAATATAAAATTAAAATATTTCAAGTAATATTTTAAAAATAAAAAACTATATAGATATATTTTTAAAAAAGTTTTTAAATCATAGATTCATCATAACATAACATAACATAACATAACATATAACATATATAACATAACACATAACATAACATAACATAACAACATAACACATAACATAACACATAACATAACAACATAACACATAACATAACATAACATAACATAAGGAAACCCAAAAAGGGAAAAAAAAAAAAAACACCTCAGAAAACATGAGAATATCAGACCAGTACAGATTATCAAAAAAAAAAAAGAGAGAGACAATGTGTATTTGATGAGAAATAAGTTTTATTGATAATAAGAAATTACTAATAAGTATTAAAATCATTGATTTTTGCATGCAGACTGGTATGCTCAGCGAGATCTCTTCTGGAATGCATGGGAGTTTACTGGGGGCTTCAAGAAGCGGGAGATTTAAGCCAAAGTCAAAAGCTCTTGTCTTGGAGAAACAATTGAGATATGAATAAGATTTAATTTGTGATTCTGCATAATAGTTCTTAATAATGTCTTAACTTTTTTTTCATTCAATAACCGAAAGTGCTGTATTATGCAGTGATCGCTAGTATCTTCACACTAAAATATTTCTGTTTCTCTCTGCTGCAGCTGCCAAACGCCCCTCCTCTGTGTCCTCGCTGAGTGGGATCGTGAGCCGTATGGCATCCTCGGGGGGCGCGTCCCGTGGGAGCTGCACCTCTGTTAACACGGTGTGCTCTGACAGTGACCGCGGGGCCAGTCTCAGCTCCTCTGCCTCATCCGCCTCGCTGCAGGATGGACACTCTTCCTCTTCCTCCTCATCGCTCCCCTATGGAGCCGTGCCGGCATACCCCGGGCCACAGCGCAATGGCTCCGACATCAGCCTGGACCTCACCCCTCTCTCCCTGCTGACGGGAGCCAGTCCCCTCCCCACCTCCACAACACCGCTGCCCAAACTCACTCGTCTGGAGAGGGTGGCGCTGGAGATAGTGGAGACCGAGCAGGCCTACGTGAGGGACCTCAAGAGCATTGTGGAGGTAAGGACCAGACACATGCTGATCTCTGTTCCTACAATGTTTCGTACTGTAACACAAAAACGACGCTGAGCTAATGTTGAAGTAATTTTTTTTAAATAATTTTAACCTTGAAGGGATAGTTTACCAAAAATAATTAAAATTCTGTCATTTATTCATTCTAATATTGTTCTAAAACACATATGCACTTCTTTCTTCTGTGGAACACAAAAGAAACTTTTGAAATATCTTGAGGTAAGGTGGGCTCTTTTGACTTGACCGTCCAGATAACCCTAGAAACTCGAAAGCAACCCAGTAAAAACCATTCAGTACACCTTGCAAAAGCCTAGAAACCCCCAAAACACAACTATAAACAGCTACTGTATCAACATCGTAGGAACAACCCAGAACAACACAACCTAGCGAGCACCTATAGTAATAGCCTAGAAACCATCAAAAAGCACCACAGCGAACAGTTAGCAAAACCTTAGAAGTCAGTCAGAACAACCTAGCATCAGCTTAGAAACCACCCAAAACACCCGAGTGAACAGCTACTGTAGCAACACCATAGAAACCCAGGACTCCTTAGCAAGCCCCTAGCAACAGCCTAGAAACCACCCAAAAATCCAGAGTGAACAGCTACTTTACCAACACCCAGGACACTGTAGCATGCCCCTAACAACAGTCTAGAAACCATCCAAAACACCACAACAAACAGCTAGCAACACGGTAGAAACCACTCAACCATCCAGAACAACACAACCTAGTGAGCACCTAGCAACAGCCTAGAAACCACCAAAACAAACAGCTAGAAACACCATAGAAACCATCCAAAACAACTTAGCAAGCCTCTAGCAACAGTCTAGAAACACCCGAGCAAACAGCTCCTATAGCAACACCCAAGAAACTACCCAGAACAGCCTACACTGTAAAAAGTGAAAGTTGACTTAACTTAAAAAAAATTGAGGAAACCCATTGCCTTAAAATTATTAAGTGCATAATAATTAAAAAAAAAAAAGTTAAGTGAACTTGACAATTCAATTAACTTATTTTTTTTAATTATCATTTACTTAAAAATTTTAAGGCAACGGGTTTCCTCAATTTTTTTTAGTTAAGTCAACTTATCACTTTTTACAGTGTAGCAAATATCTAGCAACAGTCTAGAAATCACCTAAAACACCACAGCGGACAGCTAGCAACACCATAGAAACGAGCCAGAACAGCTAGCAACTTCCTAGAAACCACTTAAACACTCTAGCAACCACATAGCAATCAATGGGAACCAGTCACAGCACCCTAGCATGGTGGTGATAAGGGTTTACATAGGCAAGAACCCCAATTCTAATGTCTTAAGTGTTTTTTTTTATAAATATGAATGTCAAACTTAAATTAGATGACTTTAAAGGGCACCAATTATGCCCCTTTTTACAATATGTAATACAAGTCTCAGGTGTCCCCAGAATATGTCTGTGAAGTTTCAGCTCAAAATACCCCATAGATCATTTATTATATAATTTTGAAAATGCCTGTTTTGATTCTTAGAAGCAGAAACATGCTGTTTTTGTGCATGTCTCTTTAAATGCAAATGAGCTGCTGCTCCCCGCCCCCTTTTCCAGAATAGCGCTGCCTTTACAGCTCGTACATTGGACACTCTGCCAAAAAAAACATCTGTTTGGTTTGGATTATCAACACGCTGAAATCATGCGTTTTAGAGCCATATTAGGTTGGTTTTCTGATATAGGGTTTTCTGAGCGCACACATCCAAAGCACGCACACAGAAAGCGGCTGTCACGTGGCATGTGAGTACTAAACTAAGTTCTCTTTCATGTCTTGTTGCGCTTAAATGGTTAAATACACACAAGTTTATGTTAAAAAGAACAGCTGGGAAACACATCAAATGTTTATATTAGATATGTGTATTAAGTGACAAGAGTGTACAGTATCTATAGATGTTTTTCCTGAACACAGAAGTCACGCCTGACTCTTAAGCAGAAGGATGCTTTGCATTTCTGGTCTGCAGTGTTTCTAGTCAAATTAGCGTATATTCTGAGTTGATAATCTAATTCTAATCCTATTAAAATGTTTTTAAAAAGCACATGGCTCCATAGCGCCACCACTTTACAGTGTTGCAATGACCGTCATTTGTCAGTGCCTCAAAGTTTAATGAGTCTGTAGAAGACACGAACCGGCCAATGTTAGCTACATTAAAAACAGATGGGCACTATTTGAATGGGTTCCTATGGAGACCGGAACAGAAGAGGATCCAATTGGAAGTTAGAATTCGTAATGGCGGTGCTCATCATTTACTCAGGAAAAAGGTCTATACTGCTGTCTACGCTGTTAATATGACCTAAACAATAAAATAAAAACAGAAAATTACTCACTGGTCTCGACAGAATAAGTTCTATAGCTTTACTAAGAAGACATTTTTTACTTGAATGTTGCTTTTAAATGATCTTGCGTGAAGACACATGGCGGATTGTGTGCGGCTCACTCAGGGCAGGGTCCCTGCTAATACGGCAGTGTCCGTCAACAGTAGTGGGTGGGGCCTGTAAAATGTGACATCACATTTTACTAGGGGTGTAACGGTACATGTATTTGTACCGAAACACGCACGTGTACCGAACGAAGCGTTACATTTTTTCAGGAAATTCAGACAATAAATGCAATTTTGACGCTCTTTGATGTGGCAAGACAGATTGCTGTATCAACACCTTAGTTCTGATGGCAGTGCGGCGCACGAGTGAGTGTGATCACCCCTTCCTTTTTTTTTTTTTACTAGTTTTAAGGTGAAACAAACTGAACATCTCACCCCTCATTTAATCACTCAATTAGTGCTTCAACCATGGAAAGACGTCATTAAAACGGCTTGTAAACAAAATGTCACGAAGCATTTAATTTACTTCAAGCAAGTCATCATTGTCTACTGCTCATTATTTTCTAGAGACATTAAGTCTAGAGAACAGCATTTTGTGAAATATTAGATTATTACTTATATATAGATTATATTTTACTTTACCTCTTAGTGATGTCTTAATTATTTAATGTAGGCTATGTTTAAATAAATCTGTCATGTAACAAGTTATGACAGCCAATCTGTAAATTATTATATTTCAACAAAAAATAGAAATTGCATAATTTAAAGTTAATTTAAAAACAATTTACATGTTTGCATACAATTGTTTCATTTGAGTGTTGATTATTATAGTTAAAAATAAATAGTAATTGAATTTAAATTTGGGTTCTGTTGTTAATTGTAACCTTACAGTAATGTGAAAGGGCTCCCTATAGTTTAGAGCAGAAGCTGAGGTAGATTTTTATCCCTAAGAAAACTAATTAATTGAATTTATTTAAAGAAAAAGCAGTTTGTTCAGTAAACCATTTTTTAATTTAAAAAAAAAAGCAGTTTGTTTAGTTTTTTTCCTCCTGCTGTACTGAAACCATACTGAACCGTGACGTCAAAACCGAGGTATGTACCGAACCGTCATGTTTGTGTACCATTACACCCCTACATTTTACACTACTTATGATTTATGGGGATTAAAAAAAAAAAAGGAGCGTGGATTTTTATCATTTATAGGGTGGTTGTGTACACACAGCCAACACACATTTATGTTCAAACATGTAAAAGTGAATTTTGCATAATAGGTGCCCTTTAAAAAAAGACTCTGAATGACTGAGGAATGAATACTATTATTTTTGCTGGTCCAAAGCCACCCAGGTGGTGCTGCATTCTTTTGAGCTCTAGGATTGCTCAGTCACAGAAGCTCATCCAGATCAGCATTTATACCATCATATCTCTTCGCCCACCCCCGACCCTGTATGTATTCCAGGACTCATATAACAGACAGCAGAGAAAACCCAGCCCTTTCTCTGTGCCAGCGGCGATTTTAAAATGTGATCATTGTGAGATTCTGTTGTGCCATTCATCACACATTCAGGTGGAGCAAAGGAGGTGATGGCACTGGATGAAAGCTCCAATAAATTCAGACTGTCACTTCAAACGCATCTCTGCTCTGCTTTTTGCATGCACAGCGCTGATCCGGGACAATAAGAAAGCTGTTGCTCAGCATTTCAAACGCACGCACACACAAATCAGAGCGTGATGTAAATATAAGAGACTCTTTGTGGATGCTTTTCAACACATTCATCATATTTCCATGCACAGGTTGCTGGAAGATTAGACCTCCACTGTGACCTCCAATGGGGGTCATGGATACGCACCAAGACATGTTATGCCTTGTTCACATGGGCAGCTATTTTTATTGGTACTAGTTGCTGTTTATTTGCATTTCCTTTTTCTCAAATTTGGGGCCAATTTAATTTTTGTTTATATATTTTTATTTAGCAAGGTCCATTAAATTGATCAAAAGTGACTGTAAAGTTACAGATTTCTATAGCAAATATATCCTGCTCTTTTTAAACATCTAAGAAAAACCAAAGAATCCTGAAAAAAGTATGGTGTTTTCCACAAAAATATTAAGCAGCATGTCTGTTTTAAACATTGATTATAATAATAAATATTTCTTGAGCACCAAATCGGCATATTATGAGATAAGATGTGAATGGAGTACTAAAAATTCAGCTTTGCCATCACAAGAATATATATATATATTTTTAAACCTATTAAATAAAAAAAGTTATTTTAAATTGTAATAATAGTTTGCAGTATTGCTGTTTATATATTATATTTGATCAAATCAATGCAGCCTTGTTAAACAAAAGAAAACTTTCAAAAACATAAAAAATACCAAACTTTTTAAATGGTAATGTATTTTTTTAGCCCATCAACGTGTTAACAATTTTTTTATCACTTTTTTTCATGTGTATTATTACAGTTTGCTTTCTAAAGATCCAAATTATAAGAATAATTTGCAGTTGCATACTATCGACAACACTTATTATAAATAAAAGATTTAAAAAAAAATCTGTTTTCTCTTAAATGTTTATGCATCTAACATTAATAGCAAGCAAAATAAATCAATAAATTAATAAATTATTAAAAATTAAAAAAGATATGCGTAAATGTCAAGTTAATATAATGTAAATATTAAGTAACTATATAAAAGACATTATTTAACATTATTTAATAAATTTGTAACTATAAATGTGAGATATAACCAATCAAATTTCATCATATTTTGGGGTCCTTGGCATCAATTTTTTTTTTTTTTTTTTTTTTTTTTTTTTGAAAAACCTGGATTAAAACAACAAACCGTGCAGGTTTAGCTTGATTGGTGCTGTTGCCTGGGTCTGGAGAGAGAAGTGAAAGTGGTCTGTCATGAGTGACAGGGTCATTGTGAACAGCCTCTGAACTCATGGGAATATTGCCAGTGCCAGCCAACAGGTGTGCGTGTATGTACTGTATAGTATGTGTGTGTTATCCTTTGTATCTGTGACTGATTGATTTCAGAGGCTCATGGGTACATAGGCCGGAGGTTGGGGAATGCCTGAAATGTTACTCTTTTTCCCTTTTGCTGATGGTTTATTTGAAGCCGAGCTTTTCATAAGCCAATAAAAAGAGAAGGCATGCAAGCTTATGCTGCTTTATGAAAAGATGCCTTCAGATCAAATAGCCATAAATTGGTTGTTGAAAGACACGGATCATGCTGAGGAATGCTGCTGTTTTATCAATCTGTGGTCTCAAAATGGAGGCTGAGTGGTGGATGGTTTTGTGGACATAGTGCTGACTCTGGGATATGTGTGGATGATGTCTGATTGGAGTCATACCGAGCCGGGCTCAGTTTCTATTAGTAAGAGCCGTCTGGTTTTGATAGAAAGCGTAACAAAGAATGATGTCAAGCTAGCTGGAAACGAGATGTGCATGAGCTCACAGTGCACGGCTTTGCTGTAGGTGACTGTTTTGCTTGGTGTTTGTGTGGGTTATTATTAGTTTGTGAAGTGTTGTTTGGTGACATTCAGGTGTGGTGGGTTCAGCTCCAGTGTGTGTGTGTGTGTGTGTGTGTGTGTGTTGATGTGGGGAGCGTTTAGCGGAGCAAGACTGAGAGATTCCCCCTTTTTGTTTCAGCTGCATTTCAGCCAAATAGGACAGGAAATTGGGGGACGAGGGGGGCTTGGCTGTTGCCCCCATTCTGGGGCACAAGTGGAGATGGAGAGGGGCTGCTCATGAGAGAGAGGGACCGACTCCTGTTCCAAACTCCAAACTGACCTAGTTTCTCAGACAAAGACTCTGAGAGTGTTTAACTTCTGTTACAATCTCTCTCTTTCTCTCTCGTTCTCTCTCTCTCTCTCTCTCTATTGTCTGCCACCTTTCCAAACTTCCTCTCGTTGATAACGTTTTCTTTCTTTCTTTCTTTCTTTCTTTCTTTCTTTCTTTCTTTCTTTCTTTCTTTCTCTCTTTGTTCACCAGTCTGTTTGTGTCTTTTTTCTCTTATCATCTGTCAAGCTGTCTTTTTATTTTTGTCTTTTATTATCTTTTCTTTTTCTTTGTCTGTCTTCCTGTGTTTGTCTGTCCTTTTTTCTTTTCTGTCTGTCCTTTTCTGTTCTTTTTTCTGCCCTTCCTCTATCGCTCTATCTCTCTCTTTTTCTTTTATTTGTATTTTCTTTTCTTTTTCTGTCCTTCATCTATCTATCTATCTATCTATCTATCTATCTATCTATCTATCTATCTATCTTTTTTAGTCTAGCTATCCATCTTTTTCTCTCCTCTCCTCTCCTCTCCTCTCTTTCTTAGTGTTTTCTCTTGTTCTGGTCCATATCTCATATGTGAACATTTATGTTTTTCTTTTTGCCAGACTGGCTGTCATAACACACTTCATGTATGCTCTAGTAAGTCATTTGGGTCGGCATCTGCCAAGAAAATGTGCACATAACTTATGGTTCCTTTGTCTGTGGCTGGTCCCACTTGTCTTGCACACTTTGCTTTCATAACTCACAGTGTAATCCTCCGATTTCCCCTCACCTCCTGGATTTTCACTCTTCCCCGAGTAGCTGTGTCATCACTCATCTCTTCATCTAGCGCTCCGGTTTTGCCATATGTCACTCTCATGAGCGCCGTTCGTTCAGGGGAATTCTCTCCGGTCTACGGCTGAGTGTAAATCACCGTAATTACAGTGTCCATGTTCCCCCTGCCTTGTAAAGGTGCTGAATGCGCCAGTCCCTTATTTTCTGGCTCATTTTGCCCCCACCTCAGCATGTTTGCCTTCCCAGACGCCTTGTGGCTCTGGAAACAAACAGAAGAGGAAAAAAGACCCCACGTTTTACAGTCCAGGAATGCAGAGGCACAGGGAAAGCTGGAGGGAGACTAAAAGAGCCCCTTATAAAGCCAGACCGCTGTCTTACAGGACTCATATGGTTTGTTTATTTGTACCTATTTATTGTAGCGGTTCAATTTGAGTCTTTTTTTAGTTTGTTTTGCCTGGTGGCCTTTTTTTGTTGGCTCCAGTGTCCGTAGTTTCTCTCTGGAGATTGTAACTGCCATTCTTGGCACTTTCCCGTAGTCCATTGCAGTCTGGTGGAATTTGTTTGTCTATGTTGGCTTGTTGGTTTTGGTCTCAGGGCTTGGTTATTAAGGGTTAATGAGGCCAGGCACTGATAAACAGACTTGATAGATAGCGCTGTTTAACTCTTCAAGCCCAACAGCCAGGAACCAGACCACTCCTGAGACCATTTGCCTCAGCTCTATTTTGGTTTTTGGCATCTGTTGGACACAAAATAGGCTGTAAAATATGATTAACTTTCTAATTTAATGCAAAACGCATTTTACTCATTAAGGCAAGAATGTATCTTCCTAACGGCAACATTATTATGATTATAGTGTTGGAAAACCACTTCAAGCTGAAAATCTCACTACCCAAGGTTGTTGGTTTAGTATAAGTGATAGCTAATTATTACGCTATGCTGTAGATTTTCTTTTAAAGAAACATTCTGGGTTTAGTACAAGTTAAGCTCAGTGGATATTGTGGCATAATGTTGATTATCACAAAAAAATAATATAGACTCTTATTTTCTTTAAGAAAATGATAGTAAATGGAGCCCCTTTTTACAGATTTAAAAGCAAAAATGTGAAGCATTTTATAAAAGCACTTACATTGTAAAATGTATGTATTATTTGAGCTGTAAGTTGTTATTGTAATTTTTGCAGTCATTTGTAAGTTGAAAAATTGGATAATTACCATTAAAAATTGTGGGATCGGTAAGATGTTTTGTATTTGTTTTTGTTTTTTTACAAGAAGTCTTTTATGCTCACCAAGGCTGCATTTATTTGACAAAAAAAAAAAAAAAAACTGTAAAAATAAGTAATATTGTGAAATGTATTACAATTTGAAATAACTACTCTCATTTTCAATATATTTTAAAATTTAATTTATTTCAAACCTGAATTTTCGACAGCAATTACTTTAGTCTTCAGTGTCACATTTTTTACTGTTTTTTTTACTGCGATATTTACTAGATAAAATCACTTAATACATTTTTTTTTGTGTAAAGTTACACTACTGTTCAAAAATTTATGGTTAGAAAGCTTAATATTTTTAATATTTTTATAAACGATTCTTGTGAGCAATAGCATAAATGCAGAAAATGTTAGTTTGCTACAGTAAAATCATATTAACATGAATATCATTTACGTCTTTTGGCTAAACTGTTGAAACCATAATTATTTTGATGTTTCATATTGGCCCTTTTCACTTCCATCCTACGTTTCTCACTGTGACCCAGATCTTCCTTAAACTTTAACCCAGTTGAACTGCTTCCCTTTAACACAGTATTAACCAACCACTTCAAAACTGAGAAAGTTTGGTGACCCCCAGTTTCTCTGTTCCTCGGCAGGCGGCCTAAACCTGCCAGTATTTTACATGGTATGATGATGAGAACGTTTTCTCATGAGACCAGCTTATGACTTTTTTCGAGGTCAGAGGTGAAAGAGCAGAGAGAGAAAAGATAAATATTGTTAGAGGGGCTCCTTTTAACCACTGTATTAGTTGCATGGTTTGCTTTTTTTTTTTTGCTTTTTTTTTGCACGGCTTTGTACGTTTACTCTGAAGATCATTGAGGGGCTCAAGTGTGGCATCCATGGTAATTACATTACAGCGATTCTTGGTGTCGAGAGAGATCATTCAGGGGTGAGAGTCACGTCCTGCTGTGTCGGAACCATTTATAGTCTCTTTTTAGTCCATGAGTTATGAATCAACTGCATTGGGAAAATGTAATGGAATAGAGGTACTTCACCAATTTCACAGGTCTCACAGGAGTTTTCTGAATCACTAACAAGCAAAGCAAATTCAAGTGTGAAAATGCCTAGTGTGATTTCTGTGAGGTCATCCATGCTCAATTTTTTCGCTTTCTGTCTCTCAGGACTATCTTGGCTGCATTATTGACTGTGGTGACTTGCCTCTCAAACCTGAGGAGGTCAGCACCCTCTTCTGCAACATCGAGGACATCTATGAGTTTAACAGGTGGGTGTCTTCATTCTTTATGTCTGTCTGGGTGGCACCGGTGTCTGCTGAATTTGTCTCGAACACAATGACTGGCTTGGGTCCTGATCTGTCCTACCATGAGGGACAATGTGCAGATGTCTGCCAAGAGCGAGTATACGCCATTTCTGATGCACTCCAGCAGACTGTCCCTGGACTGCTGTAGTTGATCTGGAATGCTCTTCAGGAGACATTTTCTCAGTCGTCGTCATAACTTAAGCTCTTTTTAAAAGACATGCAGCTTATGGTTTTTTTTACACTGCGAGTTCATGCATGATCCACCGAACAATTTAGTCAGTCTTGTTATGTATCTGTTTCACACTGTTTATTGCAAATGACACTCTGTGTTTATTTCAGACTTGTACGCATGGTTTAGCCCAGAGGTTTTTGTGTTGGTGGGTCGCTGCTACTTGCCACTCATACATCCTGTTTTTACATAATTCTCTTTCTTGGTTCACCTCCACTCCACATCATCCCTCTAATGACATTAGGCAGTTTCGAAATTGAACATGGCGCCTTACTGCCAGCTCTTGTGGGAAATGATCTTGGCTGTGCTGAAAACAGAAAATCTTAAAAATTCTTTGGTGTCCTCATGACCTTATTTAATAAAAACTTACTTTAATAAAATGGCAGGAGTTTTCTTCTCATCACAACTGCTTTTGGCCTCTGCTTGAGATTATATTGGCATGTAATGAGTAGAGTTATTAGTTTTTAGGAATATTCTTAAAGGGATAGTTCACTTGTAAATAAATGATCTTTCATAATTTACAGTTTGTAGCATCCACAGGCTGTCAAGCTCCAAAAAATGACAAAAAAGCACCATATAAGCAGTCCATACTGTATGACTACACTACTTTTTAAAAAGTTTGAGGTCGGTAAGCTTATTTATTTGTCTCTAAATGGCTCATTTTTTTTGTTTAAAGTGTCTCACCAAGGCTGCAATTATTTGATCAAAATTACAGTAAAAGCAGTAAAATTGTGAAATATTATCGCAATTTAAAATAACTGTTTTCTATTTGAATATATTTTAAAATGTAATTTATTCCTGTGATAGCAAAGCTGAAATTTCAGCATCATTACTCCAGTATTCAGTATCACATGATCAGAAACCATTCTGTTATGCTGATTTGTTGCTTAAGAAACATTTCTTATTATTATCAATGTTGAAAACAGTTTTGCTGCTTAATATTTTGGAAACTGTGATAACTTTTTTTTTTAGAATTCTTTAATGAGTAGAATTAGAAAGTTCAAAAGAACAGCAATTTTTATATATAAATCTTTTGTAACATTGTAAATATCTTTACTGTCACTTATGATCAAATAAATGTGTCCCAGTTGAATTAAAGTATTAATTTCTTTGTATAAAAAATCTCAAACCTTTGAACAGTAGTGTGTATATTCTAATTCATCTGAAGCTACATGCTATATTTACATGATTAATAGACTGAAATTTAAGTCACTCTAAAATGAAATCAAATCATTCTTTTAACTTAGAATGAATAATGGCTGAAATTTGGTCTGTTCATCCCACAAAGCTTTATGTTTATGAAAAACAGGGAGTTGGAAATTATTCAATATTTCTTTGATTGTGTTCAGAGAAAGAATAACAGCATGTGGGTTTGGAACGACGATGATGGTGAGTAAATGATGACAATTTTCATTTCTGAGTGAACTACCCCCTTAAATCAGCTCTCGTGCCTCTGTAGTTGTTAAGACTATATAAAATGAATGACTGACCTTGTTTTTTCCCCTCTTTCTTATAGTTTAAACACACAAAGGCTCTCTCTTTGTCTGTTCTTACTCTTAAAAGCCCTCTGCTCATTGCTGTGGAATGTAGCCCCTGTATTCAGACTTGATTCTGTTGAATCTACTTTCTTGGCTCCTTTCTTAGGACACATACAGATGTCATTTTCCTCTTAGCCAAAGCAGCCGGGCTCCGAGGTAGAGCTCAGGCCCCTGTGGTGAACGAGGCACACATGACCTGTCAGAGAGTGAGGGTGCAGCCAAGCGAGCAGTGCATCCTGGGACAGCAGACAGGACTTATTTTGTTCCCACAGACATCTGTCCAGTTATAGTGAAGCATTGTAAATTGTTACCTTTGCACTGGAATGCTGCATTTGTCTTTTGCAGCGACTGCAACAGAACAGGCTGTTTTTGTTGGCTTGGGAATCTCCTCTCTATTTTGCAGTGATGAAAACATTCCACTGCTGACTCATTCTTGTGTTTTGCAAGTTCTTTTAAAACCTTATTACTAGTTCTTATTGTTCTAGTTTTATTTTAGCGTTTGTAATCGCACCCTTATGTTTTTTTTTTGTTGTTGTTTTTTTTTTCCCATTCTGATGGCCTTAAATGGGTGTTAAAACTTAAGGGTCAGCTACATGGCACATTGTGACTCTTCAGAATAGACCTTTTTAAAGCCATACTAAATACATAATAAATATACACTTTCAAAACTTTGGGGGTCAAAGCTTTTTGAGCTGTTTTTTTTTTTTTTTAAGAAAATAATACTTTTATTCAGCAAGGACACATAAAATTGATCAAAATGACAGTAAAGACATTAATAATGTTCCAAATTTCAGTTTCAAATACATGTAGTATTTTTGTACTTGAACTTTGAACTTTCTATTCATTAAAATAAACCTGAAAAAACACCATTTCCACAAAAATATTAAGAAGAACTGTTTCGAACACTGATAATAATAAATGTTTTTTGAGCCCAAAATAAGCATATTACAGTGATTTCTGAGGGATCATTTGACCCTGAAGACCTAAGACTGGCTGATGAAAATTCAGCTTTATCATCACAGGAATAAATAATATATTAAAATAGAAAACAGTTATTTAAATTGTAATAAATTTTCACAATATTATATTTTTCATCAAACAATTGCAGCCTTGGTGAGCATTTGCATTTGCATAATTTGACAAAAATTACAGCTTGATTTCAAATGACAAAAAAAAAAATATATATATCCTGCTCAAAAGTGATATTAGGCTTGATTTTTTTTTTTTTTTTTTTTTTTTCCTTTACACTTCACATTTTATCTTAAGTTTGTCTCCGAGGTAACCAAGCACACTAACTTAAGAAAAAAAAAAAAACATTTTATAACAACCATGGGACAGTCATAATTTAAAAAAAAAAAAAAATTATATAATTAATTTTCATAATAATTTATTTTTAATGATATAAGTAGTATGCATAAATATTTTTTCACATTTTTTTCAAATTTTCCATTTTTTCATATTTTTTTCAAATTTTCAATTTTTTCATATAATGAATTTTCAAAAGGCATCCAGATAATTTTTATTGATTTTAATGATTTTAATCAAATTTGTTTCTTTAAAAAAGATTTATAAAAATGGGACACCATAGTCATGTAGCAAGTACGCATCAAGTGTACCATTTGAGTCAGGACCATTGAGAGACAGATTTCCTCCATTAAGTGAGATAGCAACAACCTTTACGCACTCCTTTGTGTGCTCATACGGGGTCACGGCCTGTCAGTGTACCATGCTTTTACTTCATCTTAGATTCAAATACACCTTAACACTGCGTACACTCACGGTTTATTTCTTAATAAAGACAAATCTGGTTTTCCTAAAGCACACATCTCACTGTCCTTGTGTCTCCCCACTGTCTCACTGTCTGCTTTGATCTCGTTTGAGAGAAATAATGGATGTAGATTTGTCCTGAGGATTTGTATATTGCATAAAAAAGAAGAATGACTGTGTGAATTTCCCCCACCATAGGATGCTGTGTCTCCAGCAAAAATAAAAGCTTGACTGCTGTGGGAAATACGAGCTAGATGAAAGGAACCGTAATGTAGCGAACTTCTGTTTGAGTTATACACACCATGTTAATGGATGAATGGTGGGAGTAGGACAAAAGAAAGAGATGAGACGAGGAGGAGAGTATGAATCGAGACAAGACGACAACTTATGAGTTGAGTCCAAAAAACAGAAAGGGTGAGGTGAAGACTGAATGGGACAAAGGGAATTGCATTTTTTATATTCAGGGCCTCTTGCAGGTAACTCCCTGTTTTTGGTCATAACTCCTGAAAATAAATAAGTTGGATTTTTTGCTGGTGTTTATTGTAGTTTGTTTTATGGTTTTACTACATGTCTTAGTAGCCAGTTCTGACATGGTCAAAGAACCAATCTGGTGTCTTAATGTCTTAAATTTCTCATTTTACCTCAAGTAATACCGCAAACACTTTTGTATGTACTGTATCTGGCAAAGAAGAACCTGGGAAAGTATTTAGCATGCACGTAACACATATTTCAAGTCTCAAACTATTGGTCCGCCAACACTTTCCTGGGATTTGAGAGAAGGGGCCAAAACCTCACAAGATTTGCCAAGATCTAATTGAATCCAACTTATCTACTACAGTTCGGACTAGAAAGCAGATACTTGTGGCTTTGAATCGACAGTAACGTCTTTATTGTTTTACAATTCCAAATTATGGAACTATGTGTTGTTATTATGCCACACCTTTCAAGACAATCAAGTCATCGCTCAGGAACATCCCATCCTTACAGGCACCTCGAACACCAAGCTCTTTGGACAATCCAAGAAAGCATGCCTGAACTCAATTCCGTTTCCTTTATAACCACAGTGAAGTCCCCCTACCACAAAGGTCAGCCACTAAATGAATTTCATCTTCAGAGGGGAAGAGAGGATGAAGAAGGCTGCGGTTTGCTTCCGAACTTTTCCCCTCAGCCACATGAAGTAAAGTCCATAGTGTTTAGAGAGTGTCGCGTTATTTTTTTTCACGATATAGAAGGAGGGTTTCCCTCGAGACTGACCAGCCTGGCGGTTTGTGGGCCTCTCGGGAACAACAGTTGGAGTTTCGCTAATGGACTGAATGAAAAACGGCGTGCCTGGTCGAGCCGTCATATAGCTTTCGTTCAACCCTTCCTTCAAAACACAGTCAGGGAATGTCAAACCATTCATCCTCGGTTGAAAAAGTCCCACTGGCCACAAGAGATCATATCAAACTCCATAACACTGAGGGAAAATCCATTTGATTCCATCTCGTGTTTGAGGTACAATAGAGATTGTTTCACTAAACCAAACCCAAGCTTCCTTTATTGCATTCCAGACACTGTTACTAGCCAATATAATTCAAAATTGATGTTTTCCATTGATTTACTACCTGAAATGAGACTTTTCTCCACCAGCAGAATGCACTGCAGAAAGGTTTCCAATTTTGACTGTGGGGATATTGGGGTATGTTTGGAGGAAATCGAGCCAAAATGAGAAGTATCCCATCTGTGTGCATTTAAGCAATGGTTTGGTCTAAATGATAAAAAAGAAATGAATGCTGTTTGGAAACGCAGGCTGGAGTTGGAGCCCGTTCCAGTCAAGAGTGTCCTCTTGAAACTCCAGTCCCAGATGTTTCCTCAGAAAGGGAATAACATCATTTAGACAAAGACATAGTCCAAGTCTCATGTCAGAAAACTGGTCTTCATATGGCACACAATGAATTTGTCAGCTTGCAAATGCTTTTGTGAGACTATGTGAGCAGGAATACGTGTCATGCACCAAAACTGATCGATTCTTGTTTTTTACAGTGAGCTTTTAGAAGATCTGGAACGTAGTCCACATGCGGCAGCCATAGCAGAGTGCTTTGTGGAGAGGGTAAGCACATGACTTATTAAAATATACATTTCTTCCTGTTCTTTCCACACAATGCACATACAGTGCCTTGCGAAAGTATTCATACCCCTTCATTTTTTTTTTTTTTTTAAGTTAAACTTAAAAGTTAAACTGCTTTTAAATGACTATTTTTCCACATCAATCTATACTCCATACACCATAATGGTGAAGCAAAAAAAAAAAAAACGGTTTTTAACATCTTCGCAAATTTTTGAAACAACCAGGCGTTTGAAACAACCAGGACTCTTCCTAGAGCTGGCCTCCTGGCCAAACTGACCAATTGATAGAGAAGTGATTTGGTTGGTGTGGTGACCAAGAACCTGATGGTCACTCTAGTTGAGCTCCATGATCATATGTGGACACAGGAGAAACCTACAGAAGGACAAACATCACTGCAACACTCCACCGATCTGGGCTTTATGCCGGTGTGGCAAGACTCAATCCTCTCCTCAGTGAAGACACATGAAAACACACTTAGAATTTGCAAAAAAAAGTACCTAAAGGACCCTCAGACTGTGAGAAATAAGATTCTCTGGTTTGATGAACCTCAATTCTAAGCATCATGTTTGAAGCAAACCAGGCACTGCTCATCACCTGCAGAGTACCATCCTAAAAGTAAAGTGTGCTGGTAGCAGCCTCATACTGTGGGGCTGTTTTTCAGCGGCAAGGACTGAGGGACTCATTGGAGGAGATGAGAAGCTCAATGCACTAAAATATCGAGATAGCCTTAATGAAAACCCATTCAGAACCTCAGACTGGGCAGAAGGTTCACCATCCAAAAGGACAATGGACCTAAACGAACAGCAAGAGTGGTTTATAGACAACTGTGAGTGTCCTTGAGTGGCCCAGCCACAGCCTGAGCTTGAACCCAATCAAATATATCCAATATCTGCCCCGTCCAACCTGACAGAGCTTGAGAGGTGAAGAGGTGAGGAGAAGAATGACAGATAATTGCCAAATGCTGATGAGCAAAGCTTGTCGCATCAAACAAAAAAAGGCTTGAGGCTGTAAAGGTGCTTCAGCTATATATTTAGTTAAGGGTATGGATACTTATGCAATGTACTTGTTTCAGTTTTTTTATTTTTTAATAAATTTACGAAGTTGCGGCAATTCTATTTTTGCTTTGTCAATATGGTGTCCGAAGTGTAGATTGATGTGAGGAAAAAAAAGGAATTTAAAGGAGTTTAACATAAGGCAGCAACATAAAAAAAAATATGAAAAAATGAAGGGTTATGAATACTTTGCAAGGCACTGTATCTCAAGACAAGGAGTTTGTGTTTTAATGCACGTCATTCTAGAAGTGTTGTCTAAGGAAAATCAAGTTTTGTTAATTTGTAATCTTGGGACCCTCGCTTGGCAATATGGCAGAAGCACACAGATATGTTTGGGTCGGAAAAACTGATGGACTCTGTGAAACGAAACCTAAACATATCAGCAAACAGCGCTGAACTTTTAACACATGCACACGTCAACTAAGTGCATTTGCAGACACTTTTGGCGTTCTTGTCTCCACACCACAATGACACAACAATGAGCAGACCAGTCTGGGATGGGAACCAGACAAGGACATCATTGTTTGGAGTGCTAGAGAGGTCGAATGTGATCATGGCTCTTTCTGCAAAGATTTGTTTCATGGTTTGGAAGAAGGAAATCATTCTTTACCTTTAAATCGCCTGAGGCTATGTCTCTATCTCAAGCACCAAGACCCAATGTTTACCTCCTGCTGAAATGGCCACTGTTAGAATCAATTAGCGCTGGCCTAGGAAGCAGAGAGTACATTCGATTAAGCCATTACCGGTGGGTTATTTTGAGGGTTTAGCTCAATTGAACCTTCTCTAATGTTGCAGTGTCTCAAAGTCAAGTTTTTTTCCCCATAATGTCTGCAACATCAAAAAAATGAAAACTTGTTCTAAATCAAGCAGTGCCTCTAGACTAGATATCAGGCTCCAAATAGAGCACAACGTATTAGATGTGTTTACATGCTCGTACAGATGTAGTTCAGTGACTGTAACTCTGCATCTGCTGAGCTGCCTATATCTGGTCAGATCTGGGTATACTGGCCATTGCCAAAGCAGATGATGGGGTTCACTTGACTGAATTGTTTTGGTACTGCTTCTGATTTTGGTACACAAACATTTAGTGGAAAAATCTCCCACATACTGCCAAGTGAATGCCAGTCTAGACTGTGCCATTTTTATTCGTCTGTTATATTTTTGTCTGGTTTCATAACTCTGAACTTTCTGTATATTTTTGATGCCCATAGTTAGTAGTGTACTTTTGTTCATAGAATGAAAGCATTACCTTTGAAGTCAATATTGTAACAATTTATTATTTTGTTTTTTTTAGAGTGAAGCTTTTGACATTTACACCATATATTGCATGAATTACCCCAAGTAAGTGAAGAATATTTCTATTCCTCTGATATGATTATTAAAGTACCATTCAAAAGTTTGGGTTGGTTAGATTTTTGTGTGTTGAATAAATGAATACTCTTATTCAAAAAAAAGGTTAAACAAAAATGATAGTAAAGACATTTACAATGTATTTCTGAAAACAAAATCTATCATAGTTTTCAACATTGATAAAAGTAAGAAATATTTCTTGGGCACCAAATCAGCATGTTAGAATGATTTCTGAAGGATCATGGGACACTGAAGACTAGAGTAATGAAGCTGAAAATTCAGCTTTGCCATGACAGGAATAAATTACATTTTGAAATATATTCAAATACAAATGCAATAATATTTCACAGTATTACTGTTTTTACTTAATTTTAATCAAATAAATACAAGCTTGCTGAGCATAAGAGACACAAAACAAATGATTAAATGTATATTTAAAAAAATGTATTTTAACTGTAAATATAGCGTTTTGAACTGCCGAAGTAGTTACAAACCTTAATTGCCCCGCATGTATCCCTGAAAGCTCTGTTGCTTAATGATAAAAGTATGTGGCATTTTTGTGGAAAGTATAATTAGAATCATGTGATGTAGATGTCAACCACAGTGATGTATAGTCATGTAAGATATTTTTGATGAATGTCATGTGATTTTAATTAGTCAGTGTTAGCTATATGTCTAGTAGAAAAATTAGACATATCAGAGGCAAACATGCTTGGGTGATGACTACTTGGAAATAGTTTTCAGCCCCTCTCTTAGTGTTCGCATGGGCCTCTGGTACTGCAGCAGCAGCAGATGTTCTGCTAGAACTGATTCTGATCCACCTTTAGAGAATTAGCTGTTGCATATTAATGCAAATAACTCTGTAGTTACTCAGATTCTTAAAAGTACTCATTATATATGGTGGTGAAAAAAAAAAACATTGTTTGAAAATGGAAGAAATAGGAGGTTACACAAAAACAGTTTTATTTAATATTCAGAGACCGTATTTGAGAAATCCGAGCATTTTGTAAGTACATTTGTAGGTTTACACAGCCATCAGCTGAATGCATTACTGCAGGTCTTAGGATATGATAAAGTGCTGTCAGGCAAAGCTGCCAAACTGATGAGTCTCCCAGTAGACCACCCTGCTTAAATGTCTTCCTCCCTGTTTCCGTCCAGCTCAGTAACGGTCCTGCGGGACTGCATGAAGACCGAGAGCCTGGTGCGCTTCTTCCAGGAAAGGCAGGCCACTCTGTGTCACTCATTGCCTCTGGAGACTTACCTGCTGAAACCGGTGCAAAGGATTCTTAAATACCACCTCCTGCTGCAGGTCAGTGGAGTACAATGCTTTAAATCTGATCCTGTTTTTCTTTTTCTTTTTTCACTTTCAAAATGATATGTTTTTTTGCTGGAAGATGGATTAGCTATGGCATCTGCTTGCAGGGGCAAATGGGGCCATGCTAGTAAACTTTAAAACAGACGTGTAACACTTGTCAGACTGTACAGCTCATCTGTTGTCGCCCCCTTGTGGTAGGAACTATCCAAACACTTTGATAAAAGTGATCCTGGGTATGAGGTGGTGGAAGATGCCATTATAACAATGACAGCAGTTGCCTGGTACATCAATGACATGAAGAGGAAACAGGAACATGCAGTCAGACTGCAGGTAATCCCAGACATCAAATGCTCCCTATGACTTTTCACAGAATCAAATATTCTGTAACTGCAATTAATTTTGTTGCAAATGTTACTTTTTTTAATAGGAGATTGAGAGCTTGTTGCTGAACTGGACTGGGCCTGATCTCAGTGGTTTTGGAGAGCTGGTACTTGAAGGCTCCTTCCGGGTTCAGCGTGTGAAAAAGGAAAGAGCATTCTTTCTTTTTGACAAAATGCTTCTCATTGCCAAGAAGAGGCTGGATCATTTCATATACAGCACTCACATCTTTGTAAGTCATCATCATTTGTGATCAGATTTCAGTTCTCTAAATCTACTATATATCTGCAGTAGGAGTGTAGCATTTTACTTAAAGCATGCATGATATGCAAAACTCATGTTTTTCTCTTTCTCCCTCATCATTCAAGTGCTGTAATCTGCTCTTAGTGGAAAACATGAAGGATCCCCTCTGTTTTAAAGTGTCCGACCAAACAATCCCAAAACAGCAACATGTTGTTCAGGTAAAATGCACATCAGACAGATAACTTCATGCTGGAACATACTGATAGTGTTACTGATACTGATACTGGGACATTTTGTGATAGTAATGAAAATGATAGTAATGAAAAGCTAAAAACCTTACTATACTTCTCTGTAGGCTAAAAACCAGGAGGAGAAGCGGCTGTGGCTACATTACCTCAAAAGGATGATAGTGGAAAACCATCCTGCATCCTTACCCCAAAAAGTAAAGTATTTTATATATCAAACTATTCATCGTGTCAAGGATAATGTACAGTCGAAATTGACCAACATTTTGTGTTCAGTTAGTTCAGTTATACATAGTTTACAGATGGACACCAGAGCGCTAAATGTCCATTTATAACATGTTTTCCAGGCAAGGCAGGTTCTTGGTGACAACTTCTGTCAGTGTAAGTATTCTTTGCATTCTTGTCATTTTCAACTGTCGCTTGCGGCAATGAGTGTGACTGGCTGTGGATTATTCATGTTTTGTACCATACTTAGCCCCACAGTTTGATCAGGAGCCAATAAGAAAACCAATGCCTTCTCCAAGACTGGATGAAGTTCATAACTACCACAGAGGAAGAAGGCAATCAGGTCTGGCATGTAGTGTTCATTAGAATACCTTAAAATGCCAAACCAGGCTATTTCAAATACTCATAAAAGTGAACTTCATAACTCTTGACAGAGCCACCGGAGTTCATCTACACCCCTGAGAAAGCCAAGAAAAGCCTTCCACTCCTCCTCGAGGGTAACCTGACATTCAAGCGTGGGAGGAGACAATCTGGTGAATATATATTTAAAGGCATAAAATTAAGTTCTTAAGTTCCAAAAGTATTTTGAGGTATATATACAGCTGCATAATGCATTTATTTAAATGTTTATTTATTTAGTGTTAAGTTATATTGATGCTGGCATCAAATTAAAATTCTTGTACTTTTGTACTCTGGAAAATATGGCAAATAAAGTTTGTAAAGTTTAAAGTCTAAAATCTAATCTTTATATACCTCAAGCACCTTCCAAAGATATCGAAGCTGTGTTCCAGCAAAGTGGTGAGTGTAGACTTTAGTTCTTTCACTTTTTATAATTCTGTTATCTTGTTCTTTGATCAGTGATATTGCTTTGAAAGTGAATGTGAAAATTAAACATAATATGAAAAGAGATATAGATTTTAAGAATGGAATAGTCTATAAAAAAGAAAAAAGTAAAAATCATTTTTGTGTCTATTTTTCTCCTTCTGATCTGCCATGGCCTCACTGCTCATGGAATCCAGGTTCTTTAAAGGTGTGAGAGAATTTTATTTTCTTCCATTAAATATTACATATCGTACGATCTTAATTATATAATTTTTGCAACATAATGCATAATGCAATAGGTTTTCTTTATACTTTTGGTATCACAGCTGTGATAAAAATGTTTATCATTATTTAAATTTTTGTATATCTATGCTTCTGTCCATTTAATGGGTTTTCAGGCTGGCAGTGAAGGGGAGTTGTGCCCACAGGCTGATAGCATGGGCTCATCAGGCAGTACCAGCACTCTGGCATCCTCTGTCATTGAAGTTGAATCTGGCCGTGATGATCTGGCTTTATGTCAGGATGAGGATGACATGACCCCACTCCCTCCACCACCAACACTGTCCATTACTGAGGAAATCATGCAGTTCATTAACGAGAGCCGTGCTCGGCAAGGCATGGCAGAGTTAACATCTGAAGTGGTACATATAGCACATTTTGACACCTAAAACAATATGCCAAGACAGTAATTGCTGTAGTAACTCAACACAATGCTTCATTGCTATTGGTATACACATTGACATTAGTGACTTTGTAGTAATAATGCTGTTAATTTGTTAATGTAAGATTCTAGTTATAAGAAAATGGCATTTTACTAATTTTTTTGTTTTCCACTGTGCCAGTTGACTCCAGAGTCCCCGGAAGTCCAGCCATCAGAGCCACAACAGTTAGATGAATCCAAATCACTAATAGCTGAGGTGGATGAAAATAAACATCAGACCAATGATACCGAAATATCAGAACCAGAAGAAACACTGGTAGATGTCTCAGACAAAGATGAGGACAGCCGTCCATCCTGTGAAGAAAATGTTGCTCCACCAGAGGAGCTTGAGAAAGCATCATCACAATTGCACACCTCCAAAGAGGAGAATCAATCAGGAAAGTTGACATTACCAGAGCCCATTCATAGTGAATCATCCAAACCAGAAATGTTGAAGGTCACAGATGATAAGGGGGACACTGAGAACTCTGTCAGTAAAAGTGAAGAACCTCATCTATCTGATAATTTGGACAAAACCATTGATGACACAGCATGTGTTGCTAAGTCAGCTTGTGCTCATGTTGCTACTGCATTAAAAGCAACTGACAGCTCTCTTGTCCCCAAAGCAGAACCTGAACAAAAACTAACCAAAAGTGACAAGCAAATAATTGAGAAGATACGCAGCTATTATGAGGCAGCAGAGGCAGGTGTTGAGGAGGGTCAGACAGCCCGAAGAAACAGCTTCTCTCATATTCCTGCTGGATTAGTGAAGGATTCGGTGTCTCGATTCAATGTTTGTGTTCGCCAAGACAGTCTACTTGAGTCTGAGAGTAGCTGCACAGACTGTGTTGAAACTCATGCAGCACCTTCATTACTTCCAACATTAGACCAAGTTGACCAGAATTTCAACCATGAGGACTCTGCTGATACAGCCATTCCTCTTTCACATTCAGATGTTGTCCAAGAACAAAAAGAATTATTACACAACAAGACTGCAGATAAAAAGGATGAAGACATTTGTGAGTTCAGTCCCTGTATGGAACTCTGGAAGGAGAAAGAAAGAACTGGCCAAGACTCTCTGAAAGTCCCTTTCCCAAAGGAAAAGAGGTGTGGTGAAGATACAGATGCTTCTAAGGAAAGCAAGACATTCCTAAATTGCACAACAACCCAGGTGCAGCATAAACGTGATCATTCACAATGCGATCCAGACACTTCAGATACATCTAATCTGCAGATGAAAGAGACAGCGGATACATCTCTTCAGTATGGAAGTAGAACAAGAGCTAGGATGTCCTCTAATGGAAACCTGGATAGCCTTCCCAGCCAGATTAAAGTTGGCCAATGGTCTCGTCATGGCAAGGTTGTAACGTGTAGCCGTACCCTTTATGAAGGAATGGAAGAGGTACCAGATTTAGGATTTTTTGAGGGTGGACCAGTCAATCAATGCTTGGTAGAAAACTCAGAAAAGATTCTTAATAAAGTGCAAATGCTTGCACGCATGTACACAGCGAAAGCAAGCAGCATGAAAGTACCACTACACCAGAAGAAAACACGAGTGAGTAGGGGAGCATGGTCAGTGGAGGGAAAAGAGAGCACTTCACCCAAGTCTCGGCAAGTACAGCTACACCAGGGGGATATAAGGATCCTAAATCAGCCCACGGGTGAGTTCATAATCCATATATAATTCAATTATGATCTTGTGTGATATTATTCTACTCATTATTTTAAAATGTTGCTTATTGTTTTGTTGCAGAAGAATCTTCAGTATCAACACCTAATGAACCTTTTGGTCACATCATTTTAAGGGAGAAGCTGTCTACAACATATCACCAAGAAAATGATTGTAATCTCATTGGGCCCCCAGATGAGATCTCAACAAATGGATCTAATTCACTGTATTTTTCATCTGCTGAATCCTCTGCTACTTCGGTTCAAATATTAACAACTGTTATGGAATCACAGGTCTCTGTGATATCAGACCATAGAGAAAGCTCCTTAGAAAAATGTGAGTCTAAACTATATGAAGGAGAACAAACCTCGTCAACTTGCGCTGGAACTCAAGTCCAAGCTGAGCCAGAAGTGCCATCCAAACTAGCCGGATTTCCATTGGACGAGCATGCTGACAATGTATTACAGTGCATTCAGGCGAACCATTCATATGCTGTGGAGAAATCCACTGCAGTAAATAGGACTGAAGAAAGACAGATATTGCAAGAGGAGAACCCTGCTTTTGTGAGCAATTCTGGTCCAAGTAGTGAACTTTTTATTGACCCAGTAATCATTAAACATTTAGAAGAAGAGACTCACAGTGTAGAGGAGAAAAGGGGCTTAACTGTACAGCACTGTGAAAGCATATTGTCCATAGATGATAAACAAGATGAAATACATACAGGACATTTGAATTCCAAGCAGGACCGGGCTGATATTGAAACCACTAGCATGGAGGAAAAAATACCTGTAGTGTCCTCTGTTAGCGAAGTTGGTGCATGTCCCCCATTACAGCCAGCACCCTGTGTTCTAAACACTGTAGTTATCTCTGAAGGATCAGAGCTTTCGTACCCTTTAGCCCAGGAGGTTACAACAAGCCCTACACAGCTGATGCCTCTGCTTGGGTCATGCGGCAAGTGTAGTCCACTGGATGTTAAATCCAAAGAAGACCTAAGCAATAATTCAAAGACTCTGAGCCCACCCTGTACATCCCCTGTAGGTGGACTTCCTTTGGATGAGCTTCCAAGGTTTACTAGCCAAAGACCTTCCAATCTACCCTCTGCCAAAGGAAAGAGAAGTCCCTTCAACAATTGGAATCCATCATCTCCAGCCGCGCAGAGGTAGTCTGCTAAGCATGTCACAAACCAAGCTGTAGTAATAGGGTGTATCCAATTGATATTTAAGTTATGATGTTGTAGTTTATATTACAGCAGTGTAAGTATTTGATTTCATTTTAATCTGTCTTTTCTTGCCTTTTAGAGTGCCATTGCGGACTGAGGAACAGATTCAGGATATTTCAACTTCTGGCCTTTCTACTCACAGACAATCTTTTCCCCAGGCTCCTAATGATAAGCCTTCAAACATTCCTTTTGTTTGTGAACGTCCATTAGATGCAAAACCACCGTCTGCCTTTAGCCCAAACCTCCGAATGCGATCACCCTCTCCAATTAGAAGTGCCCAGAACTCCAGACTGTCCTCAACAGCTCCAGCTCTTACAAAGTCTCTTGCTGCCTCTTGTATCAGTCAGACAATTTCCCAAACTATGGCCAAGAGAGGTGCACATCTTCAGACTGCTTCCCCACCTGTAAGCTCCTCTCCTCTGCCGACATCTTCTGTAATGCTAAGGTCACCATCACCCAAACCCATCACCTTGGACTCAAGTGCGGAGTCAGGTTTTAGAAGTACACCCAGCACCGGGGTAGGAAGTCAACCCCTAAGGTCTTGTCCATCTCCATTCAGATCGAACAGTCTTCGATCTAGTCCAGCAACAGTCCAGATCCCTCCTCCTTACCGTAGTCAACGCTCAATATCCCCTGCACCTCCAGTTAGCCTCCATTCAGCTCCATCTGCTAACAGCCTAAACTCTGCTGAACAGCCTTCTTACACCAGTTTAAATGGTAATAATAACAATAACAACAGCTTAAGTAATAATGGGTGGGCCACTAACCATAAAAAAGCACCACACTCAAATACGGGTGGACTCCCTCATTTCCATGATCCTCAAAGAACAACCTTGCACAATAGGGTTGCTCGTCCCTTTCCGTCCTCTGAGCCTAGCTCCCGTGTACAGTCCCCTTCTATTTGCCCATCTCCAGTCACCCGAATCTGCTCCCCTCCACCTGCTCCAATCCACTCCAGTCATCTGGTAACAAAGCCACCAAATCCCAGAGCCCCCAGGCAAGGTGGCTTTTTTACCCCTCTTTCTTTGGAGATCTCAAGATCAACATCAGCTTGTTCTTTATCTCCTTGTGAGAACCCCAGAATCACCTCTCCACCCCCTATTGGCATTCCTGCAAGTGTATGGGGCTTTGCTAATCCGCAGCCAGGGAATCCCTCATTAACAAATGCATCTTCTCCAACAAAAGTGGAAACAAACTCTACACAAAGAGGCAACAGAATCATCTCTCCTACCCCAATAGGAACGTCTTCACATTCAGCAACCAACTCTCAGAGCCAGAGGAGGCTACGAGGAGCCAGTTTGCCCTTTGTTGCTCTAGGGGATACACCACCCAGTCCAACTAGACACGAACGCAGGTCTTGGGCAGAAAGTGGACGATGGTCAGTGGGTTCAGAATTGGGGTTAATAAGTCCTCATGGGGGTTCATACAGTGGCAGCCCCTCTTCTATCAGCCCTGGCCCTCTTTCACCTGTTAGACTAACAACTGAAAGGACCAGTCATAGCGGAAAACATTTCACAAGCATCGCCTGGCCGGATGTACATGATATGTTGACTAAATACAACACAGAGCCCAATACTGAAACTGATGCTTTGTCCTGCACTGAGACAGAGCAAGATGACATAGAGGTTGCAGAATCGACTTGTCGGAGCACCCTGATCTGTCCCTATGTCGCTCCAGCTAACCCAAATTTGAGAGAGAGTCCCATTCAGTGCCCAACTGAAGAAAGTATTCCTAATCAAGGGTCCAAAACAACATTAAAAACCAGTTATGCCACCACTGTCAACTTGCAGATTGCCGGGAGTGGGAGGATAGCGTCTTTTAGCAATGCACAAGTCAGCCTGACTCAGACACTGTCCCCTGTAACCGACAGCCAGAGCAGGAGAAGGGTCAGCATCAATAGCTGCAACTTCTCAATGCAGAACTGCAAAAGGCTTTGAGTGGTGTGCTCCTGGGGTCTGGTATGGTGCCTCGTACTTCAAAGACACTTTATCTGGCACTTAAGTATGTAACAGAAGAGTCGGCTTAGAGATCCAAGTCCACTCTACACAGACAAAAAAATTCATGGACTATAAAATACGGGTGTCAGCCAGTTGATGCTATGGTCAGTGATTTTATTTGTTTTTTTTTTAACCCTCAACCCTACTTCCTGGCCACCAGTAAAACATTAGTAAAAGACTGCTTTGCTATATTTGGCAGTAATTATTTTATTGCTTTTAAGACTGTCGTATGCAAATTTATTATATGCAATAGAACTAAAGCCTGTGTCATTAAGGACTTTCAGTTGGCTGTGATATATAAAGAACTTATTTATGAAGTAGTTGTTTTCTGGCACTTAACTCTTGTTTCTTTGTTTTGCACATTTTTCTCGAATGTGGTCCAGACGTGTCTGGAAAATAGTGTGTTTCAGACAAAACATTCTCGTGTATGTTAAAATACATTTTTATTGCCAGTGTTCTATATGGATTTGGGTAATAATACATTTGAAAACAAGGGAACATGAATCGCTGCTTTGATTGTTGTTAATACAAACATCAAAACATCTGATCTGATATTTTGCATTGATGAAAATGTTTGCTGTACACAATGAAAAAGCATTCCATCATGCCCAAGAAAAGTATTCTGGTGTGGACTAAGGTAATGCTGATCAAATGGACTCTTGATTTTGTTTTAATTTTTAGTGTATTTTTAATGCAATACATTGTTTATTTCTAAAGGAGATTGTCACAATCAATGAATGCTTATGCCAATTAAACGTATATCTCAGATTTGTTTACCTAAGTCCTTCATGCTCCAAACCATGCCTGCTAGAAATGGTGCAAAGAAAACAGATGTTCACACCTGCTCTCTGTACTTACTGTCAAAAAAAAAAAAAAAAAAAAAAATCCATGATTTTCACACTGTATGGAAAATGTGTTCTGTTATTTGTACCTAAATAAAACCTTGCATATTGTAATTCTGATTGAGCCATTATTACCACAACTTTATTTTTAGTTTTAAAAAATGGTATTTTGCTGTGATATCATGGTAGATTTTGAATGGGTGTGTCTAAAAGGAGGGAAAAATCATAGGGCTTGAATAATGTCACATTTTTCTAAATGCTAGGTAAAAGAAGTAGTTCATAGCATAATGTCAAACTGAAAAATCAGAGAACTGCATTTTACAGACAAATAAATAAACATAGATAAAGTTGCATTAGTGTTAAATAGTGCATGTTAGTTAACAGACTCGGCAAAGGTGGAACCATATTGTTTCAGTGCCGCAATAATCGGCTTACAGTTTAAGAGGACGATCGTAGTATTAAACAGTTCTCTAGAGAGGATTTCACTCCTGTAAGTCACAGCATGCCCAACATGAAGGCATATATAGCGCGTAATTGTTGACATATTTAACCCTTGTGCAATCTTCGGTCATTTCTGACCAGAGAATTTTACATTTTGAATTTTTAAAAATCGTAGTTTCACCAGAACAAAATTCAAAACTCTGTGACTTTTATGGCACTTGGTATGTGAACACACAAAAAAAAAAAAAAAAAAAAAAATTGAGGGCATGATTCGAAAAAGCTAAGTGGTCGTAAAAAAATAGTAGTCACACTCATGGTCTTCGGGTCAAAAATGACCGACCATAGGAAATTAATGGGAAATGGGAAAAAAATTAAAAATACAGAAAATTTTTGTGTGTACAATCTACAAATCCCCAACAATGCAGAAAAAAATTGCACAGCAATGAAGGGGTGAAACTCTAAAACATCTAGAGTGCAAAATCAACACATCCACTCACACACACGCACACACACACACTTGTACACACACACCCCTATAAACTGGTGTGCCTGTAACACAGCAACTATGTAAAATAAAATCAATAATTCAACTACAATGCAGTAAAAAAGTGGACAGCAAGGAATGGGTTCTACTCTAAAACATCAAGAGTGTAAAACAGATACATCCACTCACACACACTCACAGACACACACATACACAATTATACACACTCAAATTAATTGGTATGGCTATAACCATATAGCCAAAATGAGTTAGAAGACTGAAATAAGAGGCTGAAATCAGATCAGACCCAGAAGGATTAGGCTCCGATAAAGCATTCCTGTTCATTTTTGTTACATTTTTATAGAGTTTTAAAGTTTTGTGCAACAAAATGCTTTCAGTTTTCAGGGTTGACTGTAGTAATAATAATGCAAAAACCTATATAATAACCTATATAATAATAATGCAAAAAAATATAAACCTTGACAAAAAGTAGTCTTTGAGAATGCCTAAATATACATTTATATCCACAACCTAATAAAAGTAAACAATTATGTTTAAAATCAACTAGGGAATTCACAAGCTTCTCTATAGAGTTCTATACAGGCAACTAGTGGTTACACCATGAAATTACATGTTTTTTCGTTCTTTACTCACACCGGGAGGTGCTAATCTCAAGATTCAAAATTCAAGATTTTTATTTGTCATATACACGATTATATAGAGATATAACCAGCAGTGAAATGCGTGTCAGGTCCGCTCCATGGACAGTGCAAATATTATTGAATTCAAACACAGAGGAAATATACATAAATAGGTATAGATAAAATGAAATAAAGTAAAAGTGAAAGTGAAGTGACATATGGCCAAGTATGGTGACCCATACTCGGAATTTGTGCTCTGCAATTAACCCATCCAAAGTGCACACACACACACACACACTGTGAACACACACCCGGAGCAGTGGGCAGCCATTTTTATGCTGCGGCGCCCGGAGAGCAGTTGGGGGTTCAGTGCCTTGCTCAAGGGCACCTCAGTCGTGGTATTGAGGGTGGAGAGAGCACTGTACACTCACTCCCCCCACCTACAATTCCTGCCGGCCCAAGACTCGAACCCGCAACCTTTAGGGTACGAGGCCGACTCTCTAACCATTAGGCCACAACTTCCCACTAACTAAAATAAAAATCCCACTAAATTCAAATAAAATTTAAAGAACAAAATATAAAATAAAATAAAATGTGCATGACAGTATACTGTAGACTTAAATATTAAGATAAGCAGGAATGTACAAGAGAGGAATGTGCAAACAGGTTGTACGTGGTTGTCATGTAGCAGCAATACAGAAAGTGCTGTGTGCAAATGACACTGTGAGTATGAGGTAGAGAATAATGAATATCGTACTGATTGTTAAGTGATTATTAAGTGGAGTCAAGTTGATGTTAAGAGGCTGAGTTTGAGTTTAGGAGCCTGATGGCCTGGGGGAAGAAACTCCTCCTGAGTGTCTCAGTTTTTGTCATCAGGCAGCGGAAGCGCTTACCAGACGGCAGCAGAGGGAAAAGACAGTTACTAGGGTGGTTTGAGTCCTTTATGATTTTGATAGCTCTGCTGCAGAGAGCGGAGAGCAGATCCTGAGATGTGCTCAGCTAAGCACACAACTCTCCGCAGGGCTTGCAGGCTTGACTGGACCTGTTCCCATACCACACTGAAACACACTGAGTTTGGTCCCTGAATAGAAAGTTTTCAGGATTGTTGGTGAGACCTTGAATTTCCTCAGCTGTCGCAGATGGTACAGTCTTTGCCTGGCTTTATTAATCTACATTCAAAATTAGGATTTTAAAGGCCTAGCACCTATTTTCATCTGAAATTCTGCATAAATTGAAAAATAATTTTAAAAAATTAGAAAAAAAATTGTACTATTTTCAATGGGACAAATTGATCATAATTATTGCATAAATATTAATTAGTACCATAAAATTCTCTCAAAATACAAAAGAAAAAATATTATTGAACAAAAATATATTAGATTGATTTTACTGAAGAAAAAAAATACATTTCAGGTGTCCGGTCACTTTTGATCGTGAAGACCATGAGTGTGACTCCCAAATGAGGAGCGCACAAGGGTTAATTGCGTTTTTATAAGAAGCACATAAAACTACATCGTCTATGCATTTATTAAACATTTATGAAAATCTCTTAAACATTAATGAAATCAACCAAGCGTACTTTCGGTTTCGGTGGCTCCTCCAGCGCAGTGGTTTGTCTGACTCATGAGGGCATCACAGTCCAGCCCAATCACGCGGGGGTATAAAGAAACACGACTGAACTCTACTCGGTCGATGTTTTACTACGCTGTGGGGCTCATGAAGATAGCCTATTCATGTAAAGTCTTTTCAGCTGGAAGTGGACGGAGACTCGGTTCTCAGCGTTTTATTATTGTATTGGGTTTCCTGGAGTTGTGGCAGATGAAAACAAACTGAAGTATTCTGCAGAATGATTAGGCGCGTATGTGCAATTCTGTCCACGGACGTCTTAAACTATTCTCTCCAGAAATGTTTGATGAGGTAGGTCTGTGCTACAGATTATTGCAGTTTTAAACAAGTCTCTTAGTGTCTATTAAGTCAGTGATTTATGAAATAGTTTTTTACTATTAAATTAACATCATTGGAAATAGCCTAGATCAAAATAGGCCTACGTAAATAATAATAAATAAAATATTGTTGCATCTTTTCAAGGCATGTTTTTGTTGTTTCTCTTAATGTGTATTTGTTTCTTCCATCTTTTATTATTATTATTTTTTTTATTATTATAGATTAGCCTACAGGCAGAATGTTTCTTCAGCCATGTGCTCTATATTGTGTATCTACTAAAAAAAAAGCCAAGTCCTAGGGAGGGGGAAATGTGCTCAAAACACCCCATCTCTTCCTCGGCCTGATGACAGATGTGTTGGTGAGGGAGAGCTGGATATTTGATATCCATTATTCCATGAGTTTTACTTCATTATTTCTGTATCTGCTGATCATATTGACAAGACAGATCAAGTGTCAGTCAGCATGCAGCAAAGAGAGTGTGGAGATGGTGAAAAGGATCGCAAGGGAGCTGAGCCAAGTGGTACCATATGATTTAGCACTGATTTTTACTTAAAAATAAAAAATAAAATAAATAAAAAATTGTCTAGTTTGTTCTTACTCAGCTTCTGTTTAAGGTGTGGTTTCTCTCTTAACAGAAAAATGATAGCATGCTGTACACACCAACTCTAGCTGATTATGAGGTATGTGATTTTACACAAAATCTTTTGTTATCAGTATACTATTTGAATATGCTGCTAAAAATCATTTGAAGGTGCGTTTGAATCTTTGATAATAATATATTATTTACTCATTTGGATAACTAAACGATTTAAATTGCTTTGTTACTGGAGGCAAGATAAAGTGCTTTTGATAAATTGCATTAATATGAGGGCTAAATGTTTACTGAATAATATTATGGGGCGGGCTGTGATGTTGAATTTCTGGGCTCATAGATTTTTTTGAAGAACAGCTGGGATATTTCTGTGCTTTGTTTATTCTTTTGTTGACCTTAAGTTTACACCCGGTTGTATCTGGAATACATTCTTGCACTCATTCGCTGATGCATTTCAGAAAGCTTCAAACATTTGAGTCAGCACCATTTGTAGATTGTGTTGTGTAATTTGTTTTTATTATCTACAAACAGGCCAGTGCGTTTTAGAATGAGAAAGCACAGATGTCTCACTTATCAGAAAGTGTTATGACAAAATTAATATAATATAATTTACAAAAAAAAAAAAAAAACAGATATCACAGAAAGTGTTTTTTTTCATATTTTGAATATAATTAATGAGTGTATGATTAAAAGAGTAGCAGCTTTGTAATATTTTAAACATGGCTTAGTCAGGGACTGGCACAAAATTCTATAGTCATTATTTAATAATGTGATTGGGTGCAAGTTATCAATAAAAAGAGTAGAAAATTTAGATAAAGGGTCACATTTTTTTAGAAAGCTCTGAAGTCAAACTTCTTTTCACATTTAACTCCACTTCTTTTTGCAAGATTAAAGAAATATGCACAATTTCTTAAGTAGATATTTCTCTTCCCATGTCTAACCACTGCTTTCTTGAGCTAGTAAAGGCTCCCATAGCTTTTTCTGCATATGTGACCCTGCACCACAAAACCAGTCATAAGGGTACATTTTTTTTTAAATTTGTATATCTGAAAGCTGAATAAATAAGCTATCCATTGATGTATGGTTTGTTACGATAGGACAATATTTGGCTGCGATATAACTATTTGAACTATCTGGAATCTGAAAAAAAAAAAATCTAAATATTGAGAAAATCGCCAAAAATGATTCACTCCACAACACTCAAAATTATAGTGAAAAAATTAAAAAGCTTTTATTCACATGGCTTTACATTAAAAGCAACAGACAAGTGCACCGACGCGTTGTGGCTATCAAGCCTTCATTAGGATGTCAAACTACAAACACACTCAGAGTCCATTTAAACAATCAATTCGTCACCTGATTAAGTGTCAAAGCATCACACAGATAATTATTTTTCGTAAATATAATTATACCCAATAAATTCAAATTATTATTATTTAGATTAACAAAACAGAAAAAGAGAGAAAAAATACATAAATCTCAAGATAATATCATAAAGTACAACATAGATCCAAAAAAACACAATCGGTTACAAAAAAAAAAAAAAAATCCAGTTCTCCATTTAAGCCTGGAAAATGAGTTGCCTTTAATGTATAGATCCAGAAAGACTCTCTCTGTTGTAACCTTTTTATCCTATCTCCTCCCCTTCATGTCGGTGCACTTGTATGTAGCTTTTAATGTAAAGCCATGTGAATAAAGGCTTTTTAATTTTTTCACTGTAATTTTAAGTGCCTTGGAGTGATTTGTTTTTTGATGAATTTAGAAATCCCGCATCCAAAGAGTACAGACTTGATGGCCTTTCATGGACTGATCCTAAATAGTGAAAGTTTCTGTCATAAATATAGTAATTGAAATCCCAAAATCCAATCAATAATCAGATGCTTTTTCAAATGTAAATGCACCAGTGTCACTTTCATAGAAGTTTTTTTTTTTTTTTTTTTTATCACACCTGAGTTCAGTTTCTCTAGCCACACAGAAATCACTTAAATAGGACCTGCCTGACAAAGTGAAGTAGACCAAAAGATCCTCAAAAGCTACACATCATGTTGAGATCCAGAGAAATTCAGGAACAAATGAGAAAGAAAGTAATTGAGATCTATCAGTCTGGAAAAGGTTATAAAGCCATTTCTAAAGCTTTGGGACTCCAGCGAACCACAGTGAGAGCCATTATCCACAAATGGCGAAAACATGGAACAGTGGTGAACCTTCCCAGGTGTGGCCGGCCGACCAAAATTACCCCAAGAGCGCAGCGACGACTCATCCAAGAGGTCACAAAAGACCCCAGAACAACATCCAAAGAACTGCAGGCCTCACTTGCCTCAGTTAAGGTCAGTGTTCATGACTCCACCATAAGAAAGAGACTGGGCAAAAATGGCCTGCATGGCAGAGTTCCAAGACGAAAACCGCTGCTGAGCAAAAAGAACATAAAGGCTCATCTCAGTTTTGCCAGAAAACATCTTGATGATCCCCAAGACTTTTGGGAAAATACTCTGTGGACTGACGAGACAAAAGTTGAACTTTTTGGAAGGTATGTGTCCCATTACATCTGGCGTAAAAGTAACACAGCATTTCAGAAAAAGAACATCATACCGACAGTAAAATATGGTGGTGGTAGTGTGATGGTCTGGGGCTGTTTTGCTGCTTCAGGATCTGGAAGACTTGCTGTGATAAATGGAACCATGAATTCTGCTGTCTACCAAAAAATCCTGAAGGACAATATCCGGCCATCTGTTCGTGACCTCAAGCTGAAGTGAACTTGGGTTCTGCAGCAGGACAATGATCCAAAACACACCAGCAAGTCCACCTCTGAATGGCTGAAGAAAAACAAAATGAAGACTTTGGAGTGGCCTAGTCAAAGTCCTGACCTGAATCCTATTGAGATGCTGTGGCATGACCTTAAAAAGGCGGTTCATGCTCGAAAACCCTCCAATGTGGCTGAATTACAACAAGTCTGCAAAGATGAGTGGGCCAAAGTTCCTCCACAGCGCTGTAACAGACTCATTGAAAGTTATCGCAAACGCTTGATTGCAGTTGTTGCTGCTAAGGGTGGCCCAACCAGTTATTAGGTTTAGGGGACAAGCACTTTTTCACACAGGGCCATGTGGGTTTGGAATTTGTTTTCCCTTCATAATAAAAAACTTCACGTTGTGTTTACTTGTGTTATCTTTGATTAATATTTAAATTTGTTTGATGATCTGAAACATTAAAGTGTGACAAACATGCAAAAAAAGAAAAAATCAGGAAGGGGGCAAACAATTTTTCACACCACTGTATATAAATCGCATCCAAAATAAAAGTTTTTGTTTACATGATATATGTGTGTGTACTATGTATATATATATATATATATATATATATATATATGCATGTAGATAAACAATGTATTTTTGCTGAAATGTCTGTGCATTCTTTAAACCTCATCGTTGTTACAGGCTATTAATTGTTGTCATCTCCTTTAGCAGAACTGCTCCAAGTCCACGCTTATGTGCTTTGCATTGGAAGTGAATGTTTTGTTTGTTGAAATCCAGAGTGTGGCCAAATATCGGTCCCGGCACCTAACAAGGATCCTCAAGACGCTGACAGATAAGGTGAGTTCAGTATCTGCTAGACATTTAGGATGATCCAATAACAGTATTTACAGAAATATTTGTAACAGCTTGTAATGACTTCAAGGCTAGCAAGAAAGCAAACAGATCCACAAGAAAATGTTTCAAATATAAGAATTAAAAAAAAAACATTGTTACATTGCAATACTGTAGGGATCACAAGATCTTTTCAAGAAACAAAAAGGTAATACTTATTTAAAATACTATTCTTTTGATTATTCAACAGTTATTGAAAAATTGTCATTAAAAGTCATGTTAAATAGATGTTTTCATAGGACTCACACATGTACATATGAACAATATTAAAAACGCTAAAAATAAACAGAAAATCTATTGTTAGAACTGGCCTGCACCCAGACATAATTATAATGTGTGGTGCATTACACACGTGTTTAACAACTGTTAAATAACAAACATTTTTTCCACTCAAGAGGGCATGTAAGTGCATACAGAAATATGGGTTTCAAATATCTGTTTTTAAAGCATTTTTTCCACTCAAGAGGGCATGTAAGTGCATACAGAAATATGGGTTTCAAATATCTGTTTTTAAAGCCTCTGGTCTGCTTGCATGCTAGGCAACCATTTTAAATGTATTTACTGCTCATGTTTTTACTACTCATGTTTCTGTTTTTACTAATGGATGAAGTGAAATTATTTACATTCCACTTCTATGGACTAGAGTACAAGGAGAGTTTGTATAAGTTTGTAAACAAAGTTGGCTTGAGAAAGCCTGTAGCCAAAAAAGAAAGTTTGAAGTAGTTTTAAAGGGGACATCGGATGCAAAATTCACTTTTACGTAGTGTTTGCATATAAATGTGTCTTAGCAGTGTAAGGACACAACCACCCTACAATGATAAAAATCCATTCACACTTTTTTTAATTTTTAATTTTTTTTATTTAATTTTTTTTTTTTTTTGTGAAATAATATTCAGTATTTTTTATCAAATAGATACAGCCTTGATGAGCATAAGAAACTTCTTTAATAAACTTTACTGATCCCAAACTTTTGGACGGCAGTGTATTATACTGTAAAAAAAAAAAAAAAAAAAAAAAAGTTTTTTCAGGTAACCTAAAATGTACATCATTTAGTCAAGGGTCAAAACAAATATAAATAGCACATTAAAGTTAAAAGTTACGCACTTTTTGTGTGCGCACTGTACAGGTATGGTGTAAGGAATGTTTTTGCTCAGGTGGCCCGAAATGTCCGCCCAATTGAGAAAGGATTTGCTCAGCAAGAAAAAAAATTAGAGGGAACATTGGTCAGCGCCCCTATTGGGACACTGGTGGCTTCACTTTTCTTCAATGGAAGAGAGTGAAGGGACGTAGTCCATCTATTTTTACAGTCTATGATGTATATCATTTTCTGGGACACTGGCTGAACGCCATCAGCTAGGTGTGTTGATTGTTTCTCTGCTGACTTGTGTGAATTGCCAAAGGCAACACCCTGCTTGCATTTCACCACGTCACACTGATAGTCCAGCTGATGTCTTTCTCACACTTACTCGTTTGTAGTCGTCGGGGCTGTAGTAAAACTGCGAGATGACCTGTTTCTTGCCTTCCTGGTCTCTAGACAGTTTCAGTTTCTCTAATACGTGAATGAAGGTGGTTCCATGAGTGAAGGTGGAACACCATGTCAAATTTTAACCTGATACATTGCGTAAATTGAGGCTCTGTTCCAAAACCTAGTAAACTGCCTTGTTGTATACTATCTACACAAGCAGCTGCCTTCTAAGTCAGCATACTAATTGAAATAAACCTTTTAATATTATATAACACAGACGTGGTACTTTGTTAATAGTAAGCAACTCCTTATATCTCAAAAACAACAAACTCCACATAAGACTTTGTTCACAGTTGATTCCAGATTCATGTTAGCATGTTGCTAAGCTAAAAGCATAATAATTTAATAACCAACTCTTAAAAATAATGCTTCTTACCTCAGGCGCAAGAGACTCCTATTACAAATAAATTCAATAGATTCTGAAGTTAGCATGTTGATGACAAATGAAATTTAACCTGTATTAAGGAGAATCACACATGCACATATTATACAACTAAAAAAAGGACAAGGAATAAATGCTGTTTCTGATTTTGTGAATCAGGGTTACATTGTTTCTGGAATGCCTTATCTTCAAGACTGTGCACTAACCTCATATAATACCATGTTAAGTTGCAGGACAAAATGAAGCCATGTCCAGACTGTGAGTTCTATCGAGAAAAAAGAGCAGAGACTTTTTTGGAAACCTTACAAAATGTTTTACAACGGATGAATGCTGAAAAAAGCTGTGCTCCAAAGAAGAATAAGAGACATTTAGAGAACTTTATGAAAAAAAAACAAACAAAAAAAAAACATTAAAAACATGATCTGAAGGAGCAGATTCATGTGGATTCCTGAAGCAGTTCTGGAGAATTTTCTGAATGGCAAAACAGACACCATATACTAAGCTACAGTACCTACAGTACGTATCCATCTGTACATGAACATGCAAATATATATTTTCTTAAATAAATGACTTTTATGGAATATTTGTTACAATAGCCTGTTTTGACAACAAACTAAACCCATGACCACTTTTTGTTGACCATTAACGTTCATATAAAGTATAGCTGTGTAGCTAATAATACAAGTAGTTGCTTTGAGAATTGCTGTAGTATATTCAACTGAACAAAATAATTACTGTCATCTTGATTATAATAGTGTAATATATCTGAACTGAAGATTTAACTAGTCAAAGGAATGAAAGTCATGAGCCTGGACCATAAAATGTGATAAGACATGTTCATTAAACAAATGTTTATGTTTTGTTACATGCCATGTTGCGTTATTAAATTGACAATAATAAGTGTTACACATTATTGGCTATTTAATGACTGTTGCAATATTGGCAAATAAAGTTATACTCTCTCGCTGCTCTGCAATTTTGGAAAGGAAAGAGTCTGCTAAGAAAAAATAATCTGATGCACTTTATGAAAGATCATCCAAAACCAGTTGCTATAACTGTGATCTGCTTACAACATTGACAAACGTCCTTTGATTTTTGGTAGGGTTTTTACCTTGATCAGTCTTCAAATGTCTTGACATGTTTTATGTAGGCTGCTCTTTCAGACACCAGCATCTGAGGTATGTTTTATATGACGTTGAGTGCCTTTGTGTGATGATCTGCAGTTCAGCTATATGATAAAGCGCACATAATTAAGTAAAGCAACTCAGAGTCTGCAGAACATCTTATACGCTATGATTGGATTCTCCAAACACATTATGATTCATGTCCACCAGCAAAACTGTATAAGGTTGCTGTAATATGAAATGTTTCAGGACAATAATAATAATTTACTGCAATTTGACCTTTGCAGATGGTGTATAACTTTGCAGAGAACACATGATCATACATAATAGCTTTAAATGTATATCATTAGAAAAGCGGTTCAGCATACATTTACAATGCTAGATGTTTAGAAAATGTTTGGATGTATCACACCATTGCTCTACTTCATGACATGAAAGGAATTTGACAGCCTTCAGGTATTTTAGTGGCATGTTAGACTTTGGCACTCCTTCCGAAAATAGTGTTTTATCTACCTAACCCCAACTGCTGAAACATTTTATTGCATTTATAATGGTGTACAATAAAAAGACAAGACTTTTATGAGCTGTTTTATTTCCGATTCATTTTTCTTCCTTTTTTTTAAAGAAATATGGGCTATTTCTTAGGTTTTATGTAATTTTGCAATTTTATTGCAATAAACATTAACATCACAATTAGTCAAAATGTACCATAAATTACAAGGTAGCAGATTGTCACAGATTTATGTTAATGCACTACACATAGGCTATATTATGTCTTTCATTTTTGGTAATTAAAGTGTTCAGTTATTAACAAAATATGTTGTATCACAGCCCACATGAAAAAATACTATAATAATTTATAGTAAATACTATAGTGTTTTTGAACCATAAAAAACTTGAATTAATATGTTGTGGTAATTCTATAGTTGCTGTGGTAATATAACAACTATAGTAATATAAACAAATTACTTTACCCAATACTGTACTAAGTTTTCTACAACTATAGGGTATATTATACTACAACACACTACAGTTTACTGTAGTAAAAACTAAAGTATACTACAGTATTTATTACAGTTTATCAGTTCACTATAGTTAATACTATAGTATGCTGTAGCATTCATTAAAGTGTTATAAATACGATAATATATACAGTATAATAGACTTTACTATAGTATGGTTCAAAAACACTGTAGTATTTATAGTATTCATGTGGGAGTGAATTGTATGGGGAAGTAAATATCTCCTGTATTTCCTGTAGGTTTTTTTTATTGCAAAAAACAAAGAACAAGAGGTACAAGAACAACAATAACTTAACAGAAAGTGTTAAAAACAATAACACCTCAATCAGAAAGAAAAAAGAAACTTGTTATTCTTATTATCAATGAATTTAAGAGATATAACAATAAGCAAAAGTACTATTTCCTGTAGTTTGTCAGAGAGACAGATAGCGCTGATATGCACGTGAGAGTAGTTTATTTTTGTAGCCATTGCTGTGGAAAACCCTTGAGATAAAAACATACTGATAGTTAATAAGCAGCTATTAAATACTTGCACCACACGCACCTGCGTGAAACAACACGGTTGTCCTCCAAAGCACTAGATGGCGCTCTGCAGCTCTCACTCTGATTATTGCTTACGGAAGTTTAAGGAAAGAAAACAACATTGGCCTTCGCTGCCGGATTGAAGTGAAACCAGACAGCTGTTTAAAAGTAAGAAGACTTTTTAATCCTTTACTTTTTAAACGTTTTAATAAAATTAAGACATATTTAACGGGCTGGTATTTTAGTAATAAACTAAGATGTGACCGTGGTAATTAAGCGACGAGTTATTTGTGGAATAAGGTGTATGCTAGCTAGCTCGTGTGCTAATTCCTTGTCGACTGGATTTAGCACCATTAGCCAAAGCACATTACCCTACACACTTAAAACCCAAGACTACTGGAACAAACTAGATTGACTGTTGCCGTTTACTTGTAACGTTAGTTTTAAACACGTAAGTCGTATTATGCATTCGCAAGTAAAGAAATACAGTGTGCTGTTTAATCAAGTCGCGTTATGACTAGCATCATTCGCCGTGTCTCATTTTCTGTCTGGTCAAATGGTTGGTTTCAGTCTAGTAGCATGTAGACTGTGATGTTCATAGACGAATCTTGCATCTGTTTGTAATGGTTTACGATTTTCTTAGCTTTTTACATGTATTTGATGTGGTTTGTTCAGTAGTGTTGCCGTCTGGGTAATACGGATAGAAGAAAACAAAGATGTCTGACAGCGATGACAGTGATTTCTCTGATAATCAGAGCGAGAGGAGCAGCGAGGCTGAGGAGGTGGAGGAGAACGAGGTGAGACATCCAGCTCCTCCTTTTTATGATAGCAAGAACCATACTATATACAGGTGCATCTCAATAAATTAGAATGTCGTGGAAAAGTTCATTTATTTCAGTAATGCAACTCAAATTGTGAAACTCGTGTATTAAATAAATTCAGTGCATACAGACTGAAGTAGTTTAAGTCTTTGGTTCTTTTAATTTTGATGATTTTGGCTCACATTTAACAAAAACCCACCAATTCACTATCTCAACAAATTAGAATATGGTGACATGCCAATCAGCTAATCAACTCAAAACACCTGCAAAGGTTTCCTGAGCCTTCAAAATGGTCTCTCAGTTTGGTTCACTAGGCTACACAATCATGGGGAAGACTGCTGATCTGACAGTTGTCCAGAAGACAATCATTGACACCCTTCACAAGGAGGGTAAGCCACAAACATTCATTGCCAAAGAAGCTGGCTGTTCACAGAGTGCTGTATCCAAGCATGTTAACAAAGTTGAGTGGAAGGAAAAAGTGTGGAAGAAAAGGATGCACAACCAACCGAGAGAACCGCAGCCTTATGAGGATTGTCAAGCAAAATCGATTCAAGAATTTGGGTGAACTTCACAAGGAATGGACTGAGGCTGGGGTCAAGGCATCAAGAGCCACCACACACAGACTTTTCAAGGAATTTGGCTACAGTTGTCGTATTCCTCTTGTTAAGCTACTCCTGAACCACAGGCAACGTCAGAGGCGTCTTACCTGGGCTAATGAGAAGAAGAACTGGACTGTTGCCCAGTGGTCCAAAGTCCTCTTTTCAGATGAGAGCAAGTTTTGTATTTCATTTGGAAACCAAGGTCCTAGAGTCTGGAGGAAGGGTGGAGAAGCTCATAGCCCAAGTTGCTTGAAGTCCAGTGTTAAGTTTCCACAGTCTGTGATGATTTGGGGTGCAATGTCATCTGCTGGTGTTGGTCCATTGTGTTTTATGAAAACCAAAGTCACTGCACCCGTTTACCAAGAAATTTTGGATCACTTCATGCTTCCTTCTGCTGACCAGCTTTTTAAAGATGCTGATTTCATTTTCCAGCAGGATTTGGCACCTGCCCACACTGCCAAAAGCACCAAAAGTTGGTTAAATGACCATGGTGTTGGTGTGCTTGACTGGCCAGCAAACTCACCAGACCTGAACCCCATAGAGAATCTATGGGGTATTGTCAAGAGGAAAATGAGAAACAAGAGACAAAAAAATGCAGATGAGCTGAAGGCCACTGTCAAAGAAACCTGGGCTTCCATACCACCTCAGCAGTGCCACAAACTGATCATCTCCATGCCACGCCGAATTGAGGCAGTAATTAAAGCAAAAGGAGCCCCTACCAAGTATTGAGTACATATACAATAAATGAACATACTTTCCAGAAGACCAACAATTCACTAAAAATGTTTTTTTTATTGGTCTTATGAAGTATTATAATTTGTTGAGATAGTGAATTGGTGGCTTTTTGTTAAATGTGAGCCAAAATCATCACAATTAAAAGAACCAAAGACTTAAACTACTTCAGTCTGTGTGCACTGAATTTATTTAATACACGAGTTTCACAATTTGAGTTGAATTACTGAAATAAATGAACTTTTCCACGACATTCTAATTTATTGAGATGCACCTGTATATTGTTTATCTGAAATATTTCATAACTCATACTCAACACATTTCTTTAAGGATGAGGAGGAACAGGGAAGTGTAGCTGGCAGTGACAAGGCTGAGGAGGAGGGAGAAGATTTGGAGGATGAGGAGGAGTATGATGAAGAGGAAGAGGAGGATGATGACCGGCCCAGGAAAAAACCTCGGCATGGTGGCTTCATCTTGGATGAAGCCGGTTAGAAATTCCCTTACCAACATATATTTCTTAGATTAAAGAACATATTTTGCATAGATGTCATTTGAAAAGCTATAATGTGTATTTTATTCTGTCTTTGACTAGATGTTGATGATGAGTATGAAGATGAAGATCCATGGGAGGATGGTGCTGAAGACATCTTAGAAAAAGGTAAGAAATTACTATTATTTCAAATGAATTGTGAATGTTTTGTTGGTTACATTAAAAAAAAATATCTCAAGTTGTTATATATTTAATGTTTGTATTATATGTAAATGATGTCTCCTATATGCATACTTTAATCTCTGGCAGATGGAGTTAAGATTTCTTTTGATATTATGTGACCAGTATTTGTTATATGTTTATATGCTTTGTCATATCCATAACTTTATGAAATGGAGGCATTTTAAATGAAATACCAACAACAGACTGTATGGTAAATATGTTGTATAAAATGATGCCAGTTATTTAAATGTATTTCTTGCGCTCATTAATTCTTTATTTCTTATGCATGCCTCCTTCAGTTAACGGTAAACCAACTCCAGATTTCTCTGCTCTGTTTTTTTCTGTCTAATTGAACTGATTCTCAAATCATTTCTCATTCGTTAAAATCCATACCCATGATCTGCACCCCTCTAACATTTGTTTGTGATGTTTAAAGTTGTTTGGCTAATTTGCTTAAATTTCTAAACAAGGAGCATGGATGGCAAATACATTTTAGCGATACACTTTTTCTTCTTTGCGTCATCAAACTATGTTGAGTACGGTCAAACATAATAAAGGCTGTAATTTTAAAATGCACCATCCATTGAACAGGGGACTGTATAGAGGGGACTTACTGAGTTCTGAAAGGGAACCAAATATGGTCATTTGCCTGAAAATGCTCCTTTGAACAAAAAACCCATTTCCTTGTTTTGATAGTATTCAAGTGTGTTTATTGTATTGCATCAGCTAACAGTGACATGACATCATTATCACGTAGTTTCCATCTTTAAAATATACCACATGTGTAAGCCTGCCCATCATTGGTAATTTCCCTTTTTATTTGTTTACCTGGTCCTGTCTATGCCCTTGCCTGAAAATGCTGTGTGCACATGACTTTGTAATATGGCTCATGTTCCTCCCTTCCTCCCTCAACTCTGGATTTGAGCAGAAGAGGCCGAAGGTATGTGCTTAAATCTTCTGGTGTGCATGGATATTCAACCATGTGTTCAGTAGCTGTGTTTACATGCACTGCTTTTAGACCGTCTGGTTGCAGATTCTGAATGCACACTACCAATTCAGCTTTGCATCACAGAAATAAATGGCAAAATATAGAAAAATATAATTTGTAGTAATGTTTCACAATATTGTTGTTTTTACTGTATTTTTGATTGAATGAATGCAGCCTTGGTGAGCATGAGACTTCAAGAACTTTAAAAAAAAAAAAAAAAAAAAAAATCTTACGGACCTCAAACATTTGAACAATATTTCATTACATTTAATTGCTCGTCATATATAAAAAATAATGTGAAATAAATTGTTTACAAAAATTAAAGGTTTATGTAACTGTTCTTCTATTTAATGGATTAAGATCTGCACCACTGGATGTAAATTAATCAGATCATTCAGCTTGAGCGATCAGCCATGTGTCAAATTATTAACGGATAATTACGCTGCATGTAAACGTAGCTACTGACAATTTTTTTTTTTTTAGTTTTCTGTTCTAGCCACAGTATAATTTTTTTTGTAAATAATTGTTTATTCTGTTTTCATCTGTTAGTGTCCAACATTGACCATGTAGTATTGGATGAGGATCACTCCGGTTCAAGGAGATTGCAGAATCTCTGGAGGTGAGACAGTGAGACACTGCACACACTTTCACATGGCTGAATCTGAAGTATGGAAGTCATGTTAAATACCTGTTTTTCTCTTTAGGGATTCACGTGAGGAAGCTCTGGGGGAGTATTACATGAGAAAATATGCCAAGTCCTCAGGTGGCGAGCAGTAAGTCAACAGAGTTCACCTGTACTCAAAGTGCATGCTGCTTCTACGAAGTGTGTGACTCAATTCAGCACGTGCATGTGTTGAAATGAAGGGAATGTTGGTTTTGCTGCATTAGCTTCTCTAAAAATTCTTGTTCTGCTGTTTACTTCAGTTTCTATGGCGGCTCTGAGGATCTTTCTGATGACATCACCCAGCAGCAGTTGCTTCCTGGGGTCAAGTATGAAAAAAATAATAATTTCTTGACGATTAAACATACTAAATTAAGTATTTCTGAAAAGACCACTGGGCTTGTGCTAAGAGATTTGTCTCTTGCAGGGATCCTAATTTGTGGACCGTTAAGTGTAAGGTTAGTACTATCTAACATGTGGCCTTTGGATGCTGTGATGAGGCTGCTGTATGTGCAGGGTTTAATTCTTCTGTTTCTCTGTAGATTGGAGAGGAGAGAGCAACTGCCATTGCCTTGATGCGAAAATTCATTGCTTATCAGTGCACCGACACGGTAGGATTTCCACAGTCGCTTTGTCTTAACATAAGGTCTGTTTGTTTTGTTACAGCCAGCGTTAGCGCTGTGGTTGGTTAACACCTGTAATGGTGCCAGTTCTTTTGACTCGCACCATTTCAGTCCTTATGTAAGGCACAGAACTGTATGAACATTGTCTTTGCATAAAACTTCTCAAAGTCAGTTTTTTTTTTTTTTTTTATCGAACTGTAAGCCAAGAGAGAAACTACAATACGGAAAGTACATTGAGTAATGTTTGCTTGCAGGTGTGTGTTACCATTATGTTGTGCTTTGTTTCTCTTCACAGCCACTCCAAATCAAATCAGTGGTGGCCCCTGAGCACGTCAAAGGTTATATCTATGTGGAGGCGTACAAGCAGACCCATGTCAAGTCTGCCATTGAGGGTGTTGGAAACCTGCGTATGGGCTTCTGGAACCAGCAGATGGTGCCCATTAAAGAGATGACAGATGTGCTGAAGGTGGTTAAGGAAGTGACTAACCTGAAACCCAAGTCTTGGGTTCGTCTTAAGAGAGGCCTTTATAAAGATGACATTGCCCAGGTGGGTACACCAGAAGACTTGGCTATATGGTCATAAAGAAAACATCTCCTAAATAAGGTGCTAGATATTGTTTTGAATTACGTTATTCAATTTGTCATTTGTACAGCTCTACATGTGTGGCATGAAAACATTTGATGTATGTATTTATTTGCCTTGTTTAGGTGGACTATGTTGAACCAAGCCAGAATACGATCTCACTGAAAATGATTCCTCGTATTGATTTAGATCGCATTAAAGCGAGGATGAGTATGGTAGGTTACATCATAATGACTATATGTATTTTCATGAAATATTTACGCTACTGTTCAAAAGTTTGGAGTCAGTACTTTTTTTTTTTTTCTTCTTCTTTTTTTTTTTTTTTTTGCAAGAAAGTTATAGCTGCATTTATTCAGCAAGGATGAATTAAATTGTTCAAAAGTGCAGTTAAGATGTTACAGAAGATTTGTTTTAATAAATGCTGAACTTTCTATTCATCAAAAAATCCTGAAAAAAAGTTTTACAGTTTCCACAAAAAATAATAAGCAGGAAAAAAATGTTTTTAACATAATAATAAAAAAGTTACCTGAGCACTAAATTAGCATATTAGAGTGACTTCTAAAGTATCATGTGATGCTAAAGACTGGAGTAATGCAAAACAGTGATTTTAAGTTAAAAAATGTTTCACAGAATTACTGCCTTTACCTTTAATAGGATGAATGTGGCTTTTGTGATCATTTAAGGCATTTTAAAAAATTACTGACCCTAAACCTGGATGGTAGTGTACATATGCTATGTGACCTTTTATGTATATGCTATGTATGCTATGTGACCCGGCTTTGTCTTTCATCATACAGAAAGACTGGTTTGCGAAGAGAAAGAAGTTTAAGAGGCCCGCTCAGAGGCTTTTTGATGCTGAAAAGATCAGGTAAAGGAGCACTCTCATTTTGAGTCGCTCATAATCAAAACCTAGTGAAATATGTCAGTTGCACTGACACATGTGCTCTGCTCTACAGGTCACTTGGTGGGGAGGTCAGCCATGATGGTGACTTCATGATATTTGAAGGCAACCGATACAGCCGCAAAGGCTTCCTGTTCAAAAGCTTTGCCATGTCAGCTGTGGTAAGAACCCTCACACTCATTCTAGTTCTTGGTGTCTGTCTAATTGTTCCTTATTTGTTTACTGGTTCAACCCATGTCTCTTTTTGCATAGATCACAGAAGGGGTCAAACCCACTCTGTCGGAGCTGGAGAAGTTTGAGGACCAGCCAGAGGGGATTGACCTTGAAGTAGTCACAGAGACAACAGGTTAATACATCCAGACAGTAGAACATTTTTTTTGTATCAATGTATTGACCAATCCTTCCATGCATGCATTTTTGCAAAGTTAATCACAAAGATTTTATTAATACAGGTAAGGAGCGCGAGCACAATCTCCAGGCAGGAGATAATGTGGAAGTGTGTGAGGGGGAGTTGATCAACCTTCAGGGTAAAATCCTGAGTGTGGATGGCAACAAGATCACTATCATGCCCAAGCATGAAGATCTCAAGGTGAATAAATAAGCACGAGTTGGTACATCAAAACTGTGCCAGTATGCAAATCATTGTCTCTTGGCAGCGCTTATTAGGTTTAGGTAAAAAAAAAAGTTTATATATTCTGTGCTGCTAAATGAAATTCAAAAGCTTTGTGAGAGTTCAAATATCCTGAAAATCCTGTTCTCCATGATGTATCCCTTTTACACTGATTATTGCCTCACTATCTTGTCTTTGTTTTTGTTCAGGACCCTCTTGAGTTTCCAGCTCATGAGTTGAGGAAGTACTTCCGTATGGGCGACCACGTGAAGGTTATCGCAGGACGTTTTGAAGGTGACACAGGCCTCATAGTCCGTGTGGAGGAGAACTTTGTCATTCTGTTCTCTGATCTTACCATGCACGAGGTAGGTTTCACTAGGAAACTATATAGTAATATAAACGCACAATATACAGCAGTTAATGTTGTGTTCTCTGTCTCTTTTTGTTCCAGTTGAAGGTCTTGCCCCGTGACCTGCAGCTGTGCTCTGAGACCGCCTCAGGTGTGGATGCAGGAGGCCAGCATGAGTGGGGAGAGCTGGTACAATTAGACCCCCAAACTGTAGGTGTCATTGTTAGGCTGGAAAGAGAGACCTTCCAGGTAAAATTCAAGAGAAGAGACAAGTTCAAGCTAAATTCAGTAGTACATAGTTAAAGGATGTTTCTTCACAACAATAGTACACTTTTTTTTCACAATTGTCCCTTCACTCTGTGAGTATTTTGGCAAAACCCCAGAGCGGCTGTATTGTATTCATGCAAGTACAACCCCTAAGTTTGCGTCATCAGCAGGAAATTGATTGCAATATCAAAGGATTGAGTTGGTGGTTCATGTTTGTACCTGAGCTGGCAAACATTTCACTGGTCTCAGCATGAAAAAAAAATAAATTTTTTGCTTAACATATTTCTATATTTTTTTAAACTATAAAAATATATATTTACGGATTTATTGCTATTTTTTTTTTAACCCATTCTGTAATAATTCTTGTGGTGTATCCAGATAAATAACTTAACTTTGACACAGTACTGTTCTGAAGTTTGGGGTTGGTAAGATGTTTCTGAAACAAGTCTCTTATGCCTCAAGTCTCAACTAGGCTGCATTTCTTTGATCAAAAATAAAGTAAAACAGTAATATGGCAAAATAGTTACAATTTAAAAGAACTGTTTTTTTTATATATATATATATATATATATATATATATATACTTTAAAATATAATTTATTTCTGTGATGACAAAGCTGAATTTTCAGCAGCCATTACTTCTGTTCCTTCAGAAATCTATCTTTCTTGTGCTCAAGAAACATTTCTTTGTATTATTATTAATGTTGAAAACTGGTGTGCAGTTCATCCTTGCTGATTAGATTAGATTGTTAAAAGTATTAATTTCTTAAAAAAAAAAAAAAAAATCCCTTTGTCTGCTCTCTGAATTTTTTTCACAATGATTCATTTTTAGGTTCTGAACATGCACGGGAAAGTTTTGACCGTACGGCACCAGGCAGTAAATAGACGGAAGGACAACCGCTTTGCTGTCGCTCTTGACTCTGAGCAAAACAACATCCATGTGAAGGATATTGTGAAAGTCATTGATGGACCTCATTCGGTAACTGCCAGAGACTGGGGATAAAAATTTTACATTATGTAACAGAACCGCATTGGAGGAAGTTAATAATCCCCTTTATGTGATCCATCAGGGCCGTGAAGGTGAAATTCGCCACATCTTCAGAGGCTTTGCTTTTCTTCACTGCAAGAAGCTGGTTGAAAATGGAGGCATGTTTGTCTGTAAAGCACGCCACCTTGTTCTGGCAGGTGGCTCAAAGGTAGGTCTGTTCTAGTCAAGTTAAGTCGAGCTTTATTGTCATTCTGCTACATGTGTGGACATATAGTGGAACGAAATGTCGTGTCTCACAGGACCACGGTGCTACATACTAGTTAAACCTAAGATAAACATACAACAATGCAAGTATAGGAAAAACAATAGAGTTATACAACAGCTCTACTACATCTGTGGACAAATCTAATACATTTCTCAACTTCCCTATCGTAAAACGGTCTCCTTTTGTTCTCAAAGCCCAGAGACGTGACCAATTTTACAGTGGGAGGCTTTGCACCTATGAGTCCACGCATCAGCAGCCCAATGCACCCCGGCGGAGGTGGTGAGTGATTTCACGTGACTCACAGGGTTTTGTAACATAGTGGTTGAAGATCTGGGATTTATCAAAAGGTTCAAACTCTGCAAGAGGATTTAATTATCCATTTAAACAGTAGTGCGTTTGGCTGCCAGTATCTTAAGTTTTGGTCTGTCTGGTTGCCATTTGATCATTTGAATCATATCAATGCTATAAAGACTACTTATATTTTGATCTAGACTTCATCTGTTGTTTTCTGGTCTTCCTTTCAGGTCAGCAGCACAGGGGCGGGGGTGGTGGCATGGGGCGGGGCCGTGGGCGACGAGACAATGATCTGATTGGACAGACTGTTCGTATATCCCAGGGACCATACAAAGGTTAAACTAATTATTTTTTTATTGAATTATTATTATTTGGAGTGACCTTTTGTGAGAAGCTTTTTGCTTGGATTTAGTATTTTGTATAAATGTCATTGCATTTTATAAAGTGTTAAGTGTAGCATCAGTGTCCAAATACTTAGAGACCACCAGATGTTCACTTGATGTCTTGTATTCTTATAAACCACAGGTTTCGTAACACCTTCTACATTTCCACAGGCTACATTGGAGTGGTGAAGGATGCCACAGAATCAACCGCTAGGGTAGAGCTCCACTCAACTTGCCAGACCATCTCTGTGGACCGGCAGCGTCTTACAACTGTGTATGTAATAGTGCATAAACATTTAGACTTTCTCTGCTGCTTCTACATTTGTTTATTCCATCTTTTGGCTAATTTTATGACATTATTTCTAGCTGCCAGTAAAAGTCAGTATGCTCAGCTTCGCTTAACACATTTACACCGTATCTTCCCCACACAGAAAATGTAAATAAAAGTGGCTGGTCCTGTGTGGGAAAGTTCTATGTGAGAATTGTAGCTATTTGTCTCCCAACTACTGTTTGACAGTTCTGCCTCATTACACTGTAGACTGGTTTATGTTCTTCTGACATGTTGTTTTTGATTTCACTGGTGCAGTAAAATGTGACCGATAGGCAGGGTTGGGGAGTAACAGAATACATGTAACGATGTTACTTTAAATTCCATGGTGTGCATGACTCCAGTTATTTGTAAGTTTTCTAGCGGAAAATGAGCTGGAAAATGTAGAAATTAACACGAGAATCCCCACACCCCGGATCAGTCAATGAAATAAAGAAAGATCACAGCATTTCACATATATTTCGACATGTAGGCTTATTGTAAAATATGTATATGGGGTAAATTTTTTTTAATGTTGTGTATAAACTATATTTATTTTTACGTGTACATGTGAAAGAAATATAATAATAATAATAAAAATAAAACTATAATACTAAACTGTATAGCCACTAGATGTCTGCATAGCCTTTTATATATATATATATGGGCTGTAATATCTAGGTGGTGAAATAAGACACGATTTTTAATAGTTTCAAATAGTTTGTACTATAGTTTTTATTAGTTTTAATTTTAAAGTCATAGTTAAATAAAAGTACTTAGATATTGCTTTTTTTGACTTTATTTATACATATGTCACTAAAAGGAATCCAAACGTAATCAGATTACATTACTTTTATATTGTGGTACTTGGATTACATTACTGAATACTTTTTTAATGAAGTAATTGTAACTGTAATGGAATACATTTTAAAAGTAACCCTCCCAACCCTGCCGAAAGGACATCCCAACTGCAGCAGCTCTCTGAAAGCACAGGGATAGTTGATTCAGGAACATATTTGCATATTGCACACCTCAGAGATTGCAAGATGGAAGTTTTTTTTTTTTTTTTTTTTTTTTTTGAATTAGATGTTTTTAAAAGAAGCCACTTATGTTCACCAAGGCTGCATTTATTTAATCAGAGATACAGTTAAAACATCAATAGTGTGGATTATTATTATTATTATTATTATTATTATTATTACAATTTTTATTATAATATATTTTAAAATATAATTTCTTCCTGTGACGGCTAAACCTGAATTTTCAGCAGTCATTAGTTTTCACTGTCACATGATCTTTGAGAAATCACTCTAATATGCTGATCTGCTGCTCAAGAAATATTTATCATCTACGTTGAAAACAGGTGTGCTGGAAACCACATTTTGCCGGATTCTCTGAATAGAAATTTATAATTAAAGATTTTACAAAAGATTATTTTTAAATAAATGCTGTTCTATCATTTTTGAACAATTCCTTGCATCTTTGCGGAGTAAAAATATAAATTTCTTGCAAAAAAATAAATCTTACTAACCCCAAACCTTTGAATAGTAGTGTAGGTTTGATATCTTGACTGTTTTTAACTTTTGTTCTTCTGAATTTATTTTTTTTTTTTTAACACCTCAATCATTTTGCTCTTTTTGAATCAGTGGTGGCAAAGAAAGACAAGGAAGGACTTCCACCCATTTACGAACGCCGATGTACGGTTCCCAGACACCCATTTATGGAACTGGCTCACGTACCCCCATGTATGGTAGCCAGACACCCCTCCATGACGGTAAGAAATGGCAAAAATATTCTTGTAAACTTGTGTTCTGCAACACTTTTGTTTTTTTTAAACCCGTCTTTCATTGCTCACAGGAAGCCGTACTCCTCACTATGGCTCCCAGACTCCTCTGCATGATGGGAGCAGGACGCCAGGTCAGAGCGGCGCTTGGGACCCCAACAATCCAAACACACCATCACGGTACGAAGCAGAGTGAGGACAAACATGCACATGCATTCAAACAATCCCCCGTAACTCGACTTCAACTTGTTTTCCTTCTGTTTTCAGGCCTGATGACGAATACGAGTTCGCCTATGACGACGAGCCCTCTCCGTCTCCTCAAGGCTATGGTGGTACACCCAATCCTCAGACTCCTGGCTACCCAGAAGTGCCCTCCCCGCAGGTCAACCCTCAGTACAACCCTCAGACTCCTGGGACTCCTGCCATGTGAGGGCTCAATCAGATGCTCGATGCTTTTGTTCTGGCTTGAGAACATCTTTAACAGAGGATGTTTTTGCACCATAGGTACAACACTGACCAGTACTCCCCATATGCAGCTCCCTCTCCGCAAGGGTCCTACCAGCCCAGCCCCAGCCCCAGCCCACAGAGTTACCATCAAGTGGCCCCAAGTCCAGTGGGATACCAAAACACACACTCGCCCGCCAGTTACCACCCCACCCCGTCACCCATGGCCTACCAGGTACAGTTTTGGCCACTATAAACAAAAAAAGCAAGTCGTTGGTTGACACTATCCAGGTCAGGGTGTCCACAGGTCCTTAAAAAGTCTTAAAATGTCTTAAATAACATTTTGCTGATAAAAGGCCTTAAAAAGTCTTAAATTCAGATTCAATGGGTCTTAAATATTTTTGGTCACGTTACCGCTAAAATATCTTTTTCAGTCTGACAGAACAATTTTTTTTTTTCTTCCCCCGCAGTAGTTACTGCGTCATCAGTGAGAATTACAGCAAAATACAGGTCGATACCTTCTTTGTTTATATAATGTTCTCAATAATAATAATAACAATAATAATAATGTAAGTCGAGCTACTGCTAGCTGACCAGCCTTCTAGCTAATTAAAATGTTGTTTTTTTTACTTGCCTGACCAGACAAATAGCCTGATTAAAATTTAAGTGACAAAAAAATAACCAGCAAAGCATCAAAACACGAGAATGATTCTTCTGATTTTATTACATTCAGCGTAAACAGCCATTGATAATGGATAGTGTATCTGGCATCAAGGTCGTGCTGTTAAGCCTCACGCTAACTGTCTCTTTGTGAGAGATGTCTAAACAGATAGAAACATAAAGAAACTCAGAAGAAACGCACTGAGGTATAAATTCAAAATGCTTAGTTTATTCATAAAATGATATAGTTAAGTGACATACCATGACAAGGGGGCTATTTTGCTGAGTATTTCACGATTACAAATGTCACATTGATTTTAGTTCAATAAACAAGTAGTTGAGTAGTCAAGTAGTTATTACATTACTTACATTTTAGACACACTATTTACTGTTTTGTTCTATTTCACCAACTAAAATATTTCCAAACAAACATCAGCACATTCTCCAAGCAACAGCCCTATAGTGTATATTGAATTTGATTAATTGTAATAATTTGACATGAAAGATGCACACATTTAAAAAGGTTGAAAAAAGGCCTTTGTAAATGTAAATAAAATATGCAGATTTAAATATTTAAAAGCTGATAGAACACTGATGAAAATATTGCTTCAGAATAATTGTTCACACCACCAAAAATCTCGGTGATGCAGTACTTTTGTGGGGATATTTTGTATAGAATATTGTCTGCTGATATGAAGAGTTAACAGTATATCATAGTAATAAATATCATTTATGACAGCGATGATATTTTTTCTTTTTACATTAAACACATTAAAATATTACATATGTATGTAATATAATGTGTATTTCCATTACAGGTTTAGGTCTTAAATTTCATTTAAGGTGGTATTAAAAAGGTCTTAAAGTCTTAAATTTAACTTGTTCATATCTGCAGAAACCCTGCAGGTGCATCTCAAAAAATTAGAATATCGTACAAAAATAAAAATTTGTAACTTCTTTCAAAAAAAGAAACTTTCATATATTCTAGATTCATTACATGTAAAGTAAAACATTTAAAAAAAAACTTTGATCAGAGTTTTAACTTTGATCAGAGCTTACAGCTCATGAAAGACAAAAATACAATATATTAAAATATTAGAATATTTCCTAAGATCAATTTAAAAAAAGGATTTGCAAAACAGAAAAGTTCAAGTTCTTTAAAGTTTGTTCATTTATGCACTCAATACTTGGTCGGGGCTCCTTTAGCACAAACTCCAGCATCAGTGAGGTGTGGCATGGAAGCGATCAGCCTGTGGCACTGCTGAGGCACTGAGCCTTCAGCTCGTCTGGATTGTTGGATCGACTGTTTCTCATCTTTCTCTTGAAAATATCCCATAGATTCCATATGGGGTTCAGGTCAGGCATGTTGGCTGGCCAATCAAGTACAGTAATATCATGGTCAGCAAACCACCTGGAAGTAGTTTTGGCACTGTGGGCAGTTGCTAAAGTCCTGCTGGAAAAGGAAATCAGCATCTCCATAAAGCTTGTCAGCAGATGGAGGCATAAAGTGCTCCAAAATCTCCTGGTAGACAGCTGCACTGACTTTGGACTTGATAAAACACAATGGACCAACACCAGCAGATGTCACGGCACCCCAAATCATCACTGACTTCGGAAACTTCACACTAGACTTCAAGCAGCTTGGATTCTGTGCCTCTCCAGACTTCCTCCAGACTCCAGACCTTGATTTCCAAATTAAATGCAAAATTTACTTTTATCTGAAAAGAGGACTTTGGACCACTGAGCAACAGTCCAGTTCTTTTTCTCCTTAGCCCAAGTAAGATGCTTCTGACATTGTTTCTGTTTCAGAAGTGGCTTGGTAGCCCTTTACCTGAAGACGTCTGAGCGTGGTGACTCTTGATGCACTGACTCCAGCTTTAGTCCACTCCTTGTGAAGCTCTCCCAAGTGTTTGAATCGCCTTTGCTTGACAGTATTCTCAAGCTTGCGATCATCCCTGTTGCTTGTGCACCTTTTCCTACCCAATTTCTTCCTTCCAGTCAACTTTGCATTTAATATGCTTTGATACAGCACTCTGCACAGCCAGCCCTTTCTGTAATGACCTTCTGTGACTTACCCTCTTTGTAGAGTGTGTCAATGATTGCCTTCTGGACCACTGCCAAATCAGCAGTCTTCCCCATTATTGTGGTTTCAAAGAACAAGAGATACCTGGAATTTATACTGTAGGGATGGTCGTTTAATGAAGCGCAAATGTAAATATTCTAATATTTTGAGATACTGGATTTTTGAGCTATAAGCTCTAATCATCAAAATTAAAACAAAAAACTTTTGAAATATTTTACATGTAATGAATCTAGAATATTTGAACCCTTTAGAATTTTCTATATTTCTGCATAAATATGACCCTTAACATCATCAGATTTTCATATAAGTCCTGAAAGTAGACAAAGAGAACCAAATCAAACAAGTGAGAGAAAAATATTTTCTTTGTCATTTATTTGTTTATTGAGAGAAATGATCCAGTGTTACATATCTGTGTGTTGCAAAAGTATGTGAATCGTTGCTTTCAGTATCTGGTGTGACCCCCTTTTGCTGCAGTAACTGAAGGTAAAGTTTCTTGTAAATGCTGATCAGTCCTGCACAATAACATGTAGGAGTTTTAGCCCATTCCTTAGTGCAGAACCACTTAAATTCTGTGATGTTGGTGGGTTTCCTCCTATGAACTGCTTGCTTAGGTCCTTCCACAACATTTTAATTGGATTAAGGTCTGGACTTTGACTCAGCAATTCCAAAACATTAACTTTGTTCTTCTTTAACCATTCTTTGGTAGAATGACTTGTGTGCTTGGGGTTGTTGTCTTGCTGCATGACCCACGTTCTCTTGAGGCTCTGTTCTTAAACAGATGTCCTGACGTTTTCCTTTAGAATTTGCTGGTGTAATTTAGAATTCATTGTTCCATCAATGATGGCAGGCTGTCCTGGCCAAGATGGAGCCCAAGCCATGATACTTTCACCACCATGTTTCACAGATGAGATAAGATTCTTAAGCTGGAATGAAGTGTGTTCTTTTCTCCGAACATAATAGCTTCTCATTTAAACCAATAAGTTCTATTTTGGTTTCATCCATCCATTAAACCTTTCTCCAATAGTCCTCTGGCTTGTCCACATGATCTTTAGCAAGCAATTTTCTTTTTGGAGAACAGTGGCTTTCTTCTTGCAACTCTGCCATGCACACCATGGTTGCTCAGTGTTCTCCTGATGGTGGGCTCATGAACATTAACATTAGCCAATGTGAGAAATCCTTTAGTTGCTTAGAAGTTACCCTGGGAACTTTTGCAACCTTGCAAACTATTACACGTTCTGCTTTGGAGTGATCTTTGTTGGTCAACCACTTTTCGGGAAGGTAATAGTGGTCTTGAATTTTCTCCATTTGTACACAATCTGTCTGACTGTGGATTTGTGGAGTCCAAACTCTTTAGAGATGGTTTTGTAACCTTTTCTAGCCTGATGAGTAACATCAACTCTTTTTCTGAGGTCCTCAGTAATCTCCTTTGTTCGTGACATGATTCACTTCCACAAACATGATCAGAGTTCTTTGAATAAAACAGGTCACGTATTGACATTTGATAGTCATTGCACTGACTGAAAACACCTCTGCACAGATGGACTCTAATTTCACCTTTAAATTAACTGCTAATCCGAGAGATTCACGTACTTTTGCAATGCACAGATATGTAACGCTGGATAATTTTTCTCAATAAATAAATAACAAAAAATATTTTTCTCTCACTTGTTTGATTCGGTTCTCTTTGTCTACTTTCAGGACTTATATGAAAATCTGATGATGTTTTAGGTCATATTTATGCAGAAATATAGAAAATTCTAAAGGGTTCACAACCTTTCAAGCAGCACTGTATGAAAGTTTCACTTTTTGAAATGTTACAAAAAAAAAACCCCGAACTTTTTCACGATATTCTAATTTTGAGATGCACCTGTATGCTTAAGAAAACAACTACTTAGAATAGTGACACAAATGATTTTTTTTTTTTTTTTGCAAACCTGAAATTAGTTTTCATTTAGTGAAAATAAAGTTTATGTAAAAAAAATTTAATTAATCAAATGTATTTAATAATCAACTCTAAATTGAAAAAACTTGTTTATAAATACTCTGACACAAGGTAGTTTTTATATCAAGTTTTATATCAAATGTTTTGAGTCAGTTTTATTTTTAGGTTTTCCCATTTAAAAATGTTATTAATTATATATGTATATATAAAAATAAATGTTTATATACACATACACATTATATATATATTTATATATATATATATATATATATATATATATATAATGTATATATTTTATATATATATATATATATATATATATATATATATATATATATATATATATATAAACTAAAATTTTTAAAGGCGAGAGATTGATTTTTATTTTCTGTGTCTATATAATCTTTATTTCACTAATGAGAGTAAAAATGACAAATGTTGCCTTGGCCAATAGCTGAATTAAAAATAGTTTTCTGTTTTATTTCACTTAATGTTTTTCTCTAGTAAAAAATAAAAATCAGTTTAGTTGTAGTAATACAAACAGTATTGAGTTGAATTGTGCTTCATGTGATCTTCAGGCCAGTCCGAGTCCCAGTCCAGTAGGGTACAGTCCAATGACTCCTGGAGCTCCATCTCCGGGAGGCTACAACCCTCACACCCCCGGATCTAACATCGACCAGGCCTCCAATGATTGGGTCACCACAGACATCATGGTGCATGTGAAAGACACATTCCTGGACAGAGGTGTCATCAATCAGACCGGTGTCATCCGGAGTGTCACCGTGAGTGTTGTACATTTGATTTTAACTGATTTTGTGGATCTAAATGTGGTGTGACTTTCAGTAAGGATCTGCAAGTAGAAGCATGTGAAGTTTGGATTTGCATATTGCAAATGCAGTGCTGACATGCCCGGGGCTGATTTTAGATTTAAAAATGGATTAAGCTTGTCCCTGTTATATTTGATCATGAATCATACCCTGTTAGTTTGTTGTTGTTGTTAAGACATAACAATTTCACTCTGATTCATCCATGGAAAAATTCTTCTTTCACATAGGGGGGGATGTGCTCCGTTTTCCTGCAAGACACGGAGAAGGTCGTTAGTATTTCAAGTGAACACTTGGAACCTGTTACGCCAACCAAAAACAACAAGGTACTGCTGGTCTTATGTAACCAGATGTGATTGATTTTATTGTGATTTTAAGTCTCTTAATGCAAGGCCTTAGATAATCTTGTGATGTGTATTTTGAACTTCATCTCACAATTTTGGCAAAAACACTTTTTTTTGCTTTCCCAATCTACTGTATTGGCTCATTTTAAAGTAGACATTTCAAGCTTTCTGTAGATAAATTTTTAGTCGATTAATGTTTAGTCAGTCCTACAATCTACTATATATGTGACCCTGGACCACAAAACCAGTCTTAAGTGTAAATTTTTAGTGTAAAACCAGTCTTAAGTGTAAATTGATGTATAAGCTTTCCATTGATGTATGGTTTGTTAGGATCGGACAATATTTGGCTGAGATACAACTATTTGAAAATCTGGAATCTGAGGGTGCAAAAAAATCAAAATATTGAGAAAATCGCCATTAAAGTCGTCCAAATGAAGTTCTTAGCAATTTAAGCTAAAATAATCAAAAATTAAGTTTTGAGATATTTACGGTAAGAAATTTACAAAATATCTTCATGGAACATGATCTTTACTTAATATACTAATGATTTTTGGCATAAAAGAAAAATCAATAATTTTGACCCATACAATGTATTTTTGGCTATTGCTACAAATACACCCCAGCGACTTGAGACTGGTTTTGTGGTCCAGTGTCACATATGTCATGATCCAGTATATACTGTGTATTGCTTATAAACGAACAAAAGAGTGTTAAATAGTATGCAATAATTAACATTTTAGATAATAAAATTAACAATTAACAGAATCAACAATTCTGTGCAACATTACCATCACCTTATGTTTAATTCTTTTCAAGGGGCCAGATATAATATAATACACTTTAAAGTGTCCTCCTTATTACAGTATAAATATATTTTCATGCTATAGATGTAAACCAAAGCAATCAAACCAAAGCAACCAATAATTTACGGTTATAGCTAGAATAACTGCATGTACCTTTTTTGATAAATTATCTAATTTCATATATACATACAGAAACTGTTAGGCCTTTACATTTTTGGGAAATACTGAATTTAAAATTTTTAGAGAACATCAAGACCACAATCGTGAAAGTCACAGCTGCAAGAACCATTGAAGCATATACTTGCCTGAAATCGCTCTTGAATCAAGTCCATGCTGTAGGCACTGAAGTGATGAGAATTAACCAGGGCAATTTTTGATCGTCTCCATTTTTATATATATATATATATATAATATATATATATATAATATATATATATATATATAATATATAATATATATATATATATATATATATATATATATATATATATATATATATATATATATAATATATATGGATGAGCAGTGAGGAGTTTCGGAAATGAACAGGTGCAAAAGCAGAGACAGAATGTCACATAGATATAAGCCACCAGCACCTCCCACTGATTCAGACATCCCAAATCCAGCTTCAGAACCCTGTTATGTGTCACTTGTGTTATAACAACAAATTTGGAAAATGTTTCTTCAACATGAATAAATGTGAATGTGTGCTTCTCAGGTGAAGGTGATTCTGGGAGAGGACAGGGAGGCCACGGGAGTCCTGCTCAGTATTGACGGTGAAGATGGCATTGTTAGAATGGAGCTGGATGAGCAACTGAAGATTCTCAATCTCCGCTTCCTTGGGAAACTGGAAGTGTGAAGAACACCACGCATTTAAACACATTTTGCTATTCGAATGCAGATGCTGCAGATTAGTCAATTTCAGTGAGCTTTGTTTTTTCTTCTGTTCGCCATCATCTACATTGTGAAGTAACTGGCCTTTTACACCTTTGTTTTTTTTTTGTTTTTTTTTTACTTAGTTTAAGGTTTTAGTGGATAGTCTATTTTCTGTTTCTTCTGTGGTGTAGAAACATACTTTTTGGCAAACTGATTCCATGTCAAATAAAATGTGAACCGTGAGTCCTCAAATCCATCCATCCTGAGTGTTCGCGTGAAATATTTAATAGCCGATGGCTGTTCATTTTAAACCTTTTAATGCCTGCCGGTGTTTAGAACATCGACCATAAAGAGGAATTCCATTTTTATTCACTTTCGAGTGATTTGAGCTCTAGCAGATGTGAAAAACCGCTCTGCACCACAAAAGTTTATTCAACATCATGGTCCATTTCATTCTGAACCTTTAATGTCACTAAAAATTGGTGCATATTCTGAGTGCATTAAAGGTCTTTCAAAACCTTTAACACCTGTGATTTGGATATTTAATTCTCTCTTTTTTTATTATTATTATTATCGGCTCACTAATGGAGAAAAAAATGCCCCAAGGTTAAATGCTTTAGGAATTATATAACAGTTTTATTTTTTAAAAGGATAGTCAAACATGAAAGCAGTGAAAGTCTTCAGCTTCTCTTAGTTACAGGGTTCATGAGGATTTTCGTAGTTAATTGGAACGTAAAAGATGGTGGTGTTCTTTGGACAGGGATGTCCTGTGCTGTTAATCCACGAAAATCTATCAAACTTTTGCTCTTGTTCTTGTTTGGGGCATCCAAGGGTTTGGTTCCTGAAGAGATGAATCTTCAGCTGGATCCACGCTTCACGACCCTAAAAATGAAGAAAGAACAGTTATGCTTTTGTGTTTAGATTTGATTGTAATTACTTATTTATTAATATTATTAAGCCTGGGTATTAATAGCCTACAGATATTCCAGTCCAAGTTTATCTGAGTATATTTCCGTTATAATGCAATTTTTTGCTTCCAAATGAAAGAAACTCTCGGAGAATACGTTAAATTTATACAATGTTTAACAGCTGAATCATTATAACTCGTCTTTTGAACTATTTATTAAAAGAACTGACTCATGAGAGTCGCTGTTTGTTCGTGAATCAGACCACACTCGCTGTTGTTTTGTGCAACGCCCACCAAGACAACTCAAGAGACACGTGTCATGCCTATCACATTCAAAAAATGCTAATTCATATTCACAAAATATGAATATTATTCATCTAGTGCCATCTCCTGGACAGGAAGCAATGTACAAATGTGTTTTTAGGCCTACACTTAGGGATGTCAGGATCGTTCAGTTGACGATCACCATTAAACCTTGTATTTCTTTATATTCTCGACTGAATATAGTAAATATAATTTACCATTGAATTCTCTCACCTTGCTGTCCGTGACACATTGCAAATCATAGTTTTGTCCCAGCAGCGGGGTCAGAACACCACGTATGTCGTCATGCTGCAGATCACATCATGTTAAGATCGATGAACAGTTGCTTCTCAAATGTATTAAATCCGAGACATTATGATACATAACCAGTCCAATAAACTTACCTTGTATGACACATCACATGAGGTTTTGATTCCAGAGCTTTCCAAGATGCTACAAAAAATGAAATGGGGGAAACATGAGTTCATGATAAGATAATATCATGGTATATGTGCTAATAACACCCACTTATCAATGTCAAAGAGTTTCCGAAGCTTGACTGCGGCCTGGAAATAAAGAAGCGGTGAACCTATGCTCTCCTCACAGCCTGCACACGTTCCATGTTTAATCCATTCCTCCCTCCTGCCAAACCAAATCAAATCAATCAGTGAAAATATGTATGAGCTACCATACCAAACATTAAGTTAAAAATGCTCTTTTTTCATTTTGTTCCGTGTAACACATACACTTTCTCATAAGTGGCCTTTGTCAATTATGTACACGACGTGTGAACTTTTTCAGTCATGCGAAACTCCTGATCATGCGGGTACCTACCGGAATTGGATTTCGCTTGCAAATTCTCACTAGGCAATCATAAAAGTGACCACCTTTACTGTGGAAATATTAATATTATTGTGCTTCAGGCAGCGAGACATAAATCACAAAAGATCATAGTTTGTGTTTACCAGAAGTTGAAGAAGTGCTTTCCTTTTATTAATGATGGCCACAGCTGAGTGAGTTCAGCCTCAATTTCCTGAACATAAACATGATGTTACATTTTATATTTAACGCTTCAAATAAATAAATTCATGCAAACAAACAGTGGGTGTAAGCATTTTCACCTGAAGATGCGAATGATATACTGGCCAACAGTTACAGCAGTGCCCAGTATGTATAGGCCTAAATGTCATTCGTTGAATGTTAGAAATAATAAAAGAAAGACCAATCAAAAATACAGAATGTTCCAGCGAAGTGTTCATTTTCAGATGAGCGGGAATGGGAACAACAACCATTGAATTCCTCACCATAAGCCATGGATGGTCCAGTTTTGAACAGTCTGTGGTATTTTGCAAATGGTTTTGTTGTTAATACCCTGTGGGAAGACAGGAAAAAAAGAAGACTGGTCATGTTAAGCAGAGGTAACATGAAAGGCAGATATCACAACTTGTTTTAAATGAAGCACTGATATCAATATCAGTTGCTTCATATGAGACAGATTGCAATAGAGTCTTGTGTAAAGTTTACTAGCACTGGTGTAATATATAGAATATAAAGACATACTATACAGAAACTCCCAGGCCATTGAAGAGTGAGATGCATACAAGTCCAGTTGCATGAGCTGAAAATGTAAAAGCAGTTGTACTTTTTCTTTCTATTTGCTGTACCTATCTCTTCTTCAAATTCTGTACAGCCCTGCATTTCTGTTCAATTACATTCTTTTATTGTCTATTTAATTGTGTTCATTTGCAGTATTTAAAGGAATAGTTCACCCAAAAATGAAATAGTGTTTCTTCATCTGAAGAGATTTGGAGAAATTTAGCATTGAATCACTTCTCACAGAACAGCTGTAAACAAATATGTCAGTGGATTCTGAAGTGAGAGAACAACAGGGAAGGACTTTTTAAAGGAGGAAGCTTTATTATAGACTGGTATTTTGTTCAGAAGCGACAGTTTAAAAAGCTAAAATGTCTTGATAGATTTGTTTATTATAAACGTGGCTTTTCACTTCACAAGATATTAATTGATGGAGTCTTGTTGATTACTGTGATGTTTTTATCAGCTGTTTGGACTCTCATTCTGACGGCACCCATTCACTGCAGAGGATTCATCGGTGAGCAAGTGATAATGCTAAAATGTAATGCTAAATTTCTCCAAATCTGTTACAATGAATAAAAAAACGATCATTAAAAAAAATCACCAAATTTTCATTTTGGGGTGAACTATTCCTTTAAATATTGATAGATAAATTACTGCTGGTCTCTGCTAGTCAATAACATATGGTGATTTATTAATTAAAGAATATTTGAATGATTGTGTTTTACTGCCTCGTGACAGCTCCAGAACAGTGTCCATTATCATACGTGAGGACCCAACCAGTGAGCAGAGCAGCGGTGCAGGCCCAGAGGATGTGCTTATCTGAAACAACACAGCACAATACAGTTAAAGCAAAATCTATTCATTCAAAACAACTGCAGTATGACTTCAGAAATTAGGTTCTGTATAGCTCTTGTAAATGTATATATATATAACTAGAATTATATAAATAACTACCGTAGCTCATGTTGATCCTGCAGTTCTGAGCTCCAGTGACAGAGTGTCAGCATCAGTTTCCTTTCCCTTGGTCTAATGCAGAAGCGAAACATACTGCATGTTCTATGCTTGCATGCCTGAGAAAAAGGAAATGATACTGCCATGCATTATGATTAGAAAGAGACTGGGGAGAATGTGAGAATCACCTGTGCAGTCTTAAATAATTGTGGCAATTGAAAAACGCAAGATGTTAATGATAATACAGTACCCTTTAATGCTGTAATTTTAGCTCCATATATGAAAAAAAAAAGACAAAGTTCTGTAACCTACTTAAGGGTGAACAGGCTGAAATGGCTCCTCTCTTTTAATCAAAATAAACAATAATTTTATATTGTTTAGCCATTCAACTTTTTTAAAATAATTACCTTGAATTAAACGTTTTTTTCTTATTAAATATGCACACAGTGGCATGTTAAATAACGTTTTATATATTACTTCACAAAGCAAAATGTCACTTTGAAAGATGTTAAATCAAATGCTATATAGGAAACATAGATTTAATAAAAATGTAATAAAAATAAATTATTTTATTAAAATTAAGTTCTTCTTGTGACAAATTAAATTAAATGCTTATTTGTCTGATGTGGTATTTAAATATTTCATTTTTCATTCTATTTTATTTTTGACAATTCTATTTTATTTTTGAAGGTTTGGTAGGTGAAGTTGCAAAGTAACCGTGGAAAAGTCAAAATTGTTAATTCCAAACAAAATCATGACTGTTAATATTTTAAGAAAGATTTATCTGTTGTAGAAACTATGACCCACATTCTTGAGAATGTTAGATTTCGGGACAGTTACGAATTGTGTTGATATTAAATAATCTTTAACTTTAGGTGTTAGCAGTGTAGGATCTTTGAACAGGCTCTATTCATGACAAAATGCAAGCATAGTTTAAGACATTAAAACAAGGTATTATGCTTCAATGAAAAACTTATTACAATATGCTTTGTAAATATGAAAAATGACCACTGCTTTGTAGTTCAGTGAATCAGCTGGCAGCTTGGCTGTTCAGAGTGATCTTTCCCCTCCTGACTGCCTGGCTCTGGTTCAAAAGCTCTGCAATATGTGTGTGTCCTTGTAAGAGCCCCGACTAGACAAGAAATAACAAGCTCAACAGAGAGCAGCGTTGGACATGAGGCATTTACTGGTAAATCCACTGCTGTTCTTCTTTATTCTTCCATAGTCTGACATAACAGCTGTAGATGTGTTATCAGGAAGGATCTACTCCTAAAATACTTGTGAAACAGGAACTATGCCACACAACAATACACTATCATACTGCAAACATTGCTTGGGAAAGCTGGTTATTAGATGGTAATCTTGTATTTGATGCAAAAAGATTTTGAATTTGGTTGTTGTTAAGTTTGAAACACTGATAGCTGCTGTGGGTTTTGAATGACTGACTGCCTTAAACGACCTCTAAAGAAAACACTCAGTCATTCCACAGCCATCTGATACTGAAACTCATATGAGCAACGAATCAGTGCGTTTGTTCTTTTGTTCTTTTATTGTCTTTTTGATTGTGCAAACAAATCTGTTTTAAAAAAACCTAATCGGAAATCATTTTTAGTACTCTACAGGGAACCAAACAGTCAGAGGTTTGCTTGTAAACTTCTTGAGTTGAATGTGTTTTTATATGAAATGGACACAACTGTTTGTTAAATGGACACTGGGGAGGTCATGTCACCATTAGCCTCTCCACATTTAGCATGCCTACATGCAAACACACACACACACACACACACACACACACACACACACACACACACACACACACACACACAGGTGGACAGTGAAGTAAAAGGGGTGGGACTTTCTCAGCCCAACCCACCAGTGTGTATTACGATATGATTGGTTTGCTCTAGGTGCTGGTGAGCAGCAATTGGCTAAAACCACAACTTATATCTCCTCCACATGAGCTGGGTTGACCTTCAGAACCATAAAATGTTACATTCCTTTCACGTTTTATTCTACTTAACTTACTTGAAATATATAATCAAAATATTCAGGTGTGGAGTTACTTAGTCTTCTATTTGTGGTCTGTGAGTCCCAAAAATATACTTAACCCTGACTTAGGTTGATATTTCAATAATTTTCCTAATCTAATGAGAAACACAAACAAAACTGACATTAATGTAAAAGTTAATGGTAAAAGCCATGTGTGCGACAGATATGTTAGCATGTTTTAGAAGCTACAAACATGTTTCTAGCATGTTTTAGCACATCACTAGCATTTTTTGTTGCTACCATGTTTTAACGTGATTCTAGCATGTTTTAGGCTTCCATTTTAGGTGCTGCTAACATATTTTAGCATGGAACTAGCATGTTTTAGCACATTTGCTATTGTTTGTTTATAGAATGAATGTTTAATTGACATGATTGAACATAACTGAATGAAACTTTGGTTATTTCAGAGTGTTCCCCGGCTAGCCTCACGGGCTTTCAGCACAACAGCCCGGCAAATGAAAAACAAGGTGCCTGACAGACAGAAGGTTTTCCTGGTAAGAAGAATTTCAGACTGACATGATGTCAAAAATACACTCTCAAAACATAAAATGTATGAATCTGTTTAGATGACTCTCTGATTTACATTTGCACATTTCAGAGGTCAAATATCATTCACTCGATAATCTTTATTTAAAACTTTTACAAAAACAGTGTGTATGACTTACATTCCACTGCGGAACATAAAAGAAGACATTTTAAATAATGTTGGTAACCAACCAGTTTCAGTTCTCATTGACTTCCATTATATGTGCAAAAAGACAATAGATATCGAAACTGGTTACCATGTAAAATAAATAAATAGTTAAATAAGAATATATTACATATTAATAGTTAATCACTGTATAATAAATAATATATAAGACCTTTATAAGTTATTACTAATTTAGAATAAATAACTTATAAATATATATTATTTATTATATAACTAATCAAATAAATCAATAAAGAACTATATTAATTATTAATAATGTTATTCTTTGTGTATCTAATATGAAGAAACATTATATTTATATCTGCAAAGATTACTTTCGCACAACAAAAAGGACTTTTAAGTTAATACATCTATATAAATTTTATGTTGCATTGTGGCCATACATTGCAGGAATAACATCTCCTTTTATTTATCTACACTTACAGGAGGATAACGGTGTTCCAGTCCACATTAAAGGAGGCTCCACTGATGTCCTTCTGTACCGTTTAACAATGACCATCACAATAGCAGGTACAAAACCCTTCTGGTCAATCATGAAAACTTAAGATTTACTTTTTTTAAAATGTACACACCAGTATTAAAAGAAGTCTTCTCTCTCTTTGTGGCTCTCTTTAGGCACTGGCTTTTCCTTTTACTGGTTGCTGTTGGCCTGTATGCCCAAGAGTAAAGCATAAAACTGAATGATGCTGTACAAATCTATTTCATTTCAAATACCTTAAACAATAAAACACATATATGAAACATGAATACATTAAATCCTACAACTAGTGTTTGGTCACTACTACTGTTCAAAAGTTTTTGAAAAAAGTATTTATGTCTTTACTGTCACTTCTGATCAATTTAATGCATCCTGGCTCAATAAAAGTATTAACGTCTTCCACAATCTTATGGTAGTGTATGACTACCATGAATCAACAATACACATTTGGCGCCACCTAGCGCCTACAGCATAACAATTTATTGGTTGCTCAGATGTATTCAAAAATGATTTGTGATCTAGCTGCTTAATACATTTCAAACTGAAACAAAAACTGCTTAATTTTTTAAAAACTTTGGTCCAAAAAGATACCAAACAATACTTTGAATACTGTGCAAAATTATTTAATGTCATTCTTAAAAGTCAGTTACATTTCATACAAAGATGAAAAAAGCCCTTTTTTAGTGGTTTTGGTACAGCATACAGTGAGGTAGCCATTCTTCTCACTTGTAGGTAAAATTGCATGAAGCATAGCTGCATTGAAAAAAATAAAATTTTTCGAGATGTAAATGACAGAATTTTTTTTTTTAGTTTTTAATCAGGATTCAGGATAAATTTACATACATTAAAAAAATGTATGGAAAGCATCATGCAACCGAGATGCTAAAAAACACCACTGAGATGAAAGTGTACACATCTAATAAACCTTCAAACTTGGGAAATTTTATCTTGAGATTGTCACACTTCACAGAGAGGAAAAAAACAAAACTTTTTTCCCACATATGATGACGTGACAATTCAACACTTTGCATTCTGAACATTATTACAAACTCTTTCCGGCTATTTACAATTATATACAAAATTAACCAATCAATTCAGTAAAATTAATTCACTATCAAGAAACAGAATGCAGAAATCTACAGGAGTCGGTAAGATTTTAATATCTTCAGCTCACCAAGGATGGATTTCTTTAATCAAAAATAAAACAGTAATAATGTGAAATATTATAATATAGAATAACTGTTTTCATTTTAATACATTTTAAAATTCCTGTGATAGCTGAATTTTCAGCAGCCATTTTCAGTGTCACATGTGTCAGTCCTTCATAACTCATTCTAAAATGCAGATATGCTACTCAAGAAACATTTATTATTATTATCAGCAATAATAATCATCACGAATTAATATTTTTGTGGAAACTGACATTTTTGCTGAAAAGAAGGTTCAATTCATTTGAAACAAATGTTTTTGCAACATTATAAATGTCTTTCCTGTCACTTTTGATTAATTTAATGCATCCTTGCTGATTAAAAATCTTCCCGACCCAACACTACTTCGGTAAACTGTAAATTATTTGTCAATGTGCAGTTTTCATGCAGACATTACCAGTGCAATTAAATTCCTGTTAGATAGACAAACACTGATCCCATCATACTGTCCTGGGCATTTCAGACATCCCTTCCATCTTCTGAGGCTTGGAGATAGAGGCGTGTAAGGTTGGTGTACAAGCTTTCCCATGATGCTCTAGTCTAGCGCAAGAAGCGAATGCTCATCTTGTGGTCAATGTTGACCTTCTCCAGAGACTAAAACAGGTTGAAACAGGTTAGCAGTCATATTCCATCAACATTATAACACGTGCTTTTATTAAACATCGTGAATGCAGAATTTTAGGTGATACCTTACGAAACTCCTCAAATGATATTGCGTCATCACGGTCTAGATCTGCTTCCTGTATAGTGCGGTCTGCTATGCTCTCCAGCTGCTCCTCTGTCACCTGCATCCCCAGCATGGCCCGGAGAACCTGTCAATGATCAGCCTGCTGTCAGTCTTATTCAGCTTGTGAGAAAACAGCTGAAAACATGAATGAAGCAGCAAGTGACCTTTAAAAGCTCATCTCTGGAAATCTTGCCATCCTTATCTTGGTCATACAACTGGAAGGCAACTACAGGAATGAAGAACCAGGCGAGATTTAAAGGAACAAGATTATTTCGACTCAAATCAATATCTCATGTCCATTTATTTGGTCAAATAGCAGTGTAATAAGCAGGATATTGTTCAGTCAGTTGGTCATTATTGTGAAATAAACCCTTTCAGGGTGTCCTTTATTCTGTTATAATGGCCGTCTGACTGTACATTATCACTAAAGTAACATCGCCCCTTCCATTACTGAGAGGATGTGGTTTATCTACCGGGTCAAAGCAAAGCAAACATACATTTGAGTTTGTTGCTCCTGCTATTGATGGGTTCAGGAGAATTGGGCTCTTTGGGTCGGTCCTTGTCAACAGGGCGGAAATGAGCCAGGATCTTCACAAAAGTGTGGAAGTCCACCGTTTCCTTCCTGAGATTAACATGATTATTTTTGACTTCAAGACAGAACGGTTGGTTGTTTATGATTTTGGTTACTGAGAAAGACCTTTTTGAGAAATATATTTTCATGCATGCTGTATCTTTCAGAACTAATTTCCTGATCACTGTGCAGCTTATAATTGTCAAAAACCACTCACTTAGACTGGAAAGAGTGTTTGACCTAAATGCGAATCGGCTAACCACCACTTTTTATGAGTCATTTAGGGGTGGGGTTATCTAAAAATATATATATACCATAACAGGTTGGCATAGAAAAACATTAAACAGACAGTTCAGGACTTGCTAAAGAGTTTTATGTTAGAATCCAATATTCATAACTTCACTGTGAACATCAATTATTTTCACAATAGTTAAGTTTGTAGCTCATGCTAAGCAAGATTCATTACCCTGGAGAGAAGAAGGCACCTATTATTCTGTCTCCTATGGGGTTCATTGCCAACTCCTTTATGGCTCCAAAATCCTGGGGACTACGTGAGAATGAGACAAGACGCATGGGTTCATATTTCTGTAATTACAAAATACATCTATCTCAACATGGATAATAAGACATCAGTCTCACCAGAGATAACCTCGTCCTTCTTTATCCAGAGCTTTGAAGCGATCATGGAGGCGAATAATGTGGGCAGGCGAGACTGGAAAAGAGAAATCACATTAATTATGAAAATGTTTCAGTGAATCATGACTCAACAAACGAGTTCAAGTGGATCATAAACAAAATGAACTGACCATTTAATCAATTCTCCTCTGCAACCAGCTTCATTGAAATTAATTAGTGCATTTTTATTTTTAAATTCTTCAACATGTACACATTGGCTACCTTTTTGTGCAATATATTTGAGTAACATTGGTTTGTAACTGGAAAGTAAATTCTCACAAACTAAACAATATCTGTCAATCTAGGACAGTTTTAGCTCATGCAAACCGAATTTGTACCCGATACTTTTATCTTAGTGATCATACTCCTGAGGGTTACAAATAAAAACGGCAACAAATGTGCGAGAAAATGTCATTTTACATCGTTGTTCAACCGCGACAACAACAACAAGCCAGTAACAAAGCACAATTGTGTCCAAATGTCACTCACAGCCCGTCTCTTGCATCAACACCTCGACGTTTGGGATTTTTAACAGGGTGGAGTTCGTCGAACCCATTTTATATAGTTATGTGTCGACAGCTTTCAAACATTTAGCCCATATCCAGAGAACCTGGGAGCAAAGAAAATGATGAAAACTAAGAAGTCACGAAATGAAAAAATCTGATTTTAAACGCTGATAAATGTTAGCGGAATGGTCGCATATACGCCGTTGCTTTTTCTTGTGCTTGAATAATACACGCTCTGTTTACACAGATTACAACGCCCACTACACTAATGAAATCTGATTCTTTTGAGTCGAATCTTTTTAAAGACTCCACAAAACCCGTCTGAGCGGCTGAATGATTCATTTGTGAATTGAACTGAATCACTTCGAACGTCCTACTTGTAATGAGCCGAGAACCGTAATGGACTAATTTCCAAATTGTTAAAAATAAAACGAACTGGAAATGTTTGTATCACGTGATCAGACAAGACAATTTTGTACAGTTTTGTAGACAAGAAAATTAATTTGAGATTATTCTATCTATCTGCGACTGAATTTGGGCACATGAAGAAAAAACTTTCTTGAAAATAAAACGTAATAAACAGCAAAATGTGTGTATATAAATGAGTGTTTAATATCCGCCTGCGATATTTTCGGATACAACGTGATTACGTAGTCACGTACAGCATAAAATGAATCATAGAACCGGTTCTGCGAAATTGTTCAAAAGAACCGATCAACTCTAATGAGTCGGACTTCCCATCACTTCACACAATGGAACTGGTATGCATGTATTTGTTCATAATAATTGCATTTAATCTATAACTAATCGCATGTTTATTTATTTTTATTTTTTTATGCCAATGTGATCAGTATATTTTGCAATACACCATGTATTTTTTTGATGGCAGCATAGACGCATCACTTTATTTATTTATTTTTAGAAAGAACATAGGCCTACACCAAAAGTTTCAGTTTGTCTCCGCACATTTAATAAACATTTTGCATTTGGTAGAGTTTATAACAGGCTCAGCACCTTTTACTGTAATACACTGGATGGCACCAGAGTCTTTCACATGAGATGAACGTCCATCTACTCTGGTCCACTGTCTGTACAGATGCCTGTTTATGTAAGATATTAAAATATTACTGTAAGATGTTCCTCAAACCCATTTATTTCGTTCAGTCTGCATCTTTAAAATAACTAATATTTCCATTGATGCTTCTTACTGAAGTAACACTGTCATAGGAAAGTGTGACTGCTGCTTTTAGAGCTTGGTGTATGTTGCTGAGTAGTTATTTTAAAGGCAAATTGCTGGGGAAAATTCAAAAACCATCTAATCTTTTTGAAATACTAAATTAATAATCACTTGCTGGTAGATAAAACTATCAAAATAGTAACCAAAATAGGCCTATTTAACTATTTAACTTGCCAGAAAGATTCATATGGTTCTAAAATCTCCACATACAGATCCTTTGAAGGAATGGCATGTGTGGACAGGAAACTCTGAAACCTCTGAAAAAAAAAAAAATTGGCAAGGATTTATGGTATTTAGCAAATCAAATCATCCATTGCATTAGATATTTAACACATTTTGTGCCAGTTACTGTAACACAAGCCTAGAAATACATTCACTTCCAGCATTTTTATTTGATCTTTGTTCTGCTGCAATGTAACTCTTAATTTAAAAGCCATTCATTTTATTACATTTGTACACTCCTTATATGTTCTATTAAGAGGTCTTTGTTGCCTTGCGTCAGGTAAAATGCAGTTTTAAAATTGTGAAGTTGGCAGTTGTGAAGTTCTCTGTGAACTGAACATACCATTCATTCCTTGGTGGGCTTAATTAAGAATACATTCCCGTTGGAAGCCATTATTATCACCAGTTATATGTGATTAGAGAACTAATTTAATCCCCTTTATATACACATACTGTAACTGTCTGCTGGATTTTTTTCTAATAGGAATTCTAATAGGAGTTATTAAACTAAACCCATAACCTTGAAACTAACTTAAAATTAACTGAAATATAATACAACATTTAAAATAAAAACTTATTTAATCACAGTTAGCTGCCAAGAAATAAAAAATCTCTTTTTCATTTAGCTTAACTTGATGTACAAAGATAACTGTAAATTACATAATTTCTCTACATTACATATACATGTAAATCACATATAAATGCATAATGCATATAATAAATACTACATAAATTATAAAAATTAAATCTAAAACTAAACTTAAAAATTAAATAAAAATTAATGAAAACTATATAGACGTTTAAAATGACAAAAACACACACCAAACCTCATTTAAACTATTAATAAAAACTATATTAGTATCTCAATGATACAAAAATAATAAAAGATACCAAACAACGACATTTCACATTGCGTTACAACTGCATCAAGAGCAGATGGCTGAAGTATACTGGGGAATCTTACACTAAAAATTCATTTCAAGTTCACGTTGAGATAGTCAACATGCCAGTAAAATGTCAACTGACCAGTTTGTGCTTGGGATATTACGCTGCATGGAGATGTGGGGACTTTCATGATGTTTTTGCATATTTGCACGATGAGGACACATGCATATACTCCATTTGCACATCATATTTTCAGTATATTTGCAAGTTAACATAATTACAAAACAGTCCTTGAAAACAAGTTAAATCATCCTTGTAAACCATTATGGTTCATGGTTTATTAAAAATCCTGTGCTTAAATCATATAAATTAAATGTGTAAAATTAAAGGTTTGTTGATTGCCAAGAGGTTTGTAAACACATAGGCTGGACAGGGAAAGGTTTATGATGCCACAAACCTTGTGATGCAGGTAAAGCACCTTAAGGCTCACTGGCATGTACCCAAACAACTTTAAGTGTAATTACTTACTACATCTGTTCACGCTTACCATAATCAGCAGATTGTTACTCACAGTGCAACAATCATGGTTTTCCAAGTCAATGTCATTGTTCTGGTGTATTTGAGAAAAGCATGACTATAAATGGTTACACATTCCTGGAAAGAAAAAGCCTGTGGGGAAATTCAAAGAAAACTGTTTCAAAAGGAAAGACACAAAACATGGGATAATACCGTCTCGCTGCTGCCTCCTTCAGGGTTCACAGGTGTACACACTTTGCATAACCCAAATTGTCTGAAAGCAGTGTGCTTTAATTCTTCATACCTACTGAGATAATTTTCTCAATGATCAATTGGAATTTTATGCCACATTTAAAAGAAGTGTCCTCGGGATATAAAAAGAGACAAAGAAAAGCACTTTATAATAAATCCACACCTTAATCATGTATTAGATTGTTATACATGCATGTAATTCTTGACAAAGTATAGTCAAAATGTGTTGCATAAACAATTTTAACTCAGAAATTGCTTGTAATTTTGATGAATGATTTCAAAGAAACAGCAAGTAACAGTGAATTTTTGCAGCAGAAAGAAAGTGAAATAGTATTTTTTTTTTATTGTTTTCTTGTGAAACGTACTTCAGTAATCTTTATTTACAAATCATTTTTACATTGTATCTGTTATTCTCTTTATCACCTTAAGAATTATGTTGCACAAGTTGTAAAATGTGTAAACAATTGTTAGCGATTTCTTCATATTTGCTGTTTATTCTCGAAGCACAAACCATTGGGGAGTAGAAGAGTCCACCTCTGGAAATTCCCACATTAAGACCTCATCTGACCACTCTGACGCAGTGTATTTACATTTTATCTGTCTGACATCTTTATATTTGCTAACTCACTCCACATTTACTCATCACAAACATATTAATTTCATGGCAATAAATGAAAAATCAATCTGGCACAATATATGGCACAAGAGTTGAGTATAATATACATGGATTTCAAAGGAATATACCTTTGAAATCCATGTATATTATACTCAACTCTTGTGCCATATACTATATACACCAAACTTTCGTTCTTACAACATGTAAATAATATTTGAAAATGCTGGTAACACCCACACAGTGCTTCCGGAAGGTCTGCATTGCTCGGCGACTGTTTGTTCCAGATATTTATCTGAAAGAAAAGCAATGCTCTCAAACACACATTTGTTAACATTAATCCTGACGCACAACATCACTAACTGTTTTGAATTTGAAATGGTTCGTGAAATGGTTGCTTTTTGATTTGTCATGCAAAGAATCATTATAATAAAGGGAAAGTCCTATGAATATGTCTCATGAAAAAATGGGCAGATACAAATCATTGATTAAATCCCAGGTCATGAAATATTAGATGCTTATTAGAAGTTGGAAATAAAAGTACATTTTACAAGAAAATACTATTTTATTTATGTTTTACCTCAAAATTTCATGTTTAATTCTTAATTTGCCATTTTTTGTAACTGTTTGAAATGAACTAGCCTTTTTTCAGTGAATATCCTCATATTATTGTAATATATTTACAAATTTTAAAAAAAAATGTAATACATATACATATATCCTGAATGTAGGCATGAAAATGAAAATGTATTTTTTTTTTTAGTTGTATTTATTTGTCTCTATTTTCCTGTTTTAAATTTGTTTATAATACTAAATAATAATGATTATTTATTATAATATTAAATTGGATTTTTAAACCTATATATGTATGCAGCAATTATGGTCAAATGTGGCAATTATGGCAATTGTCAAATGTGTTTTGCACAATAGGATAAAGGAATATTGTTTATACAAATTCCTGTGGACTTTAACTACTAATGTGTATCATTGTGATATCTGGCTGGTTTAACGGTTGGTAGAAAAATAATGATTGTGTATGATTAAAAATACTTGCATACTTACTGTAGTTAGGAAAACAAGGTGTTATTTAACAAAGTATTATTTATAACCCATACTTTTTTTTCAATAAGATGCCTCAATCCTTAAACTGTCAAACATTCAAAGGCATTACATTATTTACCTTTTTGCAGACATGTGAGTCATTCAAACATAGTAAATAACTCACTCAGTGTATGACTCATTAGGATTTGTCTCATGAAAGCAGATCCTTACATTAACTCAGAAATTCATTGAAACTATCACAATTGGCCTTGATGAACTCAGACCTGCTGCTGCAGCCCACAACAGATGAAATGAAACCTTCCATCTAACTTCACAAAGAATTAGCCATTGTTTGAAATAAAGGGAAAGCCTTCAACAGTTTACCTGGTGAAAACTCTTGTTCTTTCCATTCAGTTTGATTCCTGTAACCCACACCTCTTTCTGTTTTTACCACAGAGCATGGAAATGAAACTAGTTTGGATGATTGATAGATGCTAAACATGTCATCCTTTTGAGTTTACACCACAAAGGTCATTATCGTTATACATGGCAGATGATAAATACACAATATAAATACAGAGAAAGGAGAGTAAGAAAACACTTGCCTATCAACTCTCAAGATTCCCATTTTAGTGAATTATCAACCCAAAAGGAATGCGCTTTAAATAAAACAGGTAAAATAGTGAAAGTGAAAGCATGTTAAAAACACCAGGCCAACAGGGAAAGGCGTATTTCCTGTCTATCAGACTAATTTTGCTCTGGTTTTTATGGTGGGTACACTTTGACCCTTGTTTGTTGGAATGCAGAAATGATGGTCAGATGTCTTTTGTTTTGAACAAATGTTTTTATTTTCTTGGGATATTCCAAGCAACACAATAAAAACCTCTAAATTTGTTGGTACTTTTAGCATTAGATCCAATCTATTCTATGCTGCTCTTAAAGGGAATTTCAGGTGTAGAAGGTGAACCTTTTGAGTCACAATGACAAACAAATAACTTTGGTCTACCTGGGATTTTGCCAATGTTCTAAGAGTAAATGCCACTTTATGCCTATGAAAACATAAAAGATACATAAAAGCTTTTTACACTGCACTTAACCGTGGATTATGGTAAACCACTTTTTAATTCCAGGTAAAAGTTTCACAGTTGGGCTGTGCTTTGAGAATACAAACAGACACTCAGTTGCATACATCATATTCACATGCTTTGGACAGTCAAGCAAACAGCTTTTAGCTTTTGAAGAGAAAATGTCAAATGGTGATGGGAAACACGTGAACTGGAGTGAAGAAATGACTGCTTTATTCTTACCTGTATAGTTCACAGAGAAACTCAGGAAAAACTTGACAATGGCAAACAGATAAGAGATAATAACAGGATGCAACGCTAGAGCCGTTATTTAAACAAATCGCGTGCTGCTGTGTTCGTCCAATCAATGACACTGACACCGCTAATATGCAAATTAGAACTTTAACCTGGGGTTTAGAAATGTACATCGTAAAATTTAAGCCTATGAATACCAAGAATTAATAATTAACTCTGGAGGATTTAATATGAGCGGTGACAAACGTGAAGCATGATAAATTACCCATTGTTTCATGTGTGAAATCCCTAAACCTTGCTGACCAAAAAAATAAATAAATAAATCCATAGTCTGACATTTTCTGAACCTCAGGCCTTTCCTGGTCTTGATCCCCTCTCTTTTCCCACTATCCTGTCCATTAAAGATGAAAAAAGCCCAGAAGTATAATACAAAATGGTCGGCGTGATTTTGCCAAGTAAGACATGTACCTGGATCAACATCTTTTGTTGATCCTGGATCAACATTATTGTCCAAAAATAGACCTAACCCTACCCATAATTTATCCCTAAAATCATAGAGAAATGATGGTTGAATTACAAGGGTGTAGATAGAAGCACCTAACTCTGGTTGTAAGGCTAAAATTGCTAAAAATCCCTCAATTTTGATTGGTTGATTTGAATGTTTTTCAGGATCAACATGGATGCAGGAACATGTTGCACTTGGTGAAATCACATTCACCAATAGAGGTAAATGATGCAATGCTATTAGTGAATTTAAAAAGCATCATCTGTTGCTTGACAATTTCGGCTTATGGGATATTTACCCGTGCACAACACTAATTGCACAACTGCATTACCTAATGACTTTAGTGAAACCAGTGTCATTGAAACTGCAGACAAACTAAAGCAACAGCAACTGCAAAACTGAAACTAAATATCATCATGTGGGAAAAAAAACACATAAAAGTCCAAACTGCTCTGCATTGCAATTAGAAAACTGTCAAAAAGTAGCACAAAAAGCTGAATTATATTTTTGACAGATGGTGGTGTGAAGAATGTGCCTTGAAAAACTGGAAAACAACCAGCTTTTAATTACCACATGCCTAAAAGGAGGACGAACGTCTCATTAGTGCAGAACAGGTCGACGGGACTCTCCTGCGCTGGCAGCTCACGCCATTTACCAGAGGCTCTAATTGCAGAAATCACTGAAGGACTGTATGTGTGTTCTGTTCATGTAACCCTGTGCTGCTCTGATGGTTGAAGAAGACAAGGACCCATTATGTGTTCATTCTGGATACTTCGATTTTGAACTTTATTGAGACACATAATAATAATAATAATAGTAATGTACATCTATAATTATAATACAAGTAATTTTCTTTGTATTAAAATCAACGTACATGGTTTCAGTGTGTTCTCAGACTGTATAAACATTATGAATAGAAAAGCTTTATTTTAATTTTTTTTTTTTTTTTTTAATGCAATGTTTAATCATGCACTAACCAGTGCATGACATGTATGTTTGAAGTCCCAGCTGAAATAGCAGAACAGACCTCATTGTCACATAATGAAACCAGTTGCTTTTTGCCTTTCATTAATGACTTCTGGCATGCTTGGGAAAAGTTTGAAACAACCTGAAGCTCGCTCTCTATAGACGTCATTTGTGTATTGTTTTCTTTATTCAAAATAAACAAAAAAGAAAATCCGCTGTAGGTTTGATGGGGAATTTCCAGTATCTTTACACTGGTTCCTGTCATTCCTGCACAATCAGTTGTAAAAGAGCTCTAATTAGCCAAATGCATTTACAAAGACTGTTTTTCTTGAAGTAAAGCCAAAGCAAGCCCCCAGCTTCAAAATTACTTCACTTCCTATTTACGTTGATCAGGAATTTTACCCATTTAATCTCAAATGCCAAGATTACAAATTATCAAACATTAAAAAGAATTGAGGGGGGTTATCTGAAACTCAAACTTTTCGCACAATTTGAGTGATAAATCACTTCTTCATAAGTCATGAGTCAGTAAGGGTTTTAGAGTTGTTGCATGTTTTAAAATTCTGCTTGCAGAGAAAAAAAAAAGCCTGTTATCGGGAATCGTAATTCATTTTAACAGTTGTACTCTTCAGATAAGCTGCTTAACAGGTTTATTGCAATAGTAAGCCAAAATTTCCTTTAGACTGATATCCAGACAGGAAGCGTTCAGTTATTTAGTATAAGTATAAACATAAATTGCAGTTTTGCTTTCAAATTAGCACAATAAACATCACATGTTATTCTTATTATAACCAATACATGTAGCAGGAAAAGGTGTGCAGCGCACATGCTTTTGGTTTCATTTTGTCCTGTCACCGTCACTGTAACGTCACATCGGTCTCTAAAGGGACAGTCTTCTATCACACACAGACCTTTATCTGACACAAATCTCCAGGAATTTTCCCAAGCAATTTATTGTGAACATTTCCAAAAATGCCAGCATTTTCTTGAAAGAGCAAACATGCCCATTAGAAAATGATTACCCTAACACCATGTATTGTTAGGAATGCTTTCAATATCAATATCAATGCAGAGGGATGCCAGACTGAATTTAATTACCAACAGAAACACAACTGTTGGTGTTGGCAAGCCTAAGTGCCTTTTACAACAATATGTGAGCTCACTTCAGAGATGTCCATAAGTAATATGAGAGAAAACGTGAATAATAGGAATATCTTCATCCCTCCATTGCAGTGATAACTTTATAAGAACACACTGCATGCGTAATTGTTCGTTGATACTGTTAGCAACAATATACTGTGGAAAACTGGAAATCTTCTTCATTCAAAACTTGAAGGAATTTTAGTGGTGGCTATACCATGCTAGTAGAACAGTGTTTTACAAAATAACCAAGGCACTTCAACAAAAACCCTTGATTTTGTGGAAAACAAAGTGATCAAAATTAGAGAACAGCAGTGATTACAGCATGAAGATAGATTACAAGTAAAATTTTTGAAGGTTACAGCAGTCAAAAATTAGTAGGAAGTGCAGAGGCCCTTGCTTTGAATGACTTCAGCACATCTGCGTCCACAGGACATCACTAGTCTCTCACACTGCTCTGGTGTGATCTTGGTCCACTTTTCTTACAGTCTCTTCCACAGTTCGGTGACTGGGTTAACTCCATAACTTTGTCACCAAGGATTTTCCAGAGATTTTGAATCAGGATTAGATCAGGACTCTGGGCTGGTCGTTTCATTATTTCAGTGTTTACAGCTTCAAGGAACTTTTGTGGTGTGACGGGGGCATTGTCCTGTGTGAAAACTGCAGGATAACTGGGCAATGAACGCAGGGAAGGAACCTCATGTTGCTGAAGGAGGTTCTGATAAACATAAGCATTCACGCTCTGCTATGTAGCTGTATAAGAGGCCAAACTCCTGCTGCAGAAAACATCCCTCAAACCATGACACTTCCTCTTCCACCTTTCACTGACACACTTTGGGTTCAGTCTTTCCCCAGTTTGACGAAGAACATAATGTTTCCCATCAGACCCAAATAAATTAAACTTGCTTTCATCACTGAAGTGAACTTTGGACCCTTTCTTCTCTGTCCACACAACATTCTACTCAGCAAAGGTTAGTCTAGTCTTTTGATTCTTTATGCTGATGAGAGATCTGGTCACAGCAAAGCATTCAGTCCAAATTCTCTTAAACATCGAGACACTGTATGCCGAGACAGATCCTTACCCTGTACAGCGCTGAACTGGCAAGCAATTCCAGCTGCAGTGTTGAACCGATTGCCCACTGAGAGTCTCTGAGCATTTGTCTTTTGTGGAAGACCAGCCTTTTTGGGGGACTTGAATGAGTTTGTGACATTGTAAAGAAATAAATTTTCTAGAAATCACAGATTTGGAACGACCAACTTCTCTTGCTATGGCTGCTATTGGCCTTCATCTGGACAACCTGCTGTTGGAGGATTTCAGTCACTTTAAAACAGCTCACCATCTCACAAGTCTGGAACTGGAAACTGAAAAGTTAGGCTGCCAGTTAAATAGGGTTTGTCAGATTTTATTTGAACTCATTTCTATTTAATCAAATATGCTCACACATCCTATGTTTTGTCATGGAAAATTTATAAACCTTGATCAAATTATACAGAATTATGTACCATTCCCAATTCCTGTCTGTGTGGGTGTGCATGCTGTGGAAGTCTGGATAACCATCGTTCCTGGCATGCCTCTGTTAGCCATTAATCACATCTTAAGTTCCTGTTGTGTTCATCCAATAGAATAAAACAAGGACTAGAACACATTTCCATGCTCTGTTTGTCTCAGACTTATCTGAGACAAACAGAGCTTATTTATCTATAGAAACTGTGATGGCTGCATTATTTCCCTGTTATGATTGTTGACATTGCAAATGGGTATTTGCTTTTAAAACACACTATGCATGTTTGTCTAACTAAGGCAACTGTATGTACTTCTTTGCACAGTGATAATATGAACAAAAAATCATTAGAAACAATAAGGTCAAATTTACCAATAGCACTAATATTAATATCATTATATCTACCATTAACTGCATCTAATTTTGTTGATTTAACTCCATTTTTTGCATAATGGGAATTTTAGAAGTGCTTATTTCCTTCATGATTATTTTCTGAAATTATGAAAGCAGAGAAAACACCCTGATTCAACAATTAAACATTGCACTTTTTGGTATTTAAATAGATAATGGTATTTGTTTAACTAAACAAAACATAAAATGTAGGATTTTGTTTTTGAAATTCATTACCATTTGGATATCATGAACAGAAAGAAAAACAGATTCATCTAACATTTCTCGATACTGTTATTTTGATTTTTGCTGATTTAACCAAACATAATTCTGGTCTGAATACTTAGACACTACATAGATTACAGACATACTACACCCTATAATTAAAGCTAAACACCAAAGACAGGATCATTAGTCATACTTCATAGAATCAATGAAAGTCTGCTGAGTTAGTTATGCGTACGTCAGTGTTCTTAATACTTCTGTATTTTCACTTTCATTACTTAACAACACTTTCATTCAGAATGTGAGTACAGTAAACCTATCTGTCATTTCATTTATGGCATAATGACATATAATATCAGGAGAATAAAGATGTGTCTCCGGATAAACCAGACATTTACAAGAAATCTACATTCTTGAATGTAAAACAATGCTTTTGGAAAACCCTCTTCACAGAGCAGAACTGATGTGTTTGTTACATGCCAGAAAATATTTCAGGACAAATATCAGGAAGTTGCAAAGTAGCAGAAACAAGGAGGGTTGCAGAAACAAAAGGCAAAAAAAAAAAAAAAAATGTTTCCCACTGAACATGCAGAAACAACAGTAAAGAAACTCTACTATAAATGAAAATCTGAAAAGGGAAGTCTGTATTCGCCATGGTTTTCACATGTCAATGGAAAAACCTTTAATAGCATAATTCAACTTTAATATTCATCCTCCTACATCATAAGAGCAGAAGATTAGCAACTCCACTCAATCTCAATTCAGACCAGCATGCATCATTACTTTAGATTTTGGAACAATGACAACAGGATGTGTCCAATTTCACTATGTCTGTCCTGTCTGCAAAGCTTTCGTTAACACCATCAAACGATTCCAAGAACTTCTGGGTCACTGCATTGAGCATGGTTTTAATAATAATAAATCAGAAAACAGTTATCAAGAGTGAGTTATTAAAAATCATTACTAACTTGATGTACTGAAATAATCACATTTAAATTATTCAAATTAACCTAGAATGGATTGAAAACCCAAAGAATAGGATATTTATTTAGATAGATGAACGATCTGCTCAAGTATTCTGTTACTTCCTATAAATAAGTTAATAATTCATCTTCAATGTGCTCGGCGCCAAAATAAACTCTTCTGGCATCTACAGTGCATATTTTGTGGTTGGCCGACAAAATCTGTGTTCCATTTGTGTGGGTCATGCAACAAGTCTAAGCAAAACTTCACTAATTTGCAAAACATCCTGTTTTTTTTGTTTTGTTTTTTTTGCACGTTTACTCTGTTCTAAAATGAACGTCATTACTGTAATTAGTTATGCTCGTGTTAAATGATCAAAGTGTAGAGAAAAACACTAAGATTCATCACTGCAGGGTAAACTAAACAGTGTTTGGATTCCTCTGCAGCTGGTGCATGAATGTATGCATTTCAAGTCAACATCTGATCCTGTTTGGATTTGCCCAAAAGATTGTAAAGCTGGAGATTCATAAGACAGCCAAAAGGGAAATATGAGTTCAGAACTCAAAATCTTAAACCAAATGCACACATTCCACCAAATGCAATGAAGTCCCAACAGAAATGTAGTTCTGATGTTGCCTGATGCTTGATTTTTCATAAATTTTATTGTATTGACACATCACTTGCAGACCAGTAGCTCATCTGCCCAGTCATCATCCTTTACAAAAAACAAGGACCTTTAAAAGATATTCGGACATCAAATATAATCAGAGAACGCCTTTTAAAACATCCTCATGATTAACACATCCTACCAACACATTCTCATTATTTACTGCCTACCGGTGTTTTTCAGCACACATCCTGTTTTCTCTGTACAAGTTAAACGGGAGATCACGAAGCTGGCAGGTTATGTCTTAATGCTTTACGTTAGAGGGTCTGAACGAGAGGAGGGGGAGAGAGATGGCACAAGGCCAACCCATCAGCAGCAGACGCCTGGACCATTTCTCCAAAAGTACATTCCCTAAATTCCTCCCATTATTTGGATAACTGCACGGGCGGTCGATGAACGTGGACGAGGTCCAGAAGATGATAATTTGGAGTAACGATCAAGTTGTGTTATGGACAAGAGGCGGACAAGGAGTTTGATATGAGACTTGAAGTTTCATGATGAGATGAGTTTTTAGGTAAACTTATAAAATTGATAGTGAAATACAATAAAACGTTGCCGTGTATTTCACATCAGCAGGAGTGATTTGTCCTTTTGTCCTCAGAGCTGTTTTGTCGGGTCAGTTGTCACATACCATTATATCAGTCAACTGACAGCCGGGAAATATGGAAAACTGGGCTCTGTCTTCTGAGGAACAACAAGTATATGGAACAACCGTTTTATAAAAGCAATAAGCCCTGTGAAGCCGTGGTTTACAGTGAATTTATAACAGCGAAGGGGGTTTTAGGCACACCGCTTCGCGTCATGCCTAACAACGCCCCTTAGCTGTTATACATTCACTGTAAACCATGGCTTCTTGGGGCTTATTGCTTTATTTGGAAATTCTCTTTATATTTATTGCACTTGATAAGAAAATTAAGTTATTTTATGAAATGACGTAGGTAATATCCAGTTTCCACCACATGCTAGAGAGAAGGAAGTGTCTGTTAGTTTATTATGGCTTTCTGGGGCACCACCAGATGAACCAGAATAACCTTAGCATATCGCCTATTCCAGTGTCCTCTTCCTGTTTGTAGTTTCAAGGACTTCCTGCTTGCAACCTTAAATTTAGTTCTCTGTCAAACATTATGGTTTTTGTCCTAAAGTAACTTTCTTTCTTTCTTTCTTTCTTTCTTTCTTTCTTTTTATACATATTTCTCGTTTCCTCTCTTCTGCTGTGTGCAAGGTCTTTGACCTGAAGGATAAATCGTGTTCTCTGACTCCTGACGACAGTTGGCAGATTAGCGCCCCAGCAAGAGGTCAGAGGTCACAGAGCTCACAGTCAGCTCCTGGTCTAACAAATCAGAGAACAGGTCCAGCAGCAGCTGTCCTGTTTTCTAGAGAGTGTTTTAAGGATTGTCAAGGGGCCACATTGAATCAGGCCCACCAGCAGTGGTGACGGTGACCTTTATCTGTTATCAATCTAAGGAACGTTCATTTATAAAGTCATTCTCGTGTGGTCTATTAAAAGAGATTCATAAAAGAAGCTTTTATGGCTATGGCACACATTTTGAACCAGATCATCTGTTGATCATTACGTTTAGTGGAAACAGTTGCAAAATAAGTATTTATATGTTTGTACTGAGGAGGTTGTGACTTATCAGCACATTGTTCTTTCTCTCCGGGCTCAACATACAAGCTTTTCCTGTTGGGTGAAGTGTCAGCTGCCATGAGAGCGTGTGCACTTTCACCAGAAGGCTACTTATGCATAGGCCATTGCCTTATCATACAGTTGTTTATGTGTAATTATTACTAATGTGGCATTTTTAATAGTCTGAAGATACTTTTATGATGTAAAATGCTACAACAGTAAGGATAATTACTGATTTTTAATATTATTGATTGAACTAAAAAGCAACAATTCAAAAGTTTGGGGCTGGCAAGATTTTGTTTTCATGTTCTTGTTTCGTAGTTTTGTTCAAAAATACAGTAAAAACAGTCATTGTTAAATATGTTTCCAGTTTTAAATAACTGATTTCTATTTGAATATATTTTGAAGTTTTATTTGTTTTCCTTTTATTCAAAGCTGAATTTTCAGCAGCCATTACTCCAGTCTTCAGTGTCAAATGATACTTCAGAAATCATTCTAATATGCTGATTTAATGCTTTAGAAACATTTTTTTTTTTTATGTTGAAAACAGTGCTGCTTAATATTTTTGTGGAAACCCTATATATATATATATATATATATATATATATATATATATATATATATATATTAGTGCTGTCAAACAATTAATCGCGATTAATCACATCCAAAATAAAAGTTTTTGTTTCACATAGTATATGTGTGTGTACTGTTTATTTATTATTTATATATAAATACACAACCATGCATGTATATATTTAAGAAAAATATTTTACATTTATATGTTAAATATATTTTATATAATATAAATTATATGAATATAAATATATACATGTAAATATTTTAAAAATATATACTGTATCTGTGTGTATATATACATAATAAATATACACAGTACACACAGATATATTATAAATAAAAACTTTTATTTTGTATGTGATTAATCCCGATTAATCGTTTGACAGCACTAATATATATATATATATATATATATATATATATATATATATATATATATATAAAATAAATTACATTTCAAAACGACATTTGGTTTTTTAACAATACAGATACCCTTGGTGAATAAAAGTATTCATTTCATTTTACAAAAAATCTTACTGACCCCTATAGCCTATATAATAAAATATTATATAATAAAATTACTTTTTTTTTTAGTAGGGATGCAAGTGTCATTCATTCAAAGGCTATAAATAAATATATTTATACAGTCTCATTCACTTTGATCATTTTTTAGTTTACATTACTATTCTCCTACGTATGATAGCCTTCCCCATAATGAATTTTAATCACTCTTTCCTCTATAAATGGGATGTGTTGACCTGGGAAATGTCAGATGAAGCCTTTGATCCTTTAGGAAGAATGAGGTGGTCCACTCCCATCTTCCTCACCTTTGTAACCCACCTCCTTCCACCATCTCCTCCCAGAGACTGTACATGGTCATATAAGCAACCATGTATTGACAGCTGCACACTTCCTTGCATGTCTAAGATTTTTAAGAATGGGACTCTTTCTCAAGATCTCTGCAAAGGCTATTACTCAGATGTTTCTCGATAAATAGCAGTCATTTTGTTGTTTATTTATAGTCCATGTATTTCTGTGTGAAGTTTCTCTGAAAAGGGTTGGCCCCTACTTAAAAACTGCTTGACATGTCATTTAAAACTATAGTGAGAAGTTCCAACACACTGCCTAGGGGAAATGGGGAAATACTATAGCATCTGAACTGTGCAAATACAAATGATTCACTTGCTGAGTTTGTAATCATATTGAAGTGGAGAGAAGCCACATAACAATGTAAGAGTAAAAGAAGTGTTAGTTCATTAGAGTCAGCTTTCCAATGTAACGCAGTTTTAACAGGAACATTGTGATAAGATCCTTAAGATTGCAACATGCTCATATTCCTGGGAAAATCCTGACACATCTTTGGAAAATATCTAGAGACAAAAGTGTAGAGGAGCTTTAGATCCAGATGCTGGGACAGACTCTAATAGTAAAGACGAGACCTCTGCCAACCCCCATCCATGTCACTGGAATGAAATGAAGGAACTAGGATTTGGCCTTAATTTTGAGTTGAAGTTAAATAGAGACATCTGGTCTGAGCGAATCAGCAACCATAATGAAACACTTTACTTTGATGTGATCTAACTCCGGTCAAGCCTCATCTAAATTGATATTGCTCAGTATATTCACAAGAGCAATTTGTATGGTGACTCAAAGACTCTTTCACAGAATGATTTCAGTAATATTTTGGGACACAACTGGAATACTAGACTTCTGTTTACAAGTTTGGGTTGGTACGATTTGTTAATGTTTTTGAAAGAAGGCTCACCAAGGCTGCATTTATTTAATTAAAAATACAGTAAAATACTAATATTATGAAATATTATTACAGTAAATGTTTTCCATTTTAACATATTTTAAAATGTAATTTATTCCTATGATGCAAAGCTAATTTTTCAGCAGCCATTACTCCAGTCTTCAGTGTCACATGTTCCTTCAGAAATCATATGCTGATTTGGTCCTGAAGAAACATTTTATTTTATTATTGTCAATGTTGAAAACAGTCGTGCTGCTTAATATGTTCTTGGAAACTGTGACATTTTTTCAGGATTCTTTGATGAATAAGTTCAAAAGAACAGCTTTTATTTGAAATATAATTTTTTCCAAACATTCTAAATGGCTTTACTGTCACTTTAAACTATTGAATGCGTCCTTGATTAAATTTTTTTCTTGTGAACAAACAGTAGTGTATACAGGAATAAATAGAAAATTACATAATAGGAGAAAAGGGAAAATGTTATTTTTATTAAGAAAAAGTCTGTCCTGAGGAAACCGAGAGGATAAAAGCTATTTCCAAAACTTCCCACGGCTGTCTCGCTAACCCATAAAACCAATCCAGAAACTGTGTCTGCACGTGACAAGCATAACATCTAAAATCTATGAAAACAAGATGGTGTTGCAGGAGTATGGTGTTTACTGTTAGAAAATGGCTTTTCGTCACCCCTCTAATCTCAAAGAAAGACTCAGCTGATGCTTGTTTGCAGTGGAAGTGACCTCTGACCCTAGCGTGTGTGTTGTTGAAGATGGACTTCCAATACTCAGTGAGACTAGAAAAATACTTTTTTTGGAAAAGTACATGTCTGGAAAACAAGTCTTGTAACTTGATTTACATCTTGGAGGAAATGCAGCCTGAATTGATAAGCAACTTATATCCCTTCCGTTGTTTTAGCAGAATTTAGGCCTTGGCTGATGTTCTATGCAGCATTTACTGTGTATTTACTTATAGGCCTATACAAACACGTCTCACTTTTGCTTGTTTTGTTGAGTTTATTAAGCAGGTTCACTAGGTGAAGTTCACATGCCCATCTTGTTGTTACTGTTAATATAAACTAAAGCTATTAAATTATTTATTAATTGAAAAAAAGCTGGAATAAAATAAAAAAATATATTAGATTAAAACAATTGTTAACACTTTATTTTATGGTGCCCTTGCTACACGTTTCATGTAGCCTATTTACTATTATAATAACAATAAATTATGCATAATTACATGCAGGTAATCCTACACTGTAACAAGAACACCTTAAAACAAAGTATAACCAAAATGATCACTTAAAAAACTTAAATGAAAATTGAAATAAGTACTAAAACTATAACTGAAATGAAAACAAAGCTAATTAGAAATATTTCAAAATAATAATGGCAAAAGTAACAACATTACTAAAACCTAAACTGAAATTAAAATGAAAACAAAAAATCTAAACATTAAAGCTAATTGAAAATATTCATAAATACTGTCTATAATATTATATAAATGTCTGCATGACTTGCTGCCTGAGGATGAGACATGGCTTAGGCTTTTATACTAAATATGACTAAAAACAAATGACTATTAAAACACCATAATTTAAGTCACATAAGTAACATCAGTATTTAACTAAATAGTATATTATTTGGTAAAGTTATTGTAATAAAATTGTGTATATCGCTAAAAAAATATGTAAATTGTGTATCAGTGAGACCCAAATTAATCAATCAATCAGTCGACAAATGATTTCAGAAAATAAATCATATGAAAGAAAAAGAATGAATATTTTAAGCGAGCTGACTGAGTAATACCTCTGTCCACTAACTAAAGTAGCTACTTTGATACTCATACTGAAAGTAGCTTGTTACTGGAAACGCAACTTTTTTTTAACAGCTGAACAGCTGTCGAGCTACTTTTGGTTATCAAATCGCTAACACTGCACCTCTGTGAGATAAGCGTGTCTGATTGGCAAATAAGATGAACACGCTTCCCCTGAACTTTTGCTTTGGAACCCCACGTATCGCATTGGTCAGTGGGTTGGTCAGACTGGAATACCCAGTTTCGGGATCCAGCACAGGGGTCAGTCCAAGCTGTCCTTCAACGTGTTTCCCCCACGGAAAAGCTTCCTGCTCCACTCGGTAGATGCTTATCATAGCTCTCTCTCTCTGAGTGAGACTGAAACCCACTTCCTTCCTCTACCTCCTTTCCCACACTGGACTCCATTGTGCAGCTGATGGAGCTGTCGGAGTTTTAAGAACTTACTGTGTAACAATGAATTCCACTTAGGCTTGTTCAGCAGTTTTGGAGATACAAGATATTGCTGATCTCACAGTCAGAAAGTATTCAAGGAAAAGTGATATTCAGTTATTGACGGTGACTTCCAACTTGATGTATTTTCTTGTTTGTTTCTCAGTAATCAGTTAACCTAAATGATGCAACTGAAACATTTTCCCAAAACTATTCTGTGCATTCATGCTTGGCTACAGTCCTGTCCTAATTTTTCAAGACTGCAAGAGAGACGTGCTTGGTTGAGAATGTCTGATGTTTTTCTATTGCTTTAAGTTCACCAAACCATCTGATTCACTGATTGTCAGAATGTGCCATTTACACCTGTGTCAGAAAGTCTAAGATCAATAATGAAAATGCTTTTGTTGCATTTTTCAAATTTGATACACATGGTCTCAACAAAACAATTCGATTGAAAAGCTTAAAATAATATGAAATATTCCATTTTTTAAGTATAGCCGTTTACACTGTGAGAAAAATATTAAGTGTGATACTTTTTAAAAGTTGAATCTTAAATAAGTGGCTTTTTAAAATGTATTTATATTTATTTATTTATTTATTTATTTATTTATTTATTTTTGTTTAATGACCCTTTAATACTATCATTATAATAAAGCACAATAATATGAAATATAAAGTTATTTAAGTATACAGACCCCTTTTCACTGTGAGAAAACTATTAAGTGTGATTTTTTAAAAAGTTAAATCCTAAAGAAAATAAGTGGCTTTTTAAACTGTATTTGTATTTATTTTTGTTTGTTTGTTTAATGACCCTCATGAATAAAGCAAAATTATATGAAATATACAATTTTCTTTTTAAGAATACAGACCCTTTTACACTGTGAGAAAAATATTAAGTGTGATTTAAAAAAAAAAAAAAAAAGTTGAATCCTAATTAAAATAAGTGGCTTTTTAAAATGTATTTGTATTTATTTTTGTTTGTTTGTTTAATGGCCCTTTAATACCATCATTAGAATAAAGCAAAATTATATGAAATATACAATTTTTAAGCAGACCCCTTTACACTATGAGAAAAATATTTAATGTGATATAAGAAAAATAAATAAGTAAAATAAATAAATAAAATAAGTGACTTTTTAAAATATATTTGTTTGTTTAATGGTCCTTTAATACTATCATTATAATAAAGCAAATTAATATAAAATTAACATATATTACATTTTTAAAATAGCTAAATTGATTTGATGATTAATTTTTTTTCTGTTGAAAACAAAAGGGCCTTACGATAGAATAATCTCATGATTTGCATCTTCAAAAGTCTAATTCTTTAAATGTGTTGAAAATCAATAAATTCTTAATGTTATCATTATGTAGAGAAAATGGAATGAATGCAAGGATTTCTTCAGTCCTCTTCCACGTCTCTTTGGGAGAACAGGGGTTTGGTGAAGCTCCACTGACTGATGTCTGAGGTAGAGAGGAGGAGGACAGGTGTTCGCCCAGGTCTGCTAGAGTCATCTGTGTTAATGTCCCTGGTCACGCCAGTTCCCTGTACTCTCTTTCCCACGCTGCCAGGGGTCAGAGGGGAGCAGCCTGCCAGATACAGGCCTCCCCCAAGAACCCATACACCACACAGATCACCCCTAAAAGTCTCCAGCCAAAGCCATTGCAACTTTTATGTCCGGCAGATGACTCCTGCAAACCATTTCTCTCTGATACACTTAGACCAGAAACCTTCTACCAGAACTTCTACTTCTTTAAGGTCATTCAACTTTGTTACAAGATCCATAATATGCCAGTAAAGCTGTTCAGAATGACCATTAGAGAGCTCTCAGACCCACTCATATACAAATACTGCAAACACACACTTGAATATTGCTACAGTCCTAATTTCATTGCAAAACAGATTCGATTTGAGTCTACAAAAGCATGCATAAATGAAGCAGTATCGTAGTGTTGGGCAAACTGAAAGAAAAGCATGAGAGCTCATAATTCTTCAGGGAGAATGTAAGGTGTCAGTCTCATCACTGGCAATCACTGATTTACGAACCCTTCCAACCCCAATGAAAGATCCTCTCTTGGGACGGGGTCTGGAGGGCAGGCGCGTGGGGGAGTAATGTTCTTGGTCTGTATCCCACTGTTCTTGTTTTTATTTATGTGTGGGAGTTTATATTGCTGCTGCTTTTTCTCGGGCTTGCAAAGCAGACAAGAAGCCTCCATCTGTTTTTTTGCTGGAACAACATTAGCAACAAAAGACAACATTAGTGTGAACAACCATTTAATAGGATAGTTCATGCAAAAATGAAAGTTCTGTCATCGGTTGCTCACCCTCACGACTATATATTTTGAAAAATGTCTCAGGGGTGTTTCTTTGTATATAATATAAGTCACTGGGGTCCAGTGTTGTTTTGGTTGATATCTGATTCCTCGTATATATCAGAAGTGCGCATAAGCACCTTCGACTCGCTTGTTTCCCTCTGAGACAATAGCAGGAAATCCAGTGACCGTTCAGTTTGTTTTTTTCCTTAAGTTTGATGTGGGACAATGCACTTGTTACGCTGTATTTCTGTTCTGTAAGTGCACGTCGAGATTGTGGCACTAATTACAGTGAGAAGGAAGGGTCTCTTGTTTTCTTTTGAAATTAGGTTTGATGATTCTCCCTCTGGCATGTTTTTTTTTTTTCTGTTTTTTATTGCCCACTGTCATAGCCCACCCCTCTTGCATTCCCTTTCCTCCCTCTACATCCCATCCAAAAAATCCACTCTGTCAGTAGGACCTAAGTTTGTGTTGGGCACTTCCTATTTGTTCTGACCTTTGGCTTTGAGAGCCCTGGCAGCTGAACCGTGGAGGGTGGTGTCAAACCCTGACCTCACCATGCCACAGTACAGAAATCTCTGCATCCACATTCCCAACATGACTGGCTTTTTACTTGGTGAAATCTCCTGTTGATGGTTCAATGACATGATGCTCATTTTTTAGTCACATCAATTACTTTACTAAATATCTACTGTTCAAATATTTGGGGTCACAAAGATTTTTTTTTTTTTTATTGTTTTTAAGGGAGACTCGTGCAGCAAGGCTGCATTTATTTGATCAAAAATATAGTAAAAAAAAGTAATATTGTGAAAAAATATCACAATTTAAAATAACTGTTTTCTGTTTTAATATAGTTTATTAGTATTTTTCATTCTTTGATGAATAGAAAGTATAAAAGAACAGCATTTATTTGAAATAGCAATCTTTTGTAGCATTATAAATGTCTTTACTGTATCTTTTGATCAGTTTAAAGCATTGTTGATGAATAAAAGTATTAATTAAAAAATGACTAATCTCAGACATATACTGTATAATCAAAGGCTTTATTTATCTATAAAAAAGGAAGAAAAAGGATTTAATATTTTCTGTGACAAAAACTTGATTATTTTCTGAATTAAAAATCGATTTTTAAATTCGATGCGATTTTTAAAAGATTAAAGTTGTTTTAAAAAGAAAACCTTATTAATTTCCTATTAATATTATTTCTTCAATGAGTCTCTTAAAATACTGTATAATTTGACATTTTCATGACCAGGAAAAGTCTGTTCAGTCTGTAAAATGTCATGTGGTGTGTTTCCCCAAATAAAAATTGTTTAAAAAAATAAAAATATATATATTCAAAACTAGTCAGGGTATAAGGAAAACATTACATTTTATGCTATATGTGTATACTTTTTACTTGATGGTTAGACCACATGACATTTTAGCGTAACTGAATTAAAGGATGAGTTCACTTTTCACAACAAATTTCCTGATAATTTACTCAACTCCATCTGATCCAAGATGTTCATGTCTTTCTGTCTTCATTCAAGAAGAGTTTAATGTTTTTGAGGAAAACATTTTAGGATTTTTCTCCATATAATGGACTTCAATGGTGGCCAATGGGTTGAAGGTCCAAATTGCAGTTTCAATGCAGCTTCAAAGGGCTCTACATGATCCCAGCTGAGGAATAAGGGTCTTATCTAGCGAAGTGATCGGTCATTTTCTTAAAACAATAAAAATGTATATACTCTTTAACCAGAAATGCTCATCTTGCACCAGCCCAACCTCACACATTACGTAGTCACATTGGAAAGGTCACGTGACGTAGACAGAAGTACCGACCCAAAGTTTACAAAGCGAACATGCAAAGAAAGCCAAATGCTGTACAAATTGCTGCAGAAAGGTTGCTGACTAATACAAGAAAGAGGGATCACATATCCCCTGTCCTGGCCTCTTTACACTGGCTACCTGTTTATTGTAGGATAAAGTATAAGGTGCTTTTGTATACTTTTTTTTTTGTATACTTTCATTTAAAAAAAAAATAGTTTCACTAGATAAGACCCTTATTTCTCAGCTGGGATCGTGTAGAGCCATTTGAAGCTGCACTGAAACTGTAATCTGGACCTTCAACCCATTGGTCCCCATTGAAGTCCATTATATGGAGAAAAATCCTGGAATGTTTTCCTCAAAAACCTTAATTTCTTTGCGACTGAAGATAGAAAGACATGAACATCTTGGATCACATGGAGGTGAGTAAATTATCAGGAAATTTTTACTCTGGAAGTGAAATTATCCTTTAAGACATTTCTTGAAAATGGTATATACCTTTTTCAAAACCATATGAAACCATCATGAAGTGCTTTTGGCTGTTTGTATGAGCGAACGTGTGCGTTTCAGGGTGTGTGGTCAGGAAGATGCACCGTTTCCTCCTCTCGCTAAAGGAAAGAACAGGGGCCTAGGAGTGATGAGTGTGCCAGAGTAAGGTCCACTTCCCTTCCCATGTCAAGACCTATAAATACTCAGAAAACAGGAAGTTAGGAGGGAAGGAATTGTGGGCAAACTTTAATCCTAGAAAGACCCCCCACCCCACCCCACCCCACATTCCCCCATTACCCTATTACCCTGACCTCTCACTACACCAACACTCTTATACATATACAAACACATACCAATGCACTGTGCATAAAGAGTTTCCTTGAAGTTCGCAATCATGCATATATTTTTGTAACAGAAGACCCAAGGGTTTATAGTAAAATGAAAGAAGGCGGTTAGATCAGGGTGTAGCTGATATTTATCAGACTTGTGAGTGGAAGAGCAGGTGGAGTGTCATTCTTACCACGACTTGTTTAAGTTTGGTAATGGGCCAAAGAGCTGTACAGCAAAGTTTTATTGTCCTCCTTTATTTTACCCATAACAACTTCCCTCATGTGGTAAAAAAAAATATATATATATATATATATATATATATGGTACTGACACATGGCTTACATATGAAATAAATGAATATCTTTATTCAGAAAGGGTCCATTAAATTGATGAAATGTGACAGTAAAGACTTTTAATAAGGGTTTCAGTGTCAAATAAATACTATGACCATCAGATCACTACGTGTACACTCTTAAAAATAAAGGTTCCAAAAGGTGATGGTACTTCCAAAAATGGTTCTTCTATGGCAGTGACTATAAAGAACCTTTTCTGCATTTGAAAGGTTCCATGGATGTTCAAGGTTCTTCATAGAACCATTGATGCCAATAAAGAACCTTTATTTATAAGAGTGTAGATCAAGAAATAAAAGAAAATGTGTTTCCCTGCACTGTAAAAAAAAAAAAAAAAAAAAAAAAAAATCCGTAAAAATACAGTACAATATACCATAATAATTTGAAGGAATTTTCCGTATTTGGTTTTTGCGGGTGTTTTTCGTATTTTTTAAATTACGCTTTGCATTGTGGGAACAATAAGCTCAGTCGATTATCGGCGCGAAAACAGTGCTTGAGCAGACGCCATTATTCACGGAGATAGTATCGGTAAAAAAATTCATTTAAAAGTCGGATTTCGGGTTTGAGGAACCGTTCTTACACTTCCGTGGTGAATTATATTTTGTTAAATGTAACAAACTGTAACGTTAACTTAGTTGCTGTCTTCCTTGTTTGGCAAATGAATGTCGGAGCCGTCGCATTTGACATTTTCAGCACACCGTTACATCTCACTCGACGTGGAGATAAGTTACGTGTACTTTCAGTTTTATAAACAAGTTTATTAACTTTTAATTGTTGTTGATGCGGTGTATTTGTTACTGCGCGTGCCGTACTGAGGTGATGTTAAGCAGCTGTGATAACGTTAAATCTGAAGTGTGTACAGCTGTGTTTAGAGAGCTGTGTGCCTTCAACAGGAGCTGACAGAGGAACTGTCAGAAAAGAAGATAACGTTACCAATACGACTTTTTTTATTCTTTAAAAGAGATTATACGATTAGGTGAAGATCTGACATCGCGGAATTCTTCAAGGATAACGCACCTTTTCTGCCAAACGAGGTAGGTTCAGACATTTTATTGTCTTGTTTGTTACACACACACACACACACACACACACACGAGAAGTTTGTTCGGTAACGTTACTGGCGCGCTGTCTGTGAACGCGCACATGTCGTGATGCACGCGCCGCTTCAGACAGCGCGTCAGGAGCGCGTCGAGTTCTCTCTCGCACTTACACGGACAAAGGCACACAAAATTATGTCAAAATGACCATTTTTTGCCTAGTGACAGTCTTAAATAAGTTAAAATGTCTAGACTGATGTAAAGTTGGGATATGTCAGATGTGCGTCGATGTGAGTCATGTTTTAAAGGGACAGCAGTTCATGACATTCATGGTGTTTCTGTTTTCTTTTCTAATGACAGGTCGTAATTGCTGCTGTATTGTGCATCCCAAGCGCCCAAGCACCCCCTGCATTCTTATCAAGGGTTTGTATTCTGTTTTATTTATTAACACTACAGTTTTTATTTATGGAAGCATATGGGGAGCAAAATTCAATTTGAAATGCAGAATGCAAAATGGCAATGCAATATGTAAAATGGCAATGTATTTCTGTATTTAAATTGACATTTTCCCATGCATATGTGCAATATTTAGTGAAAAATGAAAATTCAATTATATAATTTACATTTGCCATTTCCTACACTAGTTTTAATATGCAAAATAAAATCATATTTTAACGCTTTATAAGTTGCAAAATGAAAATGTATTACACAAATTGATTAGATATGTTTAATATGTCCAAGTCAAGACTGTAGTAAAATTATCATTTAATTGCTGTTTTTCCTAAATGCATTTATACTTAGGGGTTAGGACACTTGGGGTTGCATTTTCATCATAATACCGCATGATAATTGTAGCAAAATGCAGTGAGAATTTGAGGATGCATTCTGAGCCAAGGGTGCAGCAAAAGGGTAGTAAAATGGTGATTTAAATGTCTTTTGTTTTTCTTAAATGCATTGACACTTACATATAAGACGTTTCAATTGCATTTTCATTTAATACCTCGCTATGAATTTAAAGTCAATGTGGATTTGAAATGCATTTGAAAATGCAACACGCCCCTGACCTGTCAATCGTTAGGTGGGGCTCAGCAACAGGACGCACAATAGGTCAATATTTACCGTCAACCAAACGCTTTCCACATTGACTTATTCATTGCGGGGTATTAAATGAAAATGTTATTGAAATGTCTTATATGTAAGTGTCAATGCGTTTAAGAAAAATAAAAGACATTTAAATCAGCATTTTGCTACCCTTTTGCTGCACCTTTGGCTCAGAATGCATCCTCAAATTCTCACTGCATTTTGCTACAATTATCATGCGGTATTATGATGAAAATGCAATCCCAAGTGTCCTACCCCTAAGTCTAAATGCATTTAGGAAAAACAGCATTTAAATGATAATTTTGCTACAGTTTTTGCTTGGACATGTTAAACACATCTAATCAATTTGGGTAATAATTTTTGTTTTAATTAACTTAATATTGTTAATAATTAACTTATAAAGTGTTAAAATATGTTTTTAATTTGCATATTAAAACTAGTGTAGAAAATGGCAAATGTAAATTATATAACTGAATTTTCATTTTGCACAAAAATTTGGACACATGTATGGCAAAATGTAAATAAAAATACAGAACTACATTGCCATTTTATGTATTGCAATGCATTGCCATTTTGCATGTTTCAAATTGAATTTTGCTACCCATATGCTTCCATTTTTATTTACCATTAGAGATGTTCAATACTGACAAAAATTAGTAATTGAGTCATTTATTCAGTTGACTTTATTGAAGTTGTTTGTGTAGGAAAGATTTAATAAATGTTTGGAGTGGCTTTCTGAATTTACAATATGTTGTTTATAATTTCTTATTTTTTTATTGTTATTGGTGATTCCAGATTGCTGTCATTCAAGAAGTTATCATTTCCTCCCCCATTGTGGCTGAGCTACACATTCTCTTCATTTTATTTTAAACATAAAACATCCAGAGGAGATGGCACCTACGTTGGAATTCATACAAATGTAAGGAACATATGTAATGAAACTGTGTATAAAGCATTTTTTTGTGTTGCTGTTTAGTTGAAAATAATCAAAGGGGTTAGTTCACTCAAAAATGTAAATTCTGTCATTAATTACTCACCCTCATGTCGTTCCAAACCCATAAGACCTTCGTTCATCTTTGCAACACAAATTACGATATTTTTGATGAAGTCTGAGAGCTTTCTGACTCTCCATAGACAGCAAGGGTCCTTACACGGTCAAGGCACAGAAACGTAGTATAAGGACATTGTTAAAACAGTCCATCTGCCATCAGTAGTTCAATCTGAACTTTATGAAGTGATGAGAATACTTTTTGTATGCAAAGAAAATAAAAATAACTTTATTCAACAAGTCTTTATTTAACAAAAACAGCGTATCCGAGTGGTGCGGCTGACACAGAACAGCGTTTGCAGTTTGCGTTCAGGGGATATTCTCCAAAATGGCGCTACTGTGACGCAGATGCGACGAATTGTTGAATAAAGTCATTATTTTTATTTTCTTTGTGTACAAAAAGTATTCTCATCACTTCATAAAGTTCAGATTGAACCACTGATGCCAGATGGACTATTTTGATGATGCTTTTCATACTTTTCTGGGCCAAAATATCTTAAATTGTGTTCTGAAGACAAACAAAGCTTTTACGGGTTTGGAACGACATGGGGGTAAGTGATTAATGACAGAATTTTCATTTTGGGGTGGAGTAACCCTTTAAGTATATCATAAAACATTGTTGACAAGATCACATGACAGATACAATTGGAGACCACTGGAAATGCAAGTTTAGCAATTTATAAACAATGTTTGAACTGGAACTTGATAATTCAATCTCAACCTGTTACTCTATACTTCACTTTCATACATTTAATTTCCTGTCATTTCCAGTCTTCCTGTGAAGAAATCCTGAACGAGGGTCGACGGTTCAGATGAAGGGAACCTATGCTTCCAAGACTCATGTATGAACAACTTTGAGAATCCATGTACAATTTGAGCTTTTTTTCAAATCTCAACAGGAACTTGGACTGAACATGCAGAAAAAGGAAAAAAAAAAAAAAAAAAGTAGTTTCCCCAAGCTGGCACATGGCAAGAGATACTAAAAGCACACAAACACTTGGAGACCCGCTCTTAATTTAGATTGTATAGTTCTCTTAGTTTCGCATTGAAATGTTAGGCATGAGTGCATGAATCTTTGTTCTTTATTTTCAAATGTACAAGAAAGTTGTTTTTTTTTTTTTGTTTTTTTTTTTTTTTTTTTTTGCAGTACCATGTCAGTTGTAGATGACATAATTCACATTTTTGGGTGAACTGTCCTTTTAAATAACATTTCACTTGACTATTGACTAGAAGTCTGTAGCAATTGTTATTAATGACAGCCCTGTCTTTGTATAAATTTTTTCCCATGTATCTGAAAATGTTTTGAATCTTGACTGTTTCACAGTGAAGTTTGTCTTTGTGACACCTATTTGGTGCAACACCAATATTGTACAAGTACCTGCTCATGTTTTCTTTTAAAATTAAAACACATTGTTAAATTAATTGATGTAATAATATTTTTGTCTTCACCTGTTAAAGGCTAATAAAAGCTACTGAACGCACTTTTAAGAATATTTACGAGGTAAAAATAAACCATGTTCAATTTGTATATATTGTGCTGGATTTATTTGCTACTAAAGATAGGCCTGTGCTATAATTTTTTTAGAAATTTCTGCAAAACGGATTGTCTGTTTATGGTACAGAAGAAAATGTAAATCTACAGAATTTTCCTTTTTAATGTTGAAGGAAATGTCCGTAAGTTTAACAGAAAATGTCCTGGTAATTACATTATCTGGCAGTACATTATCCGTTTTTTTACGGAATTTTTTTTTACAGTGTGGGATTTGCAACTGTCTTTCAGAGCATGTGCGTGAATCGAGCATTTCCTCTCTCCGTTTCACAGGACAGATGCCAGACGGGGTTCTCAGGGTCATGAAAAGAAGGAAGAAGGGTGAAATCAGCAGTGATGTAGTGATGACAGGTGTGTCTTTAATCTATGTGGGATTCTCCCTTTTACTGCTTAGTTCTTTTTCTGCCTTCATTTGTTGCTTCCGTCCTCCTTTCTTATTTACGTTTTACAATAATTACAGTGGATAATTATATCACTTCACTGGAGGCTGTGACTGGAAGCTGGTGTTCTGTTAGCATAACGAGTCTCTAAATAAGGAAGTGTTTACAGTTGTAGATATTATGAGTAGGCATTATGACATCATGTTCTTGTGAACTATTTGAAGTTGGAACTGGAACTTGGAAATGTTTGAGACAGTGACGGTAGACGTTCGCCCTGCAGGGACGACTGTCGTATCCAGATTGCATGTTACTGGTGTCAAAAATGCATTTCAATGTGTTTTACTGTCTCTCACTTAGTACGTTCACAAGAAACAACCCTGACATCCCCCATTCTATTGTCAAGGAAACAAGAAAAAGGAAGGATGATGGAAATCCCGTTATTGATCAACAACAGCTTAGTTTTCTAAGAAGAGCAGTTAGTTGGATTGTTTGTGCTGACAAAACCTCTCAGCCCAAAAAAGAAAATTCTGTCATTTAGTCACCCTCATGTTGCTCAATAAGACTTTCGTTCATATTCGAAAAACACAAATTAAGTTATTTTTAATGAAACCTCCATTAAAAGCCCATTCCACCAAACTGTGATGCTTCAAAAACTTTATAAAAACATTGTAATTGTAATCAATATAAACTGAGCTGTTGAAATCTAAAGTAATCATGAAAAGACATGGTTACTTTATGAATAGATTTCATTTAGGCTTTTATTCACATTTAAACATTGATCAACATACAAATATAGAGCATACAAAATAATGGCCCTCCCCAACCCGTAAGACCTTCGTTCATCTTCGGAACACAAATTAAGATATTTATGATGAAATCCAAGAGCTTTCTGACCCTCCATAGACAGCAATGTAATTACCACGTTAAGGCCCAGAAAGATAGTAAGGACATTGTTAAAATAGTCCATGTGACATGAGCTTCAAGAATACTTTTGTGTGCAAAGAAAACAAAAATAACAACTTTATTCAACAATTTCTTCTCTTCCAGGTCAGTCTGCTTGCCATTCATGAGAGTACTACAAGGGTTTGGAATGACATAAGGGTGAGTAACTAATGACAGAATTTAAATTTTTGGGTGAAGTAACCCTTTAAGCAGAACATTTTTGTGCGCTCATGTGGATGCTAATATAGTTATGGTTATACTTATCGTGAACTGGCCTTTATACTACAAAATTACTTTCTCTTATAAAACATGCCTTATTAGTACAAAACCTGTTAGCAGGTTAGGGGCCACTCCTTCAAATATGTCCTCTTTTGGCCTGCCGTATAGCCAGTTCAAATTTGTTGCTGCTCTCCAAAAAGCTCATATGAACGTAACAGTGTTAAGTGACCAAAGTTGGACATTGACAATGTGGTGCACTTCTGGTACATCATGTCATAAGAATGCCAAAGTAGTTAAACCATTTTAGTCAAAGTAGCCTTATCACCATTACCATTACAAATAAAATTAGCAGGGTGTGGGTTCAAGCGCTGACACACATCCCATACAAAGCTTGAAAGAGAAAGCAAAAACGATCCGTTTAAAAGTTAAACATTGACAGTGATGTTCGATCTAAAGGTCCTCATCGCTGCCTGAAATCTAATCGGCCTTCTTTTTTCTATCTCTTTCAATTTGATATAAACCATAAGGGAAAATCAACATTTGCACCTCTATGACCTCACACAGGAACCTCTAAAGCGCACAAACATATTGTGTTCCTAGTGCGGCTCACTGTGACCAATTAGCTTAGCTGCCGGTGCTTTCTTATCAGAGAGGCACAGAAAATTGCAGGGAAAAGATTTTAAGACTCCCGCAATGAAAACAAAACCGACGAGCAGAGAGAGAGAATGATGAGTATGAAAGCAGTGTATACTTTCAGATGGAGACTTTATTATCAGTTTAAAAAATCAAGCAGGCTTTTTATAAACAAAAATGAATGCTAACACAAGTCATTTACAGGAAAAGGCTACAAAGCTATGCTTCTTAAAACTAACAAAATTATATGAAAATACAGGACAGCATTTACATGTTTATCACTTACAATACCATTCAAATGTTAGGGGTCAGAAAGTTTTTTTAATACTTTTTTCAACAAAGATGCATTAAATTGATCAAAATTCAAATTTAAAGGGGTCATATGACATTGCTAAAAAGAACATTATTTTGTGTATTTGGTGTAATGCAATGTGTTTATGTGGTTTAAGGTTCAAAAAATATTATTTTCCATATACTGTACATTATTGTTGCTCCTCTATGCCCCGCCTTTCTGAAACGCACAGATTTTTACAAAACTCATCGTTCTGAGAAGTGAGGTGTGCTCTGATTGGCCAGCTATCCGGTGCGTGTGATTGGCCGAATACCTCAGTGAGACGGAAATGTTATGCCCTTACCGTATTGTGATGCCGTGTCCCAGCGCGACGACACAAAAACAATAAAACCCATTAAAAACGAGGCATTTGTTGCATCCAGTGGGGACATAATTACTGCTTATAATGACTTATACTGTCTTTTTACGCGTCGCGTTGTATCGCACCTAGTAAACATTACCATGTTTGCATTTGTGATCGGAGAAACGACAAACAACAAGCACTACTCTACATAGCTCAATACTCGCGTTTGAATAGTCAGTGGCAAATTCTTTAAATATGGAAACATACTTACAGGCTGTGCGTCAGAAGCGCCAGACTGTCCTTGCAAAGTTGGAATTACCCCACTTTATAGAAACAGACTTTGTGCACAGCTGGCATTGTTACTCTCCCAGGTTCAGGAAATAGTCCTCTGTTAAAATGCACTGCACACACTCTAATATTTGGGTTGAACTGTTCTGGAACAGTGTTGTAAATACAACTTAACCACTGATTTCTAGTTGTGTCTTCTTTTGGAAGCCCAAACAAAGTAGATTCTCTTTCACAACGAAACACAGCGTCTCCACGACATGGCGCTGGCGGCAGCAACAATACCACAGCGAGAATAAAAGTCTCGCCCTCTTTCTTTGCGTATACATTTGGGCGGTGTTTTGCAAATCTCCCCACACCGTGATGTAGACATGTGGGGGCGTGTTTGAATGAGCCGTTTTAGGGGGGCGTGGTCGAGTCGTAATTTTTATAAAGAATATCTCTTTGGTTTTGAGACTTTAGTCTTTGCAACTTCAGGGATCGTATCTATGCACAAACAGCTTGTAACACTCCAAAGAGAAAGGAAAACTTGAAATCGCATCATATGACCCCTTTAATGTAATTTAAAGAAGACTCCTATGCTCATCAAGGCTGCATTTATTGGATTAAGTATGCAGTAAAAGCAGTAATATTGTGAAATATTGTTACAATTTAAAATAACTGTTTTCCTTTTTAATATATTTTAAAGTTTTATTTATTCCTTTGATGGCAAAGCTGAATTTTCAGCATCATTACTCCAGTCTTCAGTGTCACGTGATCCTTCAGAAATCATTCTAATATACTGATTTGATGCTCAAGAAACTTTTATTATTATCAGTGTTAAAAACAGTTGTGCTGCTTAATATTTTTATGGAAACTGATTTTTTTCAAGAACGTTCAAAAACTGCAATAAACTGCTTTTATTTGAAATACATTTATTTTCTTTATCATTATAAATGTCTGTCACTTTTGAATTAATGTCTTTGCTGAATAAAAGTATTTAAAAAAATAGAAAGTTACATAAATAGAAAAATTACATAAATGCTCATAATCTTTCTCCTGTTCTATAAAATTTAGTATTCACTGTAACCTCAGGATGCTTTTATAATTGTGTGTATTTTGGAGAGTTTGAAGGTGACAAATAGAAAATCTTCCTGGTGGGTCTCAGTACAGAGACATATCCGAGTGTTTGTAGGCTGGTGGTGAGGACAGGTGTCAGGCCAGGCTGGGTCCACATGTCAACGCTCCCCAGGGAGAGCGAGAGCGGCTGAGGTCTCCCTCCCCCTTTTCAAGCCTCGGCTTCTCTCTTTGAATGGAAGAGGAAGAGTGGGGGTGAATGGCATGAGGACCATTAATAACCCTTCACAATTTTCTCTGGCTTCATCTGCACTGTTCTGATCAGAGCTACTAGGCATATCTTATAGCCATTCTAGTTATAGAACAAAAACACTTACTTAATAGTGGATTGGTAAAGAGCATACTGGAAAGCTTTCCTATGAATTTTACTAGATAATAGTTCACTACAGCTGTCTAGATAATTTCCTTTTCTAATGGTGTTCAAACATTGATTCATATACCTGTGTCACAAGTTCTATAGCTAGTTGTTTAAAATTAAAAACTGAATAAATCCATCCTAGTATTATCTCAGCAGTTTCATATGAAAGAAAAGAAGTCATGATACATTATTGATACATTAAGTAAATTATTTCAGGATTTATTGTATGAAAAAATATATATTTCTGGCCTTGTGACAAACAACACAATACATAAACATATATACATTTATCTTTCATAAATACACATTATTTACAATTCAGTTAAATAGTAGGAATATCTCAAGATTTTGTACAATATTGCATTGTTAAATTAAGAAAGACTGTATAAAATATAAAAGTTATCTATTTGGTTTAAATGGTTTAAAAAAATTAAAGAAACAAATGCCACGTACAAAAAAAGTAAAGAAAAAAATTCTACTCTAAGAATCTTGATCTTGCATTTTTTTTCTTTTTGAAAAAGACCCTAATGCAGAGGTTCACAAAACCAGGAAGTCTTGAGGCTATCAGTTTGAACCAACTGGTACTTTTGAGCCATGGGAATGTCGGAAATAGCTTAGCAGCAGTGAATGTTGACAGGATGAAAGCTGTACACAACAGCATCCATCATGAACTGCTGGTTAAACAATTTGTACCCAAGTCAACCCAAATATTTTCTGTCGAAAAACATACTCCAGTAGAGTTAAAAAAAAAAAAAAAAAAGTTATTTTTTTTTCAGTGTTTCTAAGGAGTACCTTTTCCATTGAGCTATAACACATTAAAAGATGAGGCACTTAATTAAGATTGGGTTTGGTTCGAGTGAACATCATTGATAGTCAAATCCATTGTAGGCACTAAGTAAAATCACAGTCATATTTAAACTGTAGATTCCGAAGACAGCTGTTCACATTGTTCACAGTCGAAACAGCTTGTTTCGATATCTTTGATTGCTTTTCATCACAGATCCGTTTATAAATAGCATTTCAAACCATATCCAAAAAATAAAAAATATGGTCCATGGTCACAGTTTCAGATCCTTCAGTTGCACCTCCTCCACCCATAAGGCTGATTGATTGGGCTTCATGTGATTCACAGAGTGAGATGAACTTCAGGATGCCTGTTTGCTTCTTTTTCAAGGCTTCTGTGATGAACAAATCCTTGATTCTTCTCAGCTCTTCCAGAGAGTTCTTGGTTTTTATGTACATTTTAAATATGATGAAATATATATAAATTCTTTTTGGGTCATTAAAAAAAGAAGGAAAAGAAAATAGTGCAAATAATGCAAGTTGTTCCTCAAGTCTTCAAGTCTCTTGCTTTGTCTTCGCAAAATCATTGTCCATATCAAGAAGTAGTCCTTTTACTCAGCAGCATGAATAAATAAATAATAAATGTAGATATAATATATATACTCTCGTCACGTCTTCCTTTTGTCCTTTAAGACTGTAAACATTTTAGGGTCAGGCCCATTGGTTATTGGGGTGCTCCAGATTGACGAATACTGTTAAACCTGAGAAAGAATGGAAAGAGAATGCGTTAACGCATGTTCTTTCAAAGCATCACTGAAATCATGATAAATAACAATGAAAGCACTTTAAAAATATGTCTGAAGATGCTTACCTCAGTAGCAAATACACATTGTTCTATGTGTTCAGGAATGATGTACACAGGATGATACACTCCCTCTTTTGGATAGTTCAGTGGTGGAACCAGTAATGTAGATTCCGAGTTTTTCCTAAAATGAAGAATTTATGTAATTTATGTCACATTTATGTCAAGCAAATAATAGACCAGAAACAAAGACCAAAAGAAAGCAAGACAAAAACATGAACTTACATGTCTAGTTTGTTGTTTGTAGGTTTTTCGTCAATACTCATATTGTAGTCCACCATCTTTTGCTTGTAATTTGATTTGTCACTGGAATGAGTGTCCACAGTGGTGGATCTGAGTGCCACATCTTTATTGGACACCTTAAAAGGACCACCAGGAATAAATAAGGCCTCCTTCTCTCGGCCTAAAGTTGAAGTCGGGGTCAAAGAAACGCGATTGTTGACAGACTCCAAGTCGTTGCGCACAGTGGTGGAGGTTGGTTTGTGGCCTTGTCGCATCTGTCTCTGGACCACAATTGCGGCGCAGACCACTAGAGTAAGAGTGATGAGGCCTAGAGTGAATGAGACCACCAAGGCCGCTGGAATAGGAGGGTTGGCCACAGGAGGCTTGTCTTTATACTCGCATCGTGTGCCCATGAAGCCTAGTGGACACTGGCAGACGGGCCCGGAGAAGTGGGTGTAGCAGGTCCCTCCATTCTTGCAAGGTATGAGGCTGCAGGCGTCAGAGCGGACGGCACAGTTTTTGCCTGAGAAACCAAGCGTGCATGTGCAGGTATAGCCGTTGATGCCGTCCACGCAGGTGCCAGCATTCTGGCAAGGGTTGTTTGCACAGTCGTCAATGTTGATTTCGCAACGTGAGCCTGAGAAGCCAGGACGGCATCGGCATGTCAGTCTGTTGCCTGAATCGAGACACTGGCCACCTTTAAAAAAAGGGAACACAAGGGAACCATATTAAAGCATTAGCCTAAAACTGAGGAAACTTCAGGGAGTAAACCAGGGCGAGTAATCATAACCCTTGGGAAAGCAAATCTATTGCTTTATGACAGCTCTATCTCACCATTCATATCAGTGTAAGAGCCTCACTGGCGTCTGTTCTATCATGCATGAGTAGTACGTCACGCACAGTGGATACATCTCAAAACAAAAAAAAAACTGAAAGGTTCAGCATTTTGCTGAAGGCGGATGACGTTGGAATGTTTTGCATTTAGGACTGAAGATAAGGGGAAAATATCCTTACCATTAGCACAGGGGTCGCTGCTGCATCGGTCAATTTTCTTCTCGCAGTTGGAGCCCATGTATCCAGCAGGGCAGCGGCAGGAGTATCCACCGGTTCCCTTCTCCACGCAGGTTCCTCCATTGAAGCAGGGTCTGTCGGCGCAGGTCATATCGCTGACCTCGCAGTTCTTCCCGTAGAAGCCTTGAGGGCATGTGCAGGTGTAATCATTCACCAGATCCTGAGAAGAAAAAGCTAAAGCCATTAGCATTAACGTCCAAGCTCTACCAAGGACAAGACTCGAGCGTAGTGTCGCAATCGGCTGCTTACGTTGCAACTGCCTCCGTTCTTGCACGGGTTGTTGTCGCACTCGTTGGTCTTGATCTCGCAGGTTTTGCCACTGAAGCCGGGCTTGCAGATGCAGGTGTAGCTGCCCTGACCGGTGTTGGTACAGGTGGCATTGTTCATGCAGGGCTTGTGATTGGTGCAGAAGTTCAGATCCTCGTTGCAGAACAGGCCTCCCCAGCCTTCCTTGCAAGTGCACTGAAAGGGCTGGTTGCAGGTGCCATGCAGGCACCCCGGGTATTGCTGGCACTCGTCGCAGAGGGGGCCCTGCCACCCGAGGCGGCACTTGCACTCACCAGGGGCCTCACAATAACCGTGCTCCTCGCTACAGCCAGACGAGCAGATGGCTGTTTAAAAAGGAGAGGGAGAGAAAGGGGGACATTAGAATGACTGAGCATCATAAAACAACCCCCCTTCTGGAGGCTCAGGCACATCAAGTATTTGTTAAGTACTAAACTAAGCAGCTGGGACTCACACAAAAGAAACACATGCCGGCTTTTTCACGGAAGAGCATATTAGGTTTCAGCGCGTGTCCTTGTTAAATCATGCTCTTTGCTTCTATTGTTACAGTGAACAAAAGCAACGTTTTATGTGGTGGCAAGAAGCCGTTGACTTGCCCGCGTTATTTATTTATTTTCCCGGCAAAATGTTCGTTTATCTACGCGCAAATGATTACGTAGGCTACAACATTCAGCAACACTTACGATCCACGCAATAGTTGCCTTTCCATCCAGGCAGGCAAATCCTGTTGCCAGCGGCGTCACAGTTGAAGTGGCCAAACGCATCGTTCCGTGGGCGGCAGAAATCCGAGCATTCCTCGCCATGGTAGAAGTCATTGCACACAACGCGATAAGAAAAGCGCAATTGACTTTGCTCTCCAAGATGCACGTCCTGGGACCAGTCCTCGCCGATGCCGAGTCTTCTTTTGGTGGCCAAACGGCTGATCATGTTGTTGATGTTCTCTGAAATAAAACAAACTATGTTTTAACATATTGTTCTGGAGGTAACAAATAGCCTACATGTTGTGTAAACTATTAAAACTACGCAGGTGAGGCAAAAGTTGAGCGCATACCTGTTGACTGCTCAGAGGACTCTGCGTTCCAGGCTTCTATTATCAACGAGACGATTCCCTGTAAAGCCAGAACACTTTGTTTACAATTACTTACATGCATTAGACATGCGTGCATGTATAGGCTACATACATATGAACTGATAATGAATAGTAGGCTATGGCTTTTTAAGCTAGCCTACTCACCGGCCACTTGAAATTAAAAGGCACGCGGATATGCGCGCTGCTGGAGATGGAGTCTGCGCTGAATATTCCTGTCATTCCACTGCCGTAAGTGCACGGCGGCTCTGGTAATATGATGTCTTGTGAGTGCTTCAGGCAAACACGGAAAAAGATCTGGCAGTCGCTGGACCGTTTACACACACTGCTTGTGCTTGTAAAAGAGTGCACTTTCAACTCAAACACACCGGATGATTCCGCCTATGGAAATATAAAACAGGACTCATATTAGCGCGCTGTGAAAGACTTGTCCAAGGAGCGGCTTACATTTAAATAAGTGTGAAATACTCACCAGATGCGCTGGTAACAAAATTAAAAAACACGTTAATAAAACACGAGCCATTTTGGATCTTCTTGTCTGCTACTGAACAATAGCAGACTGAGAGAGTAGTCCGATATGAATGTTTGTGGTGGTATCCACGATTTAAGAAAAAAAAAAGTTAAAAATATCGGAATTCAAAGAAAAATGACTTAACAATTAAAAAAAAAATGTCGTAAAAAATGTCGTCTATGTTGGAGCTTACAAAGCAAAGAGAAGAGATTTCTAGCTCCAGGGGACTTTGGACCCGTCAGTTTCATGGAGTGTGGACTACTGAGTGTGTGCTTTTAAATACAGCCAAGAGGAGGCGTGGCTTGTGCCCTGCTCATAATGATTCTCTGAACATCATGACGCTTAAAGTTCATTTTATAGTCAAAGAGATAATAGAGAACAACATAAACTGCAGGCTACATAACACAGGCATTTGGAAACTTTGCAAAAGTTGGTCAATGTTGACGACAACCTGACATTCGTTAAATATTAACACTGTTATCATATTATATAACATTTACTAAGTGAATTCAAAAGCCAAATCACAATTTATTGGACATTACTCCGCGTCTTGTTCCTGAACTTTATAGGAATAAATTCTGAACTTTTTTCTAAATATATCTGGGGCCTAATTAAACCTGTGCCTCTTGTCATATATTTAAGGATGTGCGTTTTTTCTCCTTTTTATGTCAATTTGTACTAATTATCTTATTCTTTAAAACTACGTAGGCTACACTTTGTGTTTTCTACGATGTCACATGCCACGCAATTTTGGAAAAAAAGTTTGTTTTCGTCACCGATCGTGGAAAGGGGGTGTTTTTTGGTGGAGGGGATTCGTACATCCCCTTTAATTCACCCTTAAAATCTGTAATTGTTCTGACGCGTGTGAGTCGTTAAACCGGCAAGCGCTTTATTGTGCCTTGGAAAGATCCGGAGGGCTCTTTTGTTATCTTGGGTTTGGATTGTGGGTCTTTGGTAAAGAGGCTGAAATGGTGGGGGTTGCGCAGGACATTTAAGATCGCAGATAATTGCTTTCTGGAGTAAGAGTGTGTGTATGTGTAATAGGAGGGGGCTCTCGCTACAGCTGTATGATAATCCTTGCACCTGCGCATGTTTGCTCTTCGCTTTCTTGATAGCCTGCATATATAGGCTACACACACACACATCACCTTGTCACCAGGACACAAAAATGTACATAGTATAGGACGTTTTCTGATTTACTGATTTGTTTATTATAATTAAAATAATCAATTTCTTGTAAAACTTTGTTTATCAGTCAAATGCGCTGAATTAGAGCACGCAGCAGCAATTGTTGAAGTAGCCTATTATGCGAGCAGAAACTCAAAATTAAGAATTGCAGGTATACCATTTGTGAGTTCATTTAAGAAAGAGAGCTTCTGTCGCACTATACCGGGCCATGTTAAGGGTTAACAGAGGAGACAGACACGCGCGAACAATGCGCAGCGTTCCAAACTGTTGCTCGTGCTTTAGTGATTTTCTATTGTGATTCTAATGAGAGCAGCGCGTGCCTCCGCTGGCCCCATCTTTACCCCAGGCACGCTTTGCCCACTGGACGGCACCATGTGATTAGGGGGGTTAAGAAGGGCTGCTATTGTTAATTTATTGTCGGACAATTATTAAGACAGTCTGGTTTCTTGGCTTCTGATGAACACAAGGATGAATAAACGAGAGTTATTATCTGTGAAACAAGAAAACTGTCCCAGCAAATAAACAAATCATGGAGTTTGGTTGAGTAACACGCTTTATGCACACAGCGGTTATGTGGTTTCATGCAACAATAATGGATATGTCATTTGTTAATATACCAACCTATTTGAGTTAGGCTATATTTCTATATTTGAAGAGTTTATTTGCAAAAACAGGTAACTCCGTTTTTATTAATTTTAATAAATCATGTTTTTTTATTATTATTTTTTAGCGTATCATGTTTTTATTTGTTTTATTGTGTTAGTTATCTGTAGTTTTATAGTTATTATTATTTAATCAAAACAACCCAACTGCACTGATTGATATTAATTGGAATGTAGGATAAAAAAACATGATTTTTGAACTGATGAACTCTTCATTTGCTTTAAACTGTATTGATAACACAGGTGGAAGGGGGAAAAAGACTTTCCAGCAATAAATGTCAACTAAATAACATAAAATGTTACATAAACTCTAAAAAAAATAAAAAACTAGAGGATAACATTTACTATGCTCCTTTCTCCGTAAATTATAAGACGATTTAAACTTTCTTACTACTAAAAATATTTTTTGTATTTCTGATATGTATTTATTTGTTAAAAGTAAAGACGAATAGGCTATATGCTTAACTTATTAAAATGTTACTTGTTAATGTTTACATAAAATGTTACATAAACAATATAAATGTTTGTTTATTGCTGAAAAGAGTATAATTTTGGTGAACTACAAATCATCTGCGGCCTAACCATAGATCATAGGGCATATATAAAACTACAACAATTAGATTTTTTTTTTAATTAATTTTTTTTGACCTGCCTGTCCCGTGAAGCCTGGCCGCGCTCGTATTGATGCGCGCTATATGGGGTACATGTTCGGCAAAATAGGTGTCGTGTGCTCATTATGTTCATTCGACAAAGAGAGTGATGAGGGGAAAGCGGGGAAAAGTCACAAAATCAATAGCCATCTGGCTCAATCGAAGACGCGCATGGTACATCTCTGATGTTTCCTGATATAGGTGGATGATAGATCAAACTTACATCCCCTTTCCACAGGGACATAAGCTGAGTGTAATAAAGTCACCACGGTAATGGTTTCATCGCCTGGTTTTGCGGCTTACAAAATGAAGCACTAGATGTTTTACTTTGCGCGCCAGTGCATAACACTTTCCCATCCACGTGTCTCACATCCAAACGGTGTAAGAGCCGTCGCTTTGGCTGGGATAAAGCGTGTCTGTGACTGGGTGCTAGTGAATTCTGGGGGGAGGAGGAGAATTGGCACATGGGGGTGAAATGACACATGGCGACAGTTATGGTGAGGTGTTAGCCAGTGGCAGAAGGCGCATCCATAAATGTGAATTGGTGCTCCTCTGCCAAGGTGTGAAGCGCGACACGCGGTGCTCGACGCAGACCGGTTCCCAGGACCCCTGCACGTGCGCGGGGCTCCGAGGCGTCACTTTATTCGCATGTCATTTGTTCACACCTTTGGGAAACAGTCTGGTGGGGTTAAACTATGGCACTGACGAATTCATTTAACAGGTCAGCGAAAACACTTTGTACAGATGTGCTAAAGTTGAGAGCGTTTTTTTTCCCATCATAATGGAACCTAGATTTATTCGGGACAGGTTCAGTTTAAAATGCATGAACCGAATGATTTTTTATGATTTAGAGTTCTGTTAATAATAATGTCAGTATTGGACTGCCTATACAGTACGCAACATCGTAGGCTAATATATTACTGAATTACGCGAACGAATAACTCTTATGAACTGGTTCCTTTTAGTGAATCAAACACATACAGTGTGATCAGTATAGTGCGATAGTCCGACTCCCGAACGAATGACTCTTAAGAGTCGGTTCTTTTAAATGAATCACAGACATACAGCGTGCCTCCTGACTCTTACGAACCGGTTCTTTTTATTAAATCAAAAATACTTAAATCGGTCGGAGTTGTTACTTGTAATTAGGCTATTTTATATAGATTAATGAAATGTCACCACATTTTTGTTTTAATGTTTTCTCAGTGGCTGGGAACAATTATGGGACTGCGTTTTCTGTCTCGTATCCCCAAGCAAAACATGGTGTGGTTTTGCAGAGGCCAGACAGAGGTTACAGTGAGGCCATAATGGCACGTGTCCTCTGTCAAATGCAAAGGTGTAACATTGACAAAAGTTTAACACCTCGCATTCTGTCTCTCAGTTGCCTCAAATTGTGTGCGTTATGAAACGTGCTGCTGCATCGGCTCGGTCAGAGAGGTTATCCGCATTATGTTGATAGGGGTGTTATTTTAAGTGCACAAAGATCGAGTTAGAGGGTTGAAGTTAATGAAACATAAATTGATTTAGGACCGGATTCTAATACACTCGAGACAAACGGAGGAACACAAACAAGTCTAAATAGATTTGAAAGTTTTAGATATTGTTGATATTGGTAGAGTATACAGTGATTTCAAATGTAATATTTTTGGAACAAATGACACACTAGAAATACCATGAGTTAAATCCAACCGTTTAATTATTTTAATTCTGGTTATATTATTAAAGAAATGTGAAATATTTTAGCTAAAGCCAGAACTGAATTACATTTTTATATCAAAACCCTTTGCACAGAACATTAAAGAAAAATGGCAGGAAATTACGACATTTGTCTCATTTCAACATTGTTTCCCGAAATAAGTGCTGCATCCACTCCATAAAATCACTAACATTAAATCATTCACATTATTTCTATTAAAAAAATCAGGGCCAACATAGTGCACTGGTAACAAAACAAAACAAAAAGACATTAATGATTAATAAATAAAACTAAAAATGTATTGTATTAAAAAATAATTCAAGTTAACATTTCTGAGAATTGCAAAATAACTAATTAAAAGTCATAATTAAGCGATATAAACTCACAATTCTAAGAAAAAGTCTGAATTGTGAAATATAAACAGCTGCAAGAATTGCAAGATGTAAACAGAATTGTTTACAGTTTCTCTCATAATAATGATTTTAATCCTCAGAATTGTGAAACAGGCTTCCTTAACATTGAGTGTTGCACTTAATCTAGTTTCTTCTCAAAAACACCTTATAGAACCATCTGCCATATAAAAAATTATGATTATTAATAAACTACGGTACAAGTTCATCATTTAAAGCATCACAGTTCAAGCTGATTTGATCTAGATGAGATCTTTAAAGAGAAAAAAAAATCCATGGCAAAACATTGCGCACACATTAAGTTATGGTTTGTTTATTGGAGATATTCTGGGTATTTCACAACAAAAGCAATACAAAGAACATTCCACAAGCACATCCTCAGACATGATGGGCCATTTCTGTCATGAAGAGAAATAGCACCAGATTGAGATTTGAGAGGTTCTCCTCAACACACTGCAACAGTATCACCATGACAAAGACAGTCTCACTGGCAGCACGAACACAAATCCAAGGTTTTGCATCATGTGCCGTGTGCTGAGCAGACATTTTTGAAGTCTAATATCAGGCTATTGCCTACAGCATCAGTTATGGGTTTGAAAAAGAATCTACTTGATGGAAACAGCATCAGTTTTTCAGTTCACATGGAAGTTCTTTGCTCTTGCAGAGATAAGGGAGCCAAGAAGTGGACAGAAACTGGTCCAACCACTCTGAAACAATTTCTATTCAGTGAGATCATACATGAGGGCACCATATCTGTGTGTCTGCTGTCCAGGAAGTGCTATTTTCCACAGGGATGGAACGTCTTTTGGAAGGTAGCATCTCTTCAGATGTTTTTTCCACACATGCCCTTCTGCTCGCGTTCTTCCCTCCCTCCCACATACACAGTCCACCTGTTTGACTATGACCCTCATCTCAATGGCTGGTCACAGTCTAGGTGGGACCGTATCAGGTGGGTGTGAGCAGGATGAGTCCTCACTGCTGCTTCCGGGACCAGAAACGACCTGCGATGGTACCTAAAGAAAATCCCTGTTTCTTCTGTTGCGCAAGCTCTGAAAGTCTCTGTTCTTCTTCCTGTATGTGCGAAATATTTATGCTGTATTATTAAACACCACTAAATATGGCATCTGACAGGGAAAAAGAGATGTGATGAGTACCTGTGCAAGCTGCGCTTGTCTTCTTTTGAAGGCTTCGATGGGGTCTTCCTCATGGGCATAGTTCTCTAGTACTGAACGTACATCCTCCACTCCGCTGATGGCTATAGCTATAGAGATCAAATGATTTGTACAAATGAACAATAATCCAACAACTCCAATTTGCCCTGAACTCTTTTCTCACACATGCATACTCACTTTTAAGGAAAGCAGCCAAGTCATAGAGCGTGCGATCCTCTGAGTTGCCATCCCACTTGCGCAGCGCCAGGCCATTGAAAGGCTGTAGACCGAATGCCTCTCGCTTACAGTCCACCAAAATGACTTTAGAGGAGTCTCTGTTCAAACAAGACACATCCTGCAGGACAAACAATTAGTGTCATTAGTGAATATCATTTAAGCATATGCACCATATTTACCAACAAGGTTATTTTGTAAAAAAAAAATTGAATTAGTAAAAAGGTTTTAAAAGATGTTTAAGATGTAAAAACAAGCCTAGATTTAAACCTTTAAACCTCAAACAAAAATACAAAAATATTACAATAAAATAGCAAATTAGACAAATTCAATTGTTTAATACCGCTAACAAGTTAATGATTTTATATTAGTATAATTTAATAAAATTATATACTTGATTTTTTAATGTATTAAATATCTAAATGTAAAATATATAATGTATAATTTATTAAATATATGAATAAATTAATATATAATTTGTATTTTTGTATATATATATATATATATATATATATGAGTTTGTTTATAATTTAGCGCCATGTCATATCAGCTACCACAGCTTTACTCGTGGCAATAACAAAAAATGTACAAAAATTAAAGAAATAATGTACACAAATAAACTATATATAAATAACAAATGAAAACTAATTTTATTAGAGTTTCTTTGATATATATATATATGGTCTCACTCAACCAAAAAGAAGGGAAGAGTTAAAACCATCAGTTCATCAAAACATGCTTCAAAGACATTGCACTTGAAATATTGCTTATTTCTGTTGCTAACGATTTAAAAAAAAAAAAAAAAAAAAAATTATATATATATATATATATATATATATATATATATATATATATATATATATATATATAAAAACAAAAAAAATAAAATTAAGAATATAAAAATAGAAATATGTAAAAAATAAAATTAAGAATAAAAATAGAAATATGAAGTTATACAAAAATTATTTGATCTTTTTACATTCTATATATAATCATATATGTAACTGTTTCTTTTTTCATTTACATTTTACTTTACATTTTTAGACTTTTATTCATCTGAATAGATGCTTAACAGTGCAGTCTTTTTTTTTTTTTAATGAGCAACAGCAATGTGATAAAGGCCACTCTAGACTGTGTGGTACATTGATTTTACTATATGGTTAAATCCCCAAAACACTCCTTACCCATGGTAAAATCATTGTAATGCTCTGCCTCTTGCAGACTATTGCTTCAAGAGCCCTGCCATCTAGTAAACTAGCTGCAGTCTACTTATCCCAGCTATACATACAAATTGAGGTTAAATGTGACCTTTCTCACCCCCAAACGTTTGTGTGACACTGATGTGAACCATATTTACACCTATGCATTTGTGGAGGGGTGCAAAGACTTAACACCAGCCCATTGGCCCCGGCGCTCAGCCGCTCACTCACACACAAACACACACTCTCTCCGGGCCAGCTGTCTCAGTGGTGGTCCTACAGAGCAGATGGACAGGGACGCTGCACTCTCTCTATCACTGAGGTCATCAGCATCCCCCCGAGGGACCGGAAAAAAGTTGCGTGTGCGAGAGAGATGGAGGGGCCGCGAAAGGAAAGCCCTCTTGACAGCGGCACACTCCGTAGCATTTACAATAAATTACCCACATCTGCCTCCCAATGAGGGACGCCCTGAACCCCCCCGGGAGCGAGAGTGTGTGTTTCAATGTATTTGTTATTGAGTGTATGAGCGTGCATGTATAAATAATGAGATTTTTATGGATTATAGCTACACGTGACCTTAATGTCGTCTAAATCGCATTCAAAATGTGAAACCTAATGGTAATTAGTATGTTTATGTAGCTAGTGTGTATTTGTGTGTGTGTGTGACCAGAGCCGTGTAACGTAGCTGGGCATAAGAGTGTCATGTTGCAGAGTCTCTCCAATTCCCCAGGTAAAACATTGAAGCACGAGCCGGAGGAAGCGTGCCGCTAACTATACGCACCTGCCAATCAAAGTCCGTCCCGCTCCCTTTCTGTGTTGGGGGTGGGGAGCAGCAGCATCTACTGGTGCCATATTTGTACCAAACGGTTCACAGAAAGGCTATCTTGGGAAACTGAGCGCAGTTGTGTTTTACATAAATACCAGGGAACCTTTCCGTCATGCATCACTCAAAGCGATCAAGTTCATGCTGGCCCAAAATGCATTCTGCAGCTTTAGCGTTCACTTTTAGCGTCAGTCTTGTCATGGGCACCAGTTTTCTTAAACTTCTCATTGTTTTTAGTAAGTGTTCTAGAGGTTAATTCAGTTCTTTAGAAGACACACTTATCTGACTTTGTTTGCTCCTTCCCCCACCTGCTTCTCAGAGCCAGATGGGAGGTGAGGGAGGAGAGGAGGGTGAAACGGAGTGAAATAAACGTGGGCTGGCAGAAGGTGGATGGAGAGAGAGTGCTGATGGGGGTCTGGTGGACAAGGCCAGACAGGCAGTGGTGAAATGTGACCGGAGCGAGGACCTATTGCGCAAATATGCATGCATACACTCATGTCTGCTTGTGTACGATCAGAAGCAGCTATGAAGTAGTGTGAGAGTATGAACTCCAAATCATTTCGGTTCGGCACATTAATGACATTAAATTTAAAAACATTGTTAAATGTATTCTTTGGCAATTTCATTAGCAAATGAATATATATTTTTTCATACTATACATTATAGAGTTGTGCCGATAGTATCCGTGTTTTTACAGTGTTGCACGTTATAACCAATAACACACGATTATGTTGAGCTTATGAATGCAATGGCCAATCAGAGGCATTCAGACGAGTCATCGCTGAAACATCAGTTTTGTTGTTCAGAGCGCACTTGCTGACTGAATTCAGCTTGCAAATTCTTATCATAAACAACAAAGTGCAGATGTACGTGTGATGTAAGAATAAGAGGTTTATTCATCATACAGTGTAGACAGCTTCACTGTTTATAATGGGAGTGTTTTTTAAAGTGCATATACTAGGGCTGTCACGATTATGAAATTTGGCTGACGATTAATGGTCTAAAAATTGTCATGGTTATTGTGATTATTTGTCTGTTTTAGGGCTTTGGCAATTATGCCGATTATCATGATTAATTGTCTGATTTTTATGGCTTTCATTATATAATTGTGATTAATTTAAGGGTTCAGTAAATAATTATGATGCTATCTTTTAATCTTTCTTTAGTTGTTATTTTGGAGTGTAAGATTACAGAGTATTCCAAATTCGGTCAAAGAATCGGCCAATATCGATCCAACACCAGCACTATTTTTTTTTCTACACCACTACAAAATATCAATACTGTGTTTGTGGAACTAACAGTCACTCTTTTTTAAACCCTTTGTTAAACACAATCTACTAAATACTCACTTCCTCACTACAGAGAAAAACTACATTTGAATAAAAATATATAAGCTATGAAATTAAACTGGCTGACTGTATAATTTAGCAGCAAAAACTATATCTTGAAAAAAAAACTTTGGTGCACATTATACAATTTAAACAAGTTTATTTTGTTAACTATTTGTATTCTTACAAAATACATTCATGAAAATAAGATAGAAAATATGAGAAAAAAAAAGGCTTCTAATAGTCTTTGTGCAAAACTTTGATCATGTGAAACGCTTCAAACAAAGCGGCACAAATCTCTTATGCACATGCAGGGTGCAGAATGATGTGCTTCAAGCAACATGGAGTCGCAGCGCTTATGCACATCTAGGGTGCAGAATGATGTGCTTGAAGCAACATAAGTCACAGCGCGCTGCACTCCACACTGTACAAACACAGAGAAGAGAAATGAGAGAGCAATGAACTCTAGCAAGATATAGTCATTTATGCGAATCCCCAGACCTTTATCTACACATCAAGTATTATAATGGGAACATATCATCTTGGAGAGAGAGTTTTACCATGCTGACTGTCATTACTGAACGTGACGTGCTGTTTGAATGCTGAGTGGAGAATGACTGACAGCTGCAGCAGAAGGAAGATGAGTTTCTGTAAACTTAAATTTAACAATGTAAATATAATTCTGTACCTCACATGAAAACCAAACCTGTGGTCTTCTGTTCCTTTTCGTGTATGACTCCCCCTTGTGCCGTATAAAAAGCACAATAATCGCGGTTGTCTGAAACAACCGCGGTTAGATCAAATAATCGCGATTAGACGGTTATTTAATTATCGCGACAGACCTAGCATATACTCGCGCTAGAAAGTCAACGTTCTTTGGTAATGTAAATGTTCTTTGCTCGTTTTCTGTAGCTGCTTTTTGAACAAATGAGGAAATGTAAGCATTATAATTACTAACATTGTTTTTATGAAATTGTTATCATGTTAAATACAAATTCAGTCATATTAAAAACATTAGACTGCTTTTAGCCTTGTGCTGGAGTTGGTTCACTTTCTGACAAGGAAACTAAGTAAATAAGTAATTAAATGATGATATGACAATTGAGCATATCGCCCAATACTAATACATTATAATACAGTGTAAATTTACTTTGATTAACGGTCTTTTTTTTTTGTTGCAGATTTCATTTTTTAAAAAGGTAGACAAAAAAAGTATATACTTTCAATAATATCAGACATTTATCAGTTATCCGCTATAAAGTAAACAATTATTTGCATTAAAAAAAAAGATCAAAACAAAAGAACATTTGCTTGACAACTTGTTTTAGTCCATTACTAGCAAACATGTTCTGCAAGCTTAAATGCAATATCTTAATAATAGTATTTTAACAACATGCAATTAAAGAAATGGAGTTACTTTTCAAAAGAATTACTTTTCAATGTTTTATACAGTACAACATTTGAGTTAGGTAAGATTTTCTTTTGTTTTTGAAAGATGCCTCTTATGCTCACCAAGGCTGCATTTATTTGATCAAAATGTCAGTAAAAACAGTAGTATTGTGTAATATTATTACAATTTAAAACAACCGTTTTCTATTTGAATAAGTTTTTAAATGTAATTTATTCTTCTGATGGCAAAGCTGAATTTTGAATTTTACTCCAGTCTTCAGTTCTTCATGCTGATGCTAGTGATGCAGAACTTCTTTTCCCAGAATTCTTTAAATAGAAAGTTCAAAAGAACAGCATTTAAAATAGTAATCTTTTGTAACATTATAAATGTCTTTACTGTCACTTTTGATCAATTTGATGCATCCTTTCTGAATAAAAGCATTCCTTTCTCTAAAAAAACAAAAACAAAAAAAAAACAACACAACTCCAAACATTGAAGGGTAGTGTATAATGAATAAAATGATATACAATGCAACATGCGACACTGTAATATGATTATGGATGCTAAAGTTAATTTTAAAACTGAATTTTAATTTGTACACTGTAATGCAATCGTAAATTTGATCTTAAACGTTGTGCACAATTCATAAGCCTAATGAGGAGAAAGCTTAGGTAACGACGGATGGCCCAACGAAGAAAAAGGAGGGGGCAGAAGGTTAATGAGCCCTGAGAAGAGAGACGGGAGGAGGAGGAGAGAAGGAGGGGAAGAAACTGCTATTGTCTTGGGCTGTTGAGAAAAGAAAAAAGAAAAAAGAAAAAGCACATAGCAGTGGGGAAATCAATGGGCGAACAGAAGGACGGCATGCAGAAGAGACACGGGGGGCATCGCGCCATAATGTTGCCCGGGTCACTCAGGAGAGGGGGCCCACGGGGCGGGATCTTGAGCAATAAGATAAGACCGTACTGTATTACATACATGGAGAAGCTTTACTCAAAGCCATTTGTAAGAAATTAGGAAGTTAGCAAATGCACATCTGTGAATCAGGATTGCGGTATTTTGAAACTTCACAGTTCTATGAATGGATTTCCCCAGAACATGTGGACTTTAGTAAAACCAAACTATCAACATCTGTACAAAAAGACATTACAATTTATGATCAAAAGAGCAGCGTCTATTTGAGGGCAGTGAAATATTTCAGTTTTTCACAACATATGGCTTATCTCAAACACTGTGACTCAAAAGACCCGTGGCCATGTAGGGGTGAAATACCAGACAGCTGAATTTTTTTACGGTAAGTGGCGGACACTGTTTACAGGAACAGAGAAGTGTCCTAAATACTGAGAGTGAGTTTGTGCACATCACCAACAAAGCATGATATCGAGAAGCAGATGTATAGACAAGCAGATTGGGTAGTTTACCTTAACATGGTGGCCCTCCATGTAGCGTGTGGCATCTCTGAAGAGCCGGTACATCACGAATCCTTGAGGGTCTATACTGTCAATCAAGGGGTACGCTGTCTGCAATATTGTGCATTCAGGAATGATTTATGCACATTATGAAATGTTTTACAATGAGAGATATAGTTAATCCAAAAACGAAAATCTGCTGAACATCTAGGCCATCCATTCTGTAGACGAGTTTGTTTCTCCATTGGTAAAATTTGAAGAAATTCAGCATTACATCACTTGCTCATGAATGGATGCTCTGTAATGAATGGGTGCCGTCAGAATGAGAGTCCAAACAGCTGATAAAAACATCACAATGATCCACAAGTAATCCACACAACTCCAGTCCATCAATTAATGTCATCTTAAGTGAAAAGCTGTGTGTTTGTACAAAACAAATCCATAATTAAGTCATTTTAACTTTAAACCATCACTTCTGGCCAAAATATTGGTCCATAATCCATAATACCGCTTCCTCTATTGAAAAAGTCCCTGTTGTCCTCTCATAAAAATTCATCAACATATTTGTTTAGAAATTTTTGGACTGTTTTCACTTGTAAACAGTGTTTGATTGGTGCATATTTCTCTCCTGATTCAGACAAGACAACTTTTTCACTGGAGAAAGCAATAATATGGTTAGAGGACTCATATTTCAGCAATGGTTTGAAGTTAAAAATGACTTGATGGATTTGTTTCTTACAAACAGTTTTTCCACGTCACACGACTCTGATTGAAGAAGTGTAGTCGTGTGGATTACTGTGAAGTTTTCTGACGGTACCCATTCACTGCAGAGGATCCATTGGTGAGCAAGTGATGTAACTCTGAATTTCTTCAAATATGTTCCAATGGAGAAACAAACTCATCTACAGAAAGGATGGTGGATGTAGTGGAATCAAGATATCTAAAATCACTTCTTATTTCATATTTAGCCATCAAATACCATCAAAAGCCTCACTTACAAATGCTAGTTGCTCTAAAATTTGTGAAGCAGCCCATCAAGACAGTAGATGGGCCATTTTTACATTGCTGAAATGCTGAATTGACATTAGCATGCATTAGAATAAAACAAAACAACAGCAGCAGCAGCAAATGGCTCTTCAATCAAAACAAGACTCATTTGCATGACTTTACAAGTGTGCCACACCAACAAAACGACAACAGACACACACAAACACTAGCAGACTAAAGCTGAGCACAAATGTCTCACTGATGGCATCAATTAGGAAATGTTATATTTAAGCAAAAGACTGTGTGTTTGTAGAATCAACAGACAAGAAGGTGTGCCACTGTACCCAAAATAGCATCCATTGAAAGCGGGTTCAGTGCTAAGAATGGTTCAAGAAACTTTTCCTTTCAACTGCATTTGAAACTGTGTATGGAAAAAACAAATAACAAGCACTCCACACTTGCATTATTGTGTTAAATAGGCAGTCCTCACCATGCCTGTCTCTGATGTGAAGATGACTATTTCATAAAGCGGGGCCAGTTGCTGGAACAGGTAGTCTATGCCTGGCCTCTTCTTAAAACGCCAGCCTGTGGCCAACTAGAGGGGCAGAGGAGATCCAGAAAACATTAAAACACAGTTTAAATATGTTTACATGTTTATTAGGGCTATCAATAGAGTTTAGAATAATATTATTTAATATTAGTTTTATAGCAGAACAATTTTCATTAAGAGCTTATAATATTTATAGTATTATAAATTGTAATTAATCTTTTTTTTATTTACCATTGTTGTTTTTAATTAGTCAGTATGCATGTAAATTTACATTAGTTTGGGGTCAGTACAATTTTTTGCAAGAAAATAATACTTTCTTAAAAAATACTAACATTTATAATTTTACAAGGGATTTCTATTTCAAATAAATGCTGTTCTTTTGAACTTTCTATTCATTAAAGAATCCTGAAAAAATATGTTTCCACAAAAATATTAAGCAACACAACAGTATTTTTCAATATTGATAATAGTAAGAAATATTTCTTAAGCACTAAATCAGCATATTAGAATGATTTCTGAAGGATCATGTGACACTGAAGACTGGATTAATGATGCTGAATTCAGCTTTGCATTACAGGAATAAATTACATTTTAAAACATTAAAATAGAAAACTGTTGTTTTAAACTGTAATAATATTTCACAAAATTACGGTTTCACTGTATTTTTGATTAAATAAATGCAGCCTTGGTGAACGAGAGACATTTGAAAAACAAACAAACAACAACAACAAAAAAACTTTCTGACAACTTTTGAATGGTAATGTACATAATTTCCTTTCAAAATACAGTGCATTTATTTTAATGCATTCAGTTCCTTGTTGAAATAAAGAAAAAAGGAAATAATATGTAACAGATTTTTGCTATTAGCAACCCACTGCTAGTCTCCTTATGCCATCTCTGACGTGTTTTGCTTAGGTGCTGTTTCAGATTTCCTCAGCATTGATATTTAATCTCAAACATCTTTAGAAGTCCCATCTGGAATACATTTTTACACAAACATGCTGTTAAACAGCCCTTCTCAGTCATTTACTGGAAAAACAAGAGCGTGACTATTGCGATCATCAGCCTGTAGAATAAAGACAGAGCAAAGAAGCATTTTTCATGTCAATTGACTGTTAAATGTCTAGTAAAGTAAGTTGTATTTTAGCATCAAAGTCAACAATCTCTTCTGTACTGTGAACTAGAACCCTTTTGTGTTGTTTAGAGCAGGGGTCGGCAACCTTTTCGGCATGACGAACCATTTTTAATTTTTCTGGTTAACCACTGTGCCAATGCGCACAAACACACACACACAACACCACTTGCACACAGAGATCGGAGATCGCGCTGTGCAAAAAATAATATTCAGAAGCTCATAAACTTCTTATTGGCACTGCCATGCGACATTTATTAATCTGTACTGAATCACTACATTATATTTCTCAGCAACGACGGGTGTAAAATCGCTGTTTTTTAAGTAACTAAACTTTGTAGAGCGACACGGTTTCCATCACCCTATTTTAATGCGCATTTTGAAGTATTGCATGAGAAACGAGTGATGGAAATGCCAAATTTTGAATAAAAATCCCTTAATTCGCAAAAAAGGTTTTACGATCGCTTGAGGTGGTTTCTGACTTGTGCGAAAAAGGGTTGATGCAAGTAATGGGAGATAGAAATGTATTTTGTGAATAAATTTCTCCAAGCGCATCAAAAAAGTCATGTGACTTTGCGCTATGGGACGGCAAAACCTGACTAAGCAATGACCGCATTCATTGTGTTTCGTCTGCTCGCTCTGAGGCGCAAATAATTTATTATATATGAAAATTATTATATTCTCCTATGTTTTTTAGTGATTTATAGTGCAGGTTTATCAGGAAGTGACGATTTTGTTCTCTTTGAGTCCTTGGATGGAAACGGTGCTTGTTCGCAAATGTTTTATGTGATATTCCAGTTTTGCGCATAAGGTAAATCCGCAACTTTGGATGGAAACCCGACAGACAATTCTCACATTTCTCTCTCTCTCTCTCTCTCTCTCTCTCTCTCTCTCAAAATGGCCATATTTGAGAAGAAAAAAAATTAAATTCAAGTAGTTTGCATGACTGGATATAACTGTCGGTCATTTAACATTTCTATCATAAAAAAGCTGACTAATATTAAATGATTTGCTGCTTCATCTTACCTTGCTCTCTTTCAGCGTTAAACTGACGTTTCGCGCTCAGCATCTGTGAATGGTAAACCCCGCCTACTTTGATTTGATTGGCCATCTCAGTCATTTTGAGATTGACGAGTGCTATTAGACCACCAAGGCTTTGATCTGAAGAGCCTAGTATGTGCAGCGGTCACGCGCGCATCCGTAGACACTTTAATAGTATTTATAGCTCCTAACAGGCTGTGTGACTATGAGAAGTTATTACATCAAAATGTACGTCAGTATGTTTTTCCTATTGCTTGCGTGCCAGCGATTATCCCTCTGCGTGCCACTGTTGGCATGCGTGCTGTAGGTTGCCGACCCCTGGTTTAGAGTAACAGATACTTTAATGGCGCTTTTATGTGGCACTAAACACCTATACCTGAGTATACATGTCACACAAAACCAAAAATATGAGTACAGTCACAGACAAAGCTTCACTTGAGGTTTAACAAAAATCACTGTGCCATGCACCACGGTAACAGTCTGCTGAGGTGTGTCAGGTTACAGTTCGGCTATGCTCCACCTGTCACCTGTGTGTGGCCCTTCCCTCACAGCTGGCCAGGCAGAGGGAACAGAGGGGAGGAGGGAGCAGGTAAAGGAGGTGACAGGTGGTTGGCCCAAAACAGCGTTCCAGATGGCCTCATATGATTAACAGAAATTGATAAGGATAAACTGATAGGCAATTAAGGGTTGTTTAATAGTAAATCAAACGATCAAATTGAGACACTTTATTGTAGTCTGGATCTGAGTGCACAAAAATACACATTATACAGCACTGCACATAAAGAGTGTATGTACAGGATATACTAGAGCAGGTGCAGCTGTGTTTAGTTTGGAACAGGACAGGGCCTGCAATTGTGAGCCAAACGCCCACGAAAAGTTTACTAGGGATTCAATCTAACCAATCTAGGTTTAAGAATCATTTCATGATGGCTCTATGAATATAGTTCTGAGAATGTGAAGTCTATGTCTCGCAGCTCAAGGTGGCTCATTGGGACGGGGAGTTGGTGTGAAATGCTAAACTCCATCTTAAATTTTATGAAGCATTTTATCATTATTGTACAGGCAGTGTGGAACACAATTCCAACTATTTGAGATACAAATTGAAATGACTGGAAATATTGTTAGAAACAAAGATGTTTTTCAATTGGAAACAGGCTTCCATGGAGTTTTTTTTCCTCATATTAATTGTACATTTAAAAACATATTTCTCACAATGAAAGCCCATTAAAACTGAATTAAAGGCAAAATGAGTTAAAAAAAAAAAAAAAAAATTAACAGAAATATCCAATTACACTACCATTCCACAGTACGATTCTCGAAAGTTTTTGAAAGAACTGTCTTATGTTCACCAAGGCTGCATTTATTTGATTAAAAACGCAAAAAATAGCAGTAATATTGTGAAATATTATTATAATTGAACTGTTTTCTGTTTTAATGTTAAAGGTAAATGAAAAATGATGGTAAAGCTGAATTTTCAGCATCATTACTCCAGTCTTCAGTGTCAGATCCTTCAGAAATCATTCTAATATGATGATTTGGTATGCAAAAAAACATTTCTGATTATTAATGTTGAAAGCAGTTGTGTATTTTTTTTTTTCCTAATATTTTTTAGGAAACAGTGATGCATTTTTTCCAGGATTCTTTGATGAATAGAAAGTTCAAAAGAACAGCATTTGCCTAAAACAGAAAACTTCTGTAATACTATAAATGTCTTTCCTGACAATAATGGTAAAGAGTTTTTGGCTCAAGATCTGCATTTAAAGTCACACCAGAGGAGTTCAGCTCGGATTAGGACTTGGCTTTCTGCAGACCAGTCAGGTTCTTCCACGCTGACTAAATCAATCATTTCTTTTTGAACCTTGCCTTATACACATAGGCACTGTCATGTTAGAATAGAAAAGGGTCCTGTCCAAACTGTTGCTTTAAAATTAGAAGCACACAATTCCCTAGAATATCATTATATGCTTAAACATTAAGATTTGTACTCATGGAAATGACTAAAGTAGTCAAACCTGTTCATTAGAAGGGGGTGACCCAATACTTTTGGCAATATAGTGTATATTAGGGACGCACTGAATGTTCGTCAACCAAAATTATTCATCCGAAAATAGCAAAAAAAGCTTTCGGTGTTTCGGTGTGTGAATACGTGAAAAGACTGAATAAACTGTACCGAACAATGACATGACATGAACAAATAGATGCGCGCACTAAAGCAGCAAACATGTCGGCAGTATGGAAGCATTTAAAACTGTCGGAGAAAGATGCAAAAATCATTACAAGCACAGACAGCGAGAGACTGTTTAACACTGCATCGCATGTCTTCGATGAGAAGAGGAAGGGGTGGTTGTTGCTGGTTACTGTATGATGACTGAAATCACGAAAAGTCATTAAACAATTAGTAAAATAAACTGCAGAATATGTTTTCTAATACACGCACGAATTGCATGTATTCAAACAGCGCCGCATGATCTGCTTGCTAGCCAGGGTTCAAAGTCCAAAGTGCAAGAAAAATCTGCGCTGAAACTTACTCGTCAGTTGCTCAGTAATATTTTTAGGATTTTTTACAAAGCATGTGACAATGCGATATGTGCGACAAACATCTTCCCAAATTCATAATGAGAATCATTTATAAATCTGCTTTTGTCAATAAAAAGAAGCACTGAGATCTTCCTGTGGGTTTTTGCCAAGATAAAAGCTCCATCATCATTCATAAATGTTATTGTAATTTTACTGTTGTTCTGTAAAATAAAATAAAAAAGTAAGACAATAATAATGATAATAATAATTACAACAGCTCTATTAAAACATTTATTATAACATTCACACATAGTGTTAAAATTGGGATCTGTAATATTTTTTATTTGACTCTTATATAGTACAAAAATAAATAAATAAATAAATAAAAATTATACGAGCCTGATTCAAGAAGGGGGTCTCAAAAATGGCCAAAACAATGATTGTAATAACTTATTAATTTTAAGTTAAATTGTGCTTTGTTGGTATAATGTCTGCTGGAATGTTAAATATGTTCAGTGTTAAGAAAATATTTTTAAATTGTCATTTTGTAATTGATTTTTTTATTTGAAGAGCAAGACAAAACAGTAAAAAGCACATTTTCGCTATTTAATTTATGCAATGGTGGGAAAAAACATAAAAAACAAAGGCAAAATACATGGGGGGAAAAAATGCGAAAAACCACGTTCGGTATTCAACCTTTGGCCTAGGTTGAATTTTGTTTGGTTTTGGCCAAGAATTTTCATTTCGGTGCATCCCTAATGTGTGAGTGTATATATATATACATACATACATACATACAAACACACACAAACCCCTTTTTGAAACTTTTAAACAGTAGTGTGCATTGGTCTTTCCTCATTCCTTACATGCATGTTCTCTCATGGTTATTTTAATTGAGCTGACACCTACCGACCACTCTGGATGGAGGAGGACATCAGTGAGCTCCAGCACTAGAGTGTATGGAGGCTGGTAGTAGGGTTCTCGCAGAGGGTCTGGAAGAAGCTTTGGGCTTGTGGGCTCGATGATCATCTACAGAAAAGCAGAAAGAAAACATTTTTTTTTTTTATCTCAGATTCTTTCCTATGCAGATATAGATTGGGAATATTTTCAGTATCCTCTAACCTGTCTGTAATCTTTGAAATATTTAAAGGTTCTTCTGAGCTGCTGGATGACAGGAACATCTAGAGAACAGAGAAATCATACACTGGTAAAGTCAGAAGAATAAAATATTATTCATGTTTATTTTAAATCCTCAAATGCCTTCAACTTACTAGGGCTGGGTAAAAAAATAAAAAATTCCTTTCTCGATTTTAATCTATTCTCATTTTCACGAAGTCGTTAGTCTAGCTTGTTTTCAGTTAATGAATGGAAAATTGTAGCGCGCCTCCCGTCCAAATAAATCGCAATAAGCATTGTGCCTTGTTATTTTTGATATGAAACAATGTCTCAGATTTGACATTTTGTCCATTTTATTACTATATTCAAACAATAAATACCATTTTGACACTGTTTAATGTGGAGTGACCAATTGCTGATGCACCTCAGTTCAAAAGCGGCAGCGTGAAGCACATGTGAACTGATCATGTCCTCCGCTTTAGCCAGTTACAGCTTGTAAACAATGTCATGTAATGTCACATTTACCTCAGAAAAAACATATTCGGTGACCATAAATCCGCTAGACAGTTAGAGAAATTAACTCTGGCATACAAATGTTTAAACTGAGAAATTTTACAATTTTTTGCACAAAATGAGCTCGTTTCAAATTTGATGCCTGCTACAGGTCTCAAAATAGTTGAGACGGGGGCATGTTTACCATGGTGTAGCATCTCCTCTTCTTTTCAAAACAGTTTGAAGACGTCTGGGCATCAAGGTTATGAGTTTCTGGAGTTTTGGTGTCGGAATTTGGTCCCATTCTTGCCTGATATAAGTTTCCAGCTGCTGAAGAGTTCGTGGTCGTCTTTAACTATTTTTCGTTTAATGATGTGCCAAATGTTCTCTACAGGTGAAACAAGAATGTCAAATTTGGACTCGTCTGACCATAGAACACTTTTCCACTTTGAAACAGTCCATTTTAAATGAGCCTTGGCCCACAGGACACGACAGCGCTTCTGGACCATGTTCACATATGGTTTCCTTTTTGCATGATAGAGCTTTAGTTGGCATGTTCCGTTTGGCACGGCGGATTGTGTTTACCGACAGTGGTTTCAGGAAGTATTCCCATTTAGTAATGTCAGTGACAGAATCATGCCGATGAGTGATGCGGTGTCGTCTGAGGGCCCGAAGACCACGGGCAACCAACAAAGGTCTTTGGCCTTGTCCCTTACGCACAGAGATTTCTACAATTTCTCTGAATCTTTTGATGATGTTATGCACTGTAGATGACGAGATTTGCAAAGCCTTTGCAATTTGACGTTGAGGAACGTTGTTTTTAAAGTATTTCACAATCTTTTTACGCACTCTTTCAAATTTGAAATTCGCATCAAATTTGAAATTAGCTCATTTAGTGGATAAAAGTGTAAAATTTCTCAGTTTAAACATTTGTTATGTTTTCTGTTCTACTGTGAATAAAATATTGGCTCGTGATTTGAAAGTCTTTTAGTTTTCATTTTATTGAAATTTAAAAAACGTCCCAACATTTCCGGAATTCAGGTTGTATTATAAAAAAAACTTCATTGAGCGTAATGTAACCATTTGTATACAAATCAGTTAATTTGCATGCATATTTTACAGCATTAGTTGCGAGACTTTTTTTCCTTGAGGAAATTTTATTTACTGTAGCTGATATATATCAAAAATAATTGATATTGAATTGAAATTGGAAATTGAAATTGAATCGAAAGCTTGTCAATCTGAATCGAATTGTGAAATGTGTCAAAACCCAGCCCTACAACTTACTGTATAAAATGCAAAAATGTTAAGTTGTTTTAAACCATTTATAGCTTACTGATATTACATCCCCACATCCAACATTAATGGCCACTTCAAGACAATTTACAACATCCCCACTTCATTCAAACTAAAGTTATTAGCCCCATTTCATGGCCTCAGCTCCCTCCAGTTGCCACATGCCATATGCCACCTCAAGCAGCAGAAAGGACAGATAAAGTGGCAGCACACAGGTTCCATGCGGCTCGCTGTGCGTCTGTTAAGGCAGCCAGCCCGTCAAGGGGCCCCGTCAACAACATCAGAGGACGAGGAAGGAGGCTGATTGGGAGACATCGGGGGAGGGACGATATAAACTGCTTAAACACCCTCTCCTCCGGCCACTCAAGCCCTTTCCCTCCTTTTCTCCCCTGTTTGATTAGTTCGGAGGGGGAGTGTTTGCTCTCTGTGAGGGAGCATGTGCCTGTTGGCAGCCTCCAACGGAATAAGCTTTCCCTTGAGACTAATGAGTGAGACGAGATGGACGTCTTGTCATCATACTCATGTTGAAGGGAGACAGTAGTGGTGTGTTAGTAGGTGCCATATATATGGCATTAGCAACACCGATTTGTTTCTATAAAGTAATGGATTTATGAAGCAAACCTGAAGCTGTGTTAGACAAAAACAACTGTTGAACAACAAATAGTTCTTCAAAAATTGTATCACTTCCTCACCCACATATTGTTCTAAAGACACTCTTGCTTTGAGGAACCCAAAAGAAAAATATTAAAGAATTCAAACCACCATAATAGTGGTCCATGCATGATATTTAAAGTCCATATATATGATGGCTTTGTTTTATAATTATTTAATTATGCAACACTCTAATCAAATATCGTCCCTGAGATTTAAGCTGTCATTCACTTTATTGTGAATGACAGCTTAAATTTATATGAAGCAATTTGGACACTTTAAGAGAATTGAACTACGTTTATGGTGCTTTTGTGACATTTTGGCACATTGGACACCAAGTAATACCAAAATTGGGAGCTGCAAAATCTATTTTTGTGTTCATAACATCACATATTTTAGGAGCAAAGTTTGGGGTTGGTAAGATTTTTTAACTGGTTTCTGGTATGCTCAAGGCTGCATTTATTTGATTAAAAATATAGTAAAAACATAAATATTGTGAAATATTATTACAACTTAAAAATAACAGTTTTCTATATGAATATATTTTAAAATGTAATTTATTCCTGTGATGGTAAAGCTGAATTTTCAGTATTATCAACAATTGTGCTGCTTAATGTTTGTGGAATCTGATTGTTGTGGAATCTTTTTCAGGATTAGTTCATGAACAATAACAACAAAAAAAAAAGTTACAAAAAAAAGTTTATTTAAAACAGTCTTTTCTGTAATTTTTGATCAAAAAATAAAATAAATCTTTGAATGGTAGAGTAACCATTTCTTTTACTTTCTGTATGATTCTAGAAAAAGTTTATCCTCTTCACATCCACCTCAGTCGCCTGTTAAACTCCATCTAAACTGGCACATCTGTCCCAGCATAAGTCCTTCCTTCTCCACTAGACCAAGATCAATACAAAGGGTGAACAGTTGCAGAAACCGTTACCAAGACTGATCCAAGACGACACCGGAAAAGCACAGAACAACTGGGTGCACTTTGAAGAGTCTCTTGTGCTAACCTTGTTTGTCAGTGTAAATGCGAGAAGTCCCATTGTTGCTTCACAGAGGGTTTGTGGCTCTCTGGAGGGATGTCCATTGAGTCTAAGGCAAGGAGGGAGGGAGAGGAAGATCGATGGCTAGGCCTCTGGACACAACAAAGGCCTCCTTTAATCCTGCACTGGGTTAGCATATGCTTCGCTAGTTTGCCAAAGGCCATTACTCAATTGCCTTTCTTCCATCCCTTTCTTTGGGAGCCTCTTGCTTTTTTCCTCCCTGTCAATCGCTCCTTTCTCCATCCGTGAAAAGTGGTCTTTAGGTGCGGCCCCTCTCTCCCTGCTGTCATATGGGGATCTAACTGTCCTGTGGATAGAGTACCGAGCCTATGCTTGTGTTTTCTTGGGTCATCTACAGCTTGCCATTTGTTTGATTTGAGTATTGGAGGCTTTTTGTGCTGGAGGACAAAATAACAGTTCTGACCCACTAACCTATTCCTCCCTACAGCCAGTACAAATACAGTCTACCTGGAACTTATTAGAGTAACGTTAGATGTTTAAACCTGAAGAGAAACATTTTTAATTTTCACTTCAAATATGAATTCATTAAAGGTATATGAAAAATTTTTGTTGAGCATACAGTAAAAATTTTTAAGAAACTGATACTTTTATTAAACAAGGATGCATTAAATTGATCAATAGTGATAGTAAACATTTATAATGTTACAGATTGTAACTATTTCTGTTTCAGATAAATTGTGTTCATTTAAAAATTTGACATGGTTTCCACAAAATATTAAGCAGCACAACTGTTGTCTACATTGATAATAACAATAAATAACGCATTAGAATGATTTCTGAAAGATCATGTGACACTAAAGACTGGAATAATCATTGCTAAAAATTCAGCTCTGCATCACAGGTATAAATAAAATTTTAAAGGGATAGTTAACCAAAAAATGAAAATTCATTAGTGGCTCACCCTCATGTCGTTCCAAACCCATAAGACCTTCGTTCATCTTCAGAACACAAATTAAGATATTTTTGATGAAATCCGAGAGCTCTCTGACCCTCCCATAGACAGCAAGGATCCTTACACGATCAAGGCTCAGAAACGTAGCAAGGAGATCGTTAAAATAATCCATGTGACATCAGTGGTTCAACCGTAATTTTACGAAGCTACAAGAATACGTTTTGTGTGCAAAGAAAACAAAAATAATGACTTTATTCAACAATTTGTCTCCTCCACGTCACCCTGGCGACCCTGGATTATCACATATGTAAACAACGTATGCGGTTCTGTGTCAGCAGCACAATACGCGGATACACTGTTTACTCTTTGATCTGAACGTAAACAATGTATCCGCGTACACGGTGCATACGTTGTTTACGTATGTGATACTCAGATTGCACTATAGGGTGACGCGGAGGAGATTAATTGTTGAATAAAGTCGTTATTTTTGTTTTCTTTGTGCACAAAAAGTATTCTCGTAGAATCGTAAAATTACGGTTGAACCACTGATGTCACATGGACTATTTTAACGATCTCCTTGCTACGTTTCTGAGCCTTGATCGTGTAAGGATCCTTGCTGTCTATGGAGAGTCAGAGAGCTCTCAGAATGCATCAAAAATATCTTAATTTGTGTTCCGAAGATGAACGAAGGTCTTACAGGTTTGGAATGACATGAGGGTGAGAAATTAATTACAGAATTTTAATTTTTGGGTGAACTATCCCTTTAACATACATTCAAACAGAAAACAGTTATTTTAAATTGTAACAATATTTCACAATATTACTAATTTTACTGTATTTTTGATCAAATAAACAGCCTTGGTGAGCATAAGTTTTAATAATTATTCTAATTATATGAGAATAGCCATACTACACCTATAACGATAGCAACACAGAGGTACAATATTGTTGAAATCAATTTCAGCATGATTTTTTTTTCTAGCTGATTAATGATAAAAACATTGACAGCTAATCAAAGTTTTAAGAAACTCGTAAGTGGCAGATGACAAAACTGCAGCACACGGTTATAATAAACAGAACGTTATCGTCTATTGGTGTGGACGTAAATATAGTTATTGTTAAAGATGTGAACAGGCTGTAAGATTGCACACTTTTTTTCAAGTTTTTCTTTGAGTTTTCAGGTTTATGAGATCCATGCCTGGCAGACTAAAAAGGGATTACAGAGAATAAGCCCAATGCCTTCAATGGAAAGTGAGCTTTCACACCTGAGTATTACACAAACCCTCCCCTGTTTATTTCCTGATTATTGTTGCTGCTATCGGTTGGTGATGAAATCTTTGTGTGTTTAAGCTCAAGCAAATCAACCCCTCCTCCTGACACATTTGAATCCATGCAGTACCAAAGCAAACAAGACTACACTTGTTCTTCAAAGATCAGACATAGGTAATGGGTGAACCTGTCGTTATATTTCACTCCACACATTACACCAGTGACAAGTACGAAACCAAAGTTTTAAACAAACAGAAACAAAGCATTTTTTTAGTCTCGGTGATGTGATCTAATAAAAACAACAGTTTGTGACTCCATAAATTATATTACTGGCCACTTGCCATCTCGTACAAATTGTGTGATGCAGGTTTTGATAGGGGGCGGGTTGGCGCAGGATGTGCATATAAGTGTCTTCTATTGAATGCCGTCACTTGGCAAGGCAGAAAAGGTTTTTTGGAGGCACGCCTGTTTGTCTTGTCCCCTCTCCCTGAGGACGGCGCCTATCAAGGGTCCACTCCTCATCCCCACGCTGGCCTTCTGCTGTGTTAGGGAGGGTGAGCATTGGCCCAGGAGGCAGAAAACCTGGTTCTCCACTCCCTTGAGGGACTAGGCGTTTCACCTTGGTCCCTAAAGTAATCATGGCCCTTCGTTATGGCATTAAAAGCTATAAGAGATTTAGTGTTGGAAAGCAGTGCTTTGGGCTCGGAGGTAATAAATTGGGGTTGGGGGGGGGGGGGGGGGACACGTCAGGGAATGCGTGGAATTAATTACGTTATTATGATAACAGTGCACGATCACGTAGAGGAAGCGAAAGCAGCCTGCTATCTCAACTGACATCAGCAGTGAATGAAAAGCGCAGGTGGTCTGCATTTACCGCTGATAAGTGGCGTCTCTACCTTTACTCTATTAATGGTAATGCTCTGAAGATGGTATATCTGTACTCGATGGTGCTATAAATACGTCAAAGTCAAATAACCACATAAAAATCACCATAAAACCCAAGCCATTCCACATCCAGAAAGCAAACTTAAAGAAACAGTAAACCTAAAAAAATATAATAATAAAAAACAAATAAAATACAATTATTTACTCACCCTCATTTAGTTTCAAACCTGTATGACCTTCTTCTGTTAAATTCTAAAGAATAAAGCCTACTGTTCAAAAGTTTGTGGTAAGTTAGAAAAGAAATTAATACTTTTATTCAGCAAAGATGCATTTAATTCATCACAAGGGACAAAAACATTTATAATGCTGTAAATAATATCAATTTAAAATAAATGTGGTTCTTCTGAATTTTTGGATGATCAAAGAATACTGAACAAGATGCATCTCAGTTTCCACAAAAATACTAAGCAGCGCAACTGTTTTAAACATTGAAAATAAAAAGAAATGTTTCTTGAGCATCAAATCAGCATTTTAGAATGATTTCTGAAGAATCATGTGACACTAAAGACTGGAGTAATGATGCTGAAAATTCAGCTTTGCATCACAGGAATAAATTACATTCTAAAATATATAAAAATCAGAAAACAGCTGTTTTAATTTGTAATAATTTTTCACAATATTACTGTTTTTGCTGTAGAGTAGGGGTGGGCGATATGAGCTAAAATTCATATCACGATATTTTCCAATGTCCAGACGATATCGATATTATATCATGATATGAGGGGAAAAAAATTGGAATCACATTTTAGTAGACCTTAGTTAAATTACAGGCAAAATATGTATTTTAACCTTATATAACTAGAAAAAAAACATGATTTCAAGATCTAAGGCAAAAATAGAATGGTCTGACTTTAGATGTGTGAAATTATGCTAAGTAAGACACCTGCGCAAAAGAAAAACAGCAAATGGACTGAAAGAACATGCAAACTCTGACAGCAGATGGCGCTTATGGCCTCAATTTAGCGTTCCTTTGGTTACCGCTATAAATAAAGCTGCTCTGTGCTTATGAACACGGAAGAGGTAAGAGAAAAAGAAAATGCCATCTAAAGGTTTCTGAAGAGAGTTCCCTTCAGATACTCATTCATATTAACCCCCTGCCCCCAATTCATTATTTATATTTTTCTTATTTCGAGCATTGTGAACAGTGATCTTGCGCTGCCTGCTACAGTATTTTCTCTCTTTGTGTCCGTGTTCTGCGTCTCTGTCCTGTGTTAACTGCTGTTTACAGACTTAGTAATATTACCACACAAATTAAATTTTGGGAAATTATTGTAATCCAGTTTGTGTGCATTTCCGAAAAGCTGATCGTGTGTTTGGAGCAAAAACTATCCGGTTGTGATTTATGTCCGATCAAGCGGGGCATCTCTCTCTCTCTCTCTCTGATGACGCAGTAACGACCGCGGGGGAAAAAAAGTCTGTCTGTCCATCCATCCAATGAAAACCATGAATAAGTAACGGTATCCACGGTATAGCAAAATCCATATCATGGCGCAACATAATACCGTTAGTCACATTAACACCGGTATAGCGCCCAACCCTACTGCAGAGACTTCTATAAGACACTTCATTCAAAAACCTTAAAATCTTACTGACCACAAACTTAAAAGTAGTTAATTTCCCATATAAAATTAAGTGAAAGAGAACGGTTTCAGGCTCCAAAAAAAAAAAAAAAAAAAAAAAAAAAACCACCAACAACAACCACAACAACAACTGATGTCAAATGTAAAATGTATGTGTTAAAAAAATGATATTCTTTAAAAATGTGTGTTTCACAGGTCACAGAAAGTCATACAGGTCTGGAACAACACAGCGGTTAATACATGGTGACTGAATTCGATTTTTGTGTGAACTATCCCATTAAAACTGAAAAAAGAGGCACAAGCCTCATAATTCAACAACCCACAATTAAGAGTCAATGCAGCGTGAATGAACACAGTGAAACAATTGCCAATGTGAACTGGCACACGCGCCGCATGCCACTGGTTAAGGGCCAATCCGGGTGTGTGAGAGATTGATGCTTGCAGGGGTCATGTGCAGGGGCTCGGCCCCATGAAACATTTGGTTGTGAAGTGGGCTGACACCCGCTGGCACTGGGTAAAAGGTGCTGCATGGCACCAGAAATCCATCATGTGCCATGCTAACCTGACAGGTGAACAAACACAACAAGCAGGCCAGAAGGGTCCTCATCTGCTAAAAAGGCTGTGTAATAGGGCGAACAATATTCTGCTTTCAAAAGGAGGGGGATTTACAGCATTCTGCACTTGTAGACTAAAGGTCTACAAATAATGGAGTTCTCTACTTTATTTTTGTCACGCCAACTTCCTCCTGAGCTTTGAGCTATGCTTTCAGTACCTTTAAACCCACTTGAAGTGAAACTAAACGGTCTTATCAATTAGATGAAAATCTGTATATAAGAATAAAATGCCCACCACAATAGGCCCTCAGCTTGGGTTATTATGTTAAGGTTACTTTTTAATACAGTGTGAAAAGCCTCTGTAAGCGCATGAAATGTCCAAACCATTTCATAACAGCCTCAGGGCCTGACACGTGTTCAGATAAGGGGAGGACTTACCATTATCAAACTCATCTGGAATCTGGAAAAGAAAAAAAGAAAACAGAGAGGTGAGATACAAGTAGACATGTTTTCAATGCACACTGGCACATCAAGTCATCACATGTGGTACGAGGAGAGTGCCTGCATACAAACTAGAAATACAACAACAAATTAGCAGTAAAAGGTTTGATAAAACTCCTTTGATTCTTTTTTAGACTGACAGGTAATTTTATTTTCCATTTTCCTTTTAGTTAACATTTTAGTAATTTTGATTTGCATTATTGTTATTTTACTAGTTTCTTAAGCTTATTTGTTATATTATACATTCATTTTTATTTCAGTTTTAATTATTTTAGTACAACATGTTAAACTAAATGAAAATGACAAATGTTACTGTTGCAGCTAGCTAAAAAGTTAAAATAAGTTTATTAAGTTAATGTTTAGTTGAAGTTTTGGTTTAGCTATCTATAATACTTATATATGTGTATATTATACATAATACATTTATTTTATAATACCACTGAAAATCAGGCACAATTAAAATACCTTTTGGCATATTACTGTCAGAGATTAAATGTAAAAATATATAGTTCTTTAGTTTTTTAATAACAATTCACATTGGTCCACCAATAAGTGCCAAACCAATTAATATTCAGCTGCATCTGTCAGTAGGTTCTGCCCCTCATGGGGTCCAGGACCCCCACATGCTGCCTGGTGGGACGGCTCACAGTACAACATGGGCAAAGGGCCTGTTTCTAACCCCTGTCATTCTCCTACTGCATTCATTCATTGTACAGAAACCGCTCTGGCGCCCTCCACTGAACAAAACCGCACACAGCCAGTATGCAGAAACAACCCAGCAGGCACAAAACAGGCACACAACGTCATAAGACGTTGATATTTGGTTAAATTTAGGTTGCGACGTTGGGTGACCAAAATTCAACGTAAATTCAACGTCTAATGTCAATGTTAAATTGATATCCAATACCGATGTCAGCTGACGTTGAGATTTTGTTGTTTTTAGGTTGTGCAACCAAAATCCAACGTTAAGTCAACGTCAAATTGACGTCAAATATTGACGTCAACCCGATTTTCATTTTCAACCAAAATGCAACGTCTGTCCGACGTCATGTCCAACGTCAACCTGACGTTACATAGACATCTAGTGCCTGCTGGGAAAGGGCCAAGTGCGATTTTAGGCAGAAAGGGAAAATTCTGACTCCAGCCTCAATTTTCTGGTTCATCAAATGAAAATGTCACTCAATTGTAAATGTTAAGTGAAAACAGAAAATATAAATAAGTGAAGTAAAAGAAAAGCAAAATCTTGTTAAACATGAAGAACACACACTGCCCCCTGCTGGTGAACTACATTTCTGCACTTTATCAGACTGCAGTCAATCATGTCCTTCCAAATTTCTTTGTCTGACTTTCTTCTGTGAAACTAAGATAATTTGAGAAACGTCTCTCTCTGTGTGTGTGTGTGTGTGTGAGAGAGTTTGTGTTTCCGACATGCTGCAAAGTGTTCCACAGAAGAAAGAAATGTAAACAGTGTTTAGAATGACATGAGGATGAGTAAACGATGACAGAATATACATTTTTGGCTGAACTATCAGTTTAGGTTTCAGTCATTGCTTGCAAAGAGATAAAGACGACAGATAATACAGAGAGGGAGATTGTTGTTTATATTAATAAAACCATATTGTTAAAAAAAAAAGCAATGGATAAACTTCATGGTTCTGGAACATGAGCATGCAAGCAAAAATAGTTTATCTATTCAATACAACTAAGCTATGAATTTGTATTTATATTTGTATTCTAGGAGAAACCACAACCACTGAAGATGAAAGCTCTGTAACCATACAGAGTGCACTATACTCATATCTACCCACAAACACACTGCTATTCAACATACATGAGTATTCCAGATGAATATACACTACTGTTCAAAAGTTTTGGGTCAGTAAAATTATTAAAAAAAGAAAAAAATATTCAGGAAGGACACACGAATGTGTTACAAAAAACTGTAACATAAATTACGTTCTTCTGTATTAAGGTTTCCCAAAAAATATTAAGCAGCACAACTGCTTTCAACATCGATAACAAAGTAAGAAATATTTCTTGAGCACAAAATCAGCATATTAGAATAATTTCTGAAGGATCATGTGACACTAAAGACTGGCGTAATGATGCTGAAAATTCAGCTTTGCATCACAGGAATAAATTTTACATTGTTAACATTTAAAATATAGCACAATAGAAAAGAGTGATTATTACTGTTTTTACTGTATTTTTGATCAAATAAATGCAGCCGTGGTGAACCTAAAAAAAATCTTTAAAAATCGTTTTAATAATCCTACTGACCCCAAACATTTGAACAGTTATTTAAAAGAATCTGTTAATATTTCTAATCAGCACTGAAGAATATTTGAATTGAAATCCTTGCAGGAAATGCTGCATATGCTGAAGCACAGAAACAAACTCCAACAACCATAGTGGCTCTTACAGTCAATTCTGTTCTATGAGAAGAGGATTCAGCCTTTGCTCTCACGCTGTCACCTCCCTTAAGTGCCCTTCAATTAAGAACTTTGGCTGCAAGAAATGGCACCCTAAAGCCTGGCACACTCCACATATATCTCCAACAAGGTCTTAACTACATGTGAAGTGTGCCCAGTTCATCATTTGTCCAAAAGGCAAACAAGCCAAAAGGTTCATTAAACCAAAGAAGTGTAGAGAACAAACATCACCACACTGTGCTAAGTGTGTCCTTCAAGTCACTTGTTTCTGTAGGACATTATTAAGAGGGTTTAATTCACATGACAAATGCTGGATAAACAGTCTGTTTGAAAGTTAAGGCTTTGGTGAAGGTTCCTGTTTTCAAAACAGTCCTTGAGCTAAAGTCTAACATAAAATCAGCTACTGCCCGCTCGAAATTACAACAGCCAACCACTTATTTTGTAAATACATAAATCAAGTAAAATGTGTGCTAATGTCAAATGTGTAACAGTGGGAGATGACAAACAATCCATTCATGCGGGTTTTCCCAAACACTTTACCGTTACAGGTTGAACTGGTTGAATGATCTTTTGAGAGTGTCTAATAACTAAAAGACTGAGGTGCGAACCATAACCAAAACAATGTGGCAGGGTGACAAGACCTTCTGGCAAGAAGTCTAATAAGTGAAGTCTCACCGGTGTCTCCAGCATGAGAAGCGTGACTCAGCTTTGAAAGATCTGGCACATTACATTCACAACTCTTACGGCATCTCAACTGCCTGAGAAGTGTGCCCGTTCAAAGTGAGCCACAGCCTACAGGATCTCCAGTGACAGACGTGTGAAGAACTAAAGCTTTGAGGCAGCAATCTTCCCGAGGAAACACCTCAAGCCTTTACAAATAGCACACTGATGTGAAAGGTAAGCCTGTAAAGGGATAGTTCAACCAAAAATGTCTAAGAGCCTGGAAAATACTGCAATGTTTTATAATGATTGCTGATGTCAATCATATTGGCATATGACCAGGAAGTGTGGAATTTTTTCAGCCCCCAGATTGTTGGATTGAACCGGCAAACTTAGGGTTACCAGCTTTGAACCACCATATACACAACCCCTCAAAAAATAAAATAATAGTAATAAATAAATATATAAATAAATAAAATGGTAACAATTTTTCACAACCCCTTCAAAAAAATTAAATAGTAAAAAGGCACTGTATTTAAAAATGAGCTCAAAGCAATTTACACAGACCTACAAAAAATAAATAAAATGCTTAAAGAAAAGGTATTTAAAAAGAACTTCAAAAACTAAATAAATAAAAATAAACAAACAATAAGGTAAAAAGTACTTTATTTACACAACCACAAAAATAACAAAAATGGTATAAAAAAAAAAGTATAAACATGCTACAAAGAAATTTGCACAACCCCTCTGAAAAAAAATAGCAAAAAGGTACTGTATTTAAAAATAAGCTCAAAGCAATTTACACAACTCCTCCAAACAAACAAACAAACAAACAAACAAACAAACAAACAACAACAACAACAACAACAACAACAACAACAAAAAATAGTAAAAAGGTACCATATTTAAAAATAGGCTCAAAGCAATTTACACAACCCCTCAAAAATGAAAGAAAATGGTTAAAAAAAGGTATTTAAAAAGAACTTTAAAAAAACAAACAAACAAGATAAAAGGTACTTTTTAATTTAAACAACCCCTCAAATAATAAATAAATAAAATGGTGTAATAAAAAAAAAAAAAAAAAAAAAAAAAAAAAAAAAAAAGTATGAACAAGCTCAAAGCAATTTACACAACCCGTTAAAGAATAAATAAATAAAATGGTATAAAAATAAAAAAAAGTAAAAACAAGCTCAAAGCAATTTACACAACCCCTCAACGAATAAATAAATAAAATGGTATAAAAATAAAAAAAAGTAAAAACAAGCTCAAAGCAATTTACACAACCCCTCAATGAATAAATAAATAAAATGGTAAAAAAAAAAAAAAAGTAAAAACAAGCTCAAAGCAATTTACACAACTCCTCCCAAAATTAATAAAAAGGTACCATATTTAAAAATAAACTCAAAGCAATTTAAACAATTACTCAAAGAACAAAAAAATAAAATGGTAAAAACATGTACAAACATTTAAAACTTCAAAGCACATTGAAAATAACATGGTACCAAAACTAAGCACTTTCTGTCTTACATTTAAAAGCAAAGGGTTCTGAATTGTCCTGGCAAAAAAAAAAAAAAAAAAGACAAAAGCCTGTCTATGGGAAAAGAGCCAGGTTTCCAGTCCCACACTGTCACCTAATTGACATCCAATTGGAATGAGTAGAGGTGACAATTTTTACAACAAAAGGTCTGGCACACTTCACATTTTGTCTCCTATATGGTCATATGTACATGTTAAAGAGTGCCTTTTGAAATAAGTGAAGAAAGTAGACCAGGAGAGGTGGAACCAGCAAACAAGACAGTTTTCCCGTGCAAACACCTTAGCCCAGCACATGCCGCAGTTTAAAGAGAGCTCGAAAGGTGTGTGGTTTATAGAGCACAGCGGCAATGAGGTGACACCTGTGATCACATCCGGCGTGCTGTGAGAAGTGTGTCTGCGCAGCGGACACTAAACCAAAGAGGTCTGAAAATGAACACCTTAACAGTTGGGTCTAAATCCCCCGATTAGGAGACCTGGCAAACCCAACTTTTCCAATATGACTAAAAGCTTCCTACAAATGTATTTATAGAAGCTCAATTCGTTACTGCATGTGCTGTGAGTTTAGCACGAGTTTGGGAATGCGACGGCCACCAGTTCTGCTTTATTTTCGCGGAAGGTTACAGCATTTCACTAGACTTGTGAGACTCGTTTTTGTAAGACTGTTTTCACTGAAGCTGGAGTTTCTCTTCAAAATAAAAGCTCTACTGCTGTTTTCATCAAAATAAAACTTAAAAGTGCAGTATGAATTGTTGACAGCTAGCGATTTAAATGGGTTAGGTTACTGCAGTCCAAATTCAAAATACCTAATTTAGAACTTAAGAAAGAAGTATTGTAATTTCCCTACTGTAGTGTAAAGCAAAAATAACATACCTATGAAATTCATTTTCATTTATTTTACAGTGCAATTGTTTTACAATATACGGCTATTACTGTCATAGGAATAACAATAATATAAAATTGAAATTTATTTTGCTTCCTAAAACACCAGTGTGAATGTAATTTAGACTGAGGGTGTGTTCACACTTGTAGTTCAGTTCAATAAGGTAAAAAAGTACTTTATTTACACAACAACTAAAATAACAAAAATGGTATAAAAAAAAAAAAAGAGTATAAACAAGCTACAAAGAAATTTACACAACCCCTCTGAAATAAATTGCAAAAAGGTACTGTATTTAAAAATAAGCTCAAAGCAATTTACACAACCCCTCAAAAATTAAAGAAAATTGTTAAAAAAAGGTATTTAAAAAGAACTTAAAAAAATAAACAAACAAGGTAAAAGGCACTTTTTAATTTAAACAACCCCTCAAATAATAAATAAATAAAATGGTAAAAAAAAAAAAAAAAAAAAGTATGAACAAGCTCAAAGCAATTTACACAACCCCTTAAAGAATAAATAAAATGGTAAAAAACAAAAAAACAAAAACAAAAACAAACCGGTTAATTTGGTCCGGACCAAAAAGGAAAATGATACATTTGGTCCTGGTCCACTTAGCGTTCACATTGGCATTTTTGACAGCGAACCTAAAGATACTGAACCTAAAGGCATGGTGATAGCTTCACAACCTGATTGGTCGGGTTGAATGATGTATATTTCGTGACAGAACTTACCGAACACCCCAAACAAAAGGTGTGTTTGACTTAAAGTGGCGCTGTAGGTGTATGATATCAAAGCACCCATTAACCGATCGGTCTGCTCAGTGCCGCTTTAAGTCGAACACACCGAATGCCATCTGCTAAGCGCGCTCATTGTTGCGTGTACATATAATTTTATCACGTGCAAACTCACAAGGCACTTTACCTCATTGTTGCTCCACGTTTGCCCTTTGCTCATTTTGTTTTGGTTACACTGCTCGTTCTGTGTCTACAAATCATGTCGCATAGTGTCGCATCTTGTCATTACTTCCTGTTTTTGGTTCGTATTTGGTCTGTGTTGCGTTCATATTTAATTCGAACCGCACCAGAGTTCGTTTGGAAGCGGACTGAGACCCGTCTTTTTAGCGGTCTCGGTCCGCTTGTTTGGTGCGCACCAGGATTCAGATGGCAGAGTTCATACTTTCTCAAATGAACCGCACTAACAGTACACTCGCATCAGAGTTTGTTTTAATCAAACCAAATATGACAAGTGTGAACACACCCTGAGACAGTTTACCACAAATAAAAAGAGGGTTGAGTTCCCTTTAAAGCTCAGGTGCATGTCAATTCACTGACTTTTTTCTGACTTGAGTTTCCTTAGTTAAGAACATGGGCTGAAGCTCTTCATTTTGAACTCTCAAAGTGCATTAGATAGAATAATTTAACTTTAAACTGCACAAAATTTAAATTTTTTCCAAGTTTTCATTTGTTTTTTTAAATATTGCAATAATATTGTATCGTGGACTTCATATCGAGATATTATCGCATCGTGAGATTTTGATATCGTTACATCCGTGGTATTCATGACAACCAATGCATTAACTAATGTTAACTAATTGAATCTTATCTGAAGTTTTACCAAATAATCTCGGCACTAAATTTAGGCTACTGTAATGTTGCTCATAATTTGTCTATCCAAAGTCCATTTTGTGTAAATCATAACTTGTTTTTAGAGCTAACAGATCTTTTTGGCAGAAAGAATTAAGAAAGTGAGGCATATGTAAAACATTGTAATACACCCCAGTTTGGGATCTTTTTATTTTTATTTTTTAATTAATACCTTTAATAAACAAGGATTCCTTAATATTCGAACATTCATCAAAAATGACAGTAAAGACATTTATAATGTCTCAAAAGATTTCTATTTTAAATAAATTAGGTTCTTTTGAACTTTCTATTAATCAAAGATTCCTGAAAACTGGATTATGGTTTCTACAAAAATATTAAGCAGCACAACTATTTTCTTGATTAATGGCTTCTGAAAATTCAGCTTTACCATCACAGGAATAAATAACATTTTAAAATATATAAAAATAGAAAACAATTGTTTAAATTGTAATAATATTTCTAGGGGTGTCCCCGACTAAGGATTTACACAGTCGAATCAGAATTGTGGAATCTGGCTGATAGTCGACTGATAGCCGAATCATATGTTTGGGGGCAGGGCAAAATACATTACCAAGAGTCAATTATCAGACATCTGACAGTTATAAATACTGATGTTAACACACAGGGAATATCTGCCTCACAGATACAAACGGGGTAAATAATGTTTTATGTTTTGATTAAAAGATAACAGAGTTAACATTATCCGGCAGCATATCATGTTTTTAATTACTTATCAGAGCTGATGAAACTGAAGATTTGTACTAAATAAAACCAAATAATCCACATAAGATGAAATCAACAGATGCAAGCAGTATTCGATGAAGCCCGTGTACATGTTTACTCTAACTGTATAGAAATTTTCAGAGGAAATTAACAAATATCCTGCTCATTTTTCCAACTTTGAAGCATAGCCTACTGCCACATAAAACTCCATGCGATTGCCTATTAGTTTTATAGTATTATCCAGGCCTGGTTCCAGAATTAAATACTGCGGGTGCTTCAGAAAGTGTGCTCTAGCCTCAATTCACATACATTTCCATGTATATTTTTGTCCCGTCCATTGCTCTTTCAAGTTTGAATCTTGCATAAATATGCGGATATCATTTTTGAAACTTTGCAGGATGTAGGTGGCCAAAAAACTAAAAGTTCTATACAAACTCCGAATGGATTAAAGGCTATAGCGTAGAAAGCACACAGACAGCACTGCATTTTTATTATCACTAAAAAGTTGTCCCTTGTCTATATCGTGACCTCATTAAGTTTTGTTATAACGAGAGGATTTGCAAGCTTGCACTGGACAAAATTAAACCTTATTATTCTCCCCAGAGCGCAAAAACAAATATGCATTAGATAGTTTGCCAGATCAGTTTCGAATCATAGTGAATAGATAATATCTCGAGCTTTTACACGGGTACTCAGCCATTTCCAAGCACCCATGGTATCGGCGCCTGTTCACAGCATGCAAAAGTCAAATTAGAACCGGCTGAAATGTTTTGAAATCACCTGATCGAAAAAAATCCAGTCTTTCACTCTGCCTGTGTCAGTTTGAGTCTTGTTAAAGATTTAAATTCCTAAATTATGGAAAGTGAAACTTAAATCTGGCACGGGGTGGTTGAATATATTCATGCATGTTAAAAAAAAATTATTAAAAGCCTCTTTCTTTTTAGATTCTTATTTACAGCATTATCATAATAGGCTGTATATTAACTTATTGGGAGAAAACCAGTAGTTCTATGTGAAATCAGACATTGAGCACCCCCATATAGCCAAAATGGCATGATCATAACACCTCAGCGAATATTTGACTGTGAGATTGAGAGTCGAATCAGGCTCCTCTTATCGAAGCATCAAATCTTCGACTATTCGGTGTCACCCCTAAATATTTCACAACATTGCTGTTTTACTGTATTTTTGATAAAATAAATGAGCACAAAAGACCTTCCGACCCCAAACTTTTGATTGATAGAATATATAAATGTACAGCTGTTTCTGCTATAATGTTTTTTTTCCTTGTTCTCCCTTCTTGTAATTTACAGGAAGATAAAAAAATGTGTCAGACCGATCATTAAAGCTAGTCCCTGAGACAAAGAAAAATTTACAGTACAGGAACAGGATAAAGGTCTCATGCTCTCAATAAGATCACAAGAGCTGAGAACAGTAAAACTCAACCAATATAATGGATGAGGTGCGCGATCATGCACCAACGGCCCTCTGAACTCCCGTGAGATCACACTGACCTGTGAAGTGTGCCCTTACAAGTGAGCTCTAACTTAAGCAGGTAACAAAACAGGATGTCTAACAAAGGTGGAGGTGTGCTCTTTAAAGTGATCACCTTCCTGAATTCACACCTCTGGCACATGCCTCCAGACTAGGTGTGTTTGGCATCTACTTGTGAAGTCTGCCTCTTTAAAGGTGGGTGGCTTCCAGAAAGATTACAAAACCTTGCTAATTTGATCTTTTATAAGACAAACAAGCTTAAAATGCTCATTTACACCTTTAACACCTTAAAAAAGATACAAGTTTGGAAAAGAAAGTCAGTAAATAATGACAGAATTTTCATTTTTGGGTGAAGACATTGCAATAAATCACAATATACAATAATAATTCACTATGACACAGAGAATTTGAAATAAAAAACTAAAAAAAAACTAAAAACAATTTCGGTTCTTGCCACAACATCATGGTCAAGCTACAATTACAGCACAGGTCTCTTGCATAGGAAAGAGAGGTATAAAATCCAACACCAACAATCAAAGCACATTTCACTCCGGTCTCCTGTGAGACTGCCTTTGTAAAGCGAGTCGTTTGAAGTAGGCCACCTCGAGAGGTGCTAGAAGTCTGCTCACTGAAGAAAGGAAATTCACAGCACTTTGAGAAGTGTGCCATACAGAGTGAAAATCTTCACACTGATACCTGATTGAACTGTCTGCCAGGCAAAAGCGATTGTAGTATCAATAGAAAGAGACTGGTGGGGGAGTGCAGGTGAGAAAGTGTGCCATGGGAAATAGTGTGGCTTAGAGCTTGTTTAAAATGACCATATTAGAAAAAATGGAGGAAAAAGATGGACAGCTGGGAAGTGTTTTGGCATTAACTATCACCATTAAGATACTTTTAAACTGCTGAGTAAATCTATTCAGCTAATGTTCTCTTTCTTGAGAAGGTGGTGAAATTCTTAGCTCATTAGAATATGTATAAAAGATGTATGGGTGATTTCAAAACATACATTGAACTACTGTTTAACGATTCCTTGCCAAAAATAACTAATAAGTCTTAAAACCTGACTTTGTGAAAGTTCATGCTTACCTTATTTCCTTGTTCATCCACAGAATTGCTACCTACAGACCAGAAACATTCATAATTTGAGTCATGATTTTAAACTGCGAGTTTAAGCAAAAATAATAATAAAAAAGTATATATATATATATATATATATATATATATATATATATATATATATATATATATATTAGGGGTGTAACAATACGCATATTCGTACTGAACCATTCGGTACGAGGCTTTCGGTTCGTTTGGAAAATAAAAGAGCTTAAAGTGTGTGAAATATCAGTGCCACTGCGCTTAACAACGCAGCCCAAACGACGTAACAGGCAACGTGCTGTCTGCCTCCCGATAACCTCCCCTTGCTGGGGTGCGTCGAAAGACGATGATCTTGTATCGACGATAGCCAGAGATATTGTCAAAAACATCAATTATTGGCAATCTTAAGAGGATTTGGCATTTCCAATTAATGTAGGCCTGTTACATTCTTATTTTTATTAGGCCTATTATTATTATTATTATTATGAAGTTACTTTTATTATTAAATTAATAGTACAATTAATTTGCCCCGCAATAATTAACGCATAACTGACGCAATGCGAGGATAAGATTAGGCTATATTTACTCCTCAATTAAAATGTTTTTAAAAAAGGTTTTTTAAAACAGGTCTATTAGGCTATAGGCTACCTCCAATGAATTATAGTCCTAGAATTAAAATATTAACACTGCAGTCATCAATAAAAATCAATGAAATAAAAAGCTTTTATTTCAAGCACCGACTTTCAAAAACAACCTGTTTAACACGAAATACATTTCTTCTCATTTTTTTTCACTATGTACGGGCCACAAGAGAAAGGAAATAAATGAAAACAGCTATAGGCTATACCGTTATCAGCATATGTTGAAGTAGATTCGTCTCTCATCATCTCAGAGAATATGCGGCGTCAGATGTCGAAAGCTTCGTCATTACTCTGTCATTCCGTTTTTAACTTTCACTTTCTGCTTATAGTGAATTGACTGAGATTAAGATGTTCACCAGCATAAATCTTGCGCAAAATTTGCACGTGTGCAAACCCTGGTGCAAACGTGTGCTTGTGCGATATCCATTGGCTCGCCTTTATGGTTTAAAACAGAAATATTTCCAACACTGCGACGTAACCAATTGCCCTGTCCCCGTATCGAAAACGTACCGAACCGTGACACCACTGTGTCATATCGAACCGAACCGTGAATTTTGTGAACTGTGACACCCCTAATATATTATATATATATATATATATATATATATATATATGTGTATATATATATATATATATATTAGTTTTTAATATATTATATTAATATAATATTTAATATATTATATATTAGTGCTGTCAAATGATTTTATCACGATTAATCGCATCCAAAATAAAAGTTGTTTACATAATATATGTATGCATACTGTGTATATTTATTATGTACACATATTATATATAAATAAATTCAATATATAAATATAACATTTTTCTTAAATATAAACATGCATGTGTTTGTAAACAAAAACCTTTAATTTGGATGCGATTAATTGCAATTAATTGTTTGACAGCACTAATATATATAGTATATATATATATTTATTTATTTATATTTATATATATATATATATATATATATATATATATATATATATATATATATATATATATTATATTTATATATATATATATATATATATATATATATATATATATATATATATATATATATATATATATATATATATATATATACACACACACACACACACACACACATTAGTAAGCAGTAAAAACACAAATAAAATAAATGATAGTAAATATGCAGGTTAAATAAATATTTGCCATTAACACAACTTAATCCTCCAATACAAAAACAAAATATTTTAAAAATAAAATAATATTCACCAGAGTAGCACATATATGATGTTTTTTTTTTATACAAAATACAGTACCCAGTGTCATCCAAAAATTCTCATGATAATTCAGAACAATCCAAAGAACAATCCAATAATCCTACAACGCCAGTTAAAAATGTTATGAATAATCTGAACATACCAGTCAAAAAAGTTTAAAATAATCCAACAATGTTCAAAGAATATCATAAAACTTATAACATTCCAATCCATTGGTGCCCACCCTTAGCGTAAGAAAGCAACAGGCAAACTTACCGAATATGTACACAATGCCGACTGTGCTTCCAAGTCCCATAATTCCTGCTAACCGAAGGACCACCTTCTTAGCATATGCGGTGTTCTCTTTCTGTTTCTTGTCCTCACGCTGTTCATTTTTCTTGTCACCAGAGTCATCACCCTCTGGAGGAAGCTGGCCCTGTGAACGATGTGTCAAAAACATCCTGCTTTACATTTGCCTGGGATCCTGAGCATTAACTGCTTTAAGCCAATTTCTCAACAAGAATCCCAAATCTTACGTTACACAGCAGCCAGACTGAATATTAATTTCTGTGACTAATTTCTAATATGCACCAATTCCATTATTTTGAACGGTCTGAGGAGCTGTCACTCAGAGAGACCCATTGTCCTTTGACAGACATTCGGCCCTCAGCCCTTATCTGCATTCAACAGTCAAAAGAGGGCTCCTGACCTTGTACAATACAGCTCCAATGTGAAAGTCATAAAAAAGAAATTTAAACCACACTCAATTGTAATGTTGCATTTTTTGCATTATGAACAAATTCAGTTTAACCCTATAAAGCATGCATCATATTTAAAACATAAATTTCAAAGGCCTCTAAATTATCATCATGGCAGCCATTAAAAGCCTGATGTGATGTATCAAATATGATACAAAACAAAACGCATGTATACTTTTTAGATTTTTTTTTTTAAAATATTTTGTATATATTAAATATTATTTCACATGGCAGGTTTACAGAAACTATAACAAGCATTTGTATTCCAGCTCGGTCCTTTACAATCATTAATGCTACATATTTAAGAATAAATGTTAAGAATAAATGCACTGATTTCTACAGATGATGTGAAAATGTCACACATAACTCGGACTGCATGTCTGACTTCATTCAAACCACCACCTGTCAACCTTCACTAACCAGACCTATCCATTTGACATATTGCGGTATTTTATTCATCAATATACTCAACGCCTCGGTACTAACATGTAAGAATGTAAATATTTTTTCCATAACGCAATAATTGGCTGTCTAATATCCTGTTATGCAGGAATGTCAGGCGGTCACAGCGCTCACCTGGCTTTTCTGCTGCTGCTGGAGCCTCTCCTGCAGTATGGCTTGGGCCAGTCCTCCTGTGGCACTGCTGCTAGATGTGTCAGCGGAGAGAGCCCTGATAACATCCAGCGCCGCGGGGGCTGTGGAGCCTCTGGCCCCCTGCCTCAGCCTGAGGAGGCCCCGGCTCGCCCGGACACACATGGGATACACAGACACCGCCGACATCTTGAATATGATGCAGCTAATGCACTGAGCGCGAGTGGAAAGGACAAACGAGTTTGATTGGTTGCGTCTGTTGTGATTGGCAGGCAGAGAGAGCCAATCAGACCCAAGAACCGCAACGCGAAGGCTGGTCTTGGAATGTCGTCACGTTCACCGTCAAAAGCTGTTAAAAGTTCCCAGTGTTTTTTACTACAAATATCACAATTAAATGCAATGCTTGGTTTAATAATAAAAGTAGATACTGTATAATGGCTAACAGATATAATAATGATACAAAGATGGCGTGCTATGAAGATATACATAATACATATCGACAAATCTAGAACATTCACTCTCTGTGAAATGGGTATAAATTTCAAAATAAAAGTACTTCATACTTGTGAAATTTAATTACTGTTTTGAAACGACAAGCCTGTGTTGTAGGAATACATGAATAATAATAATAAAAAAAACATTATTTAATATTTATTATATATATTGAATAAAATATAATATTGAATAAAACGTGAAGAAGGTATGCACAACATTATAAACAAACAAATAAAAATAAGCAAAAATAGAAAGTAAAAATATCAAACAATGTTGGATAATGTTTTTAGTTAAAGTTATTACATGTGAAAAATCCTGTTATAGATCATTAATAAACATGATTTCAGGGCATGGAATGGATATAAAGGTAAGCTAGTTAACTGAGAAACTCGGTTTAGCGTCGTATTGTTTGCTAATGTTATTTATGAAAGATATTTTAAAAGAGTTTGGCGAGGTTGACAATCCCTGCACTAGCCAATGGGTGTCAGTAGATCCTTATCACGATATAACCTGTTGTTCTTTCAAAGAAGAAGAACAATCGACACCGTTCTGTTATCGCTGGAAGTAGAAGAGAAAAGTGGCTTTTACTTTTGTGTATCTTCAGATAGAGCTATTTGTTTTCTTCTTATCAAATATGGTTGAAGTAAAACTGTCGAACTGATCAAGTCCTCGGGTTCAGTTAGTTACTGAAGAACAGTGGGTGAGTTTTCTGGCTTGGAAAAGTTTCTTTATGGCGACAAACTTACCAAACTTATAACTATTTTGAAATAAACTAACTAAACTACTTCTAGCTTAGCATTAAACCTAACCAAAGTCCAGAAATGTTTGGTCATTGTGCTTTTTGCTTCCTTATATTAACCAGACACGTTTCTAGTTTAGTAGCAATGCAACAGCAGAAAAAGTTAATGTATTAATAGATTAATAGTCAAGATATAAATTCAATATTTGTCACTTTAGATGGTCTTTCAGTCTTGACAGTACAATGTCATATTTGCTGGTATCATTGGTAGTCATTGCATGGTTTTACCATATTGGAAATCTTTCACACTTAATGTAAATGTGTTTGTTAATTGTCTACACACACACACACACACACACATAGATATAAATATTATGCCAGTTGTAAGATATGAAGCTGTATGCATGTTGTTTTATGTGATGTGTAGCATGTAGGTTTTGCATCAGTAGCAGCCTGCCCAGCAGCATTCACCACGGCGGAGGAAATCAGACCCATCGTGTGCAGGGTGGTTATCTACCTACAGAGGGACATGTCAGGAGAGAGCTGCCTGCACCAGCTTCAGCCGCAAACCGGGCCCATTGTGTCAGTCTCTTCAGTGGCCTGCCCCAAGGCTAACACCTGCACATACCGCAGTGTCACCGGCAACAAGTACGTGCAGCTCAATGTTGGCGGAAATCTTTACTATTCCACACTGCAAGTGCTCACTCGACAGGACACCCTCCTGAGGTCCATGTTCAGCGGCAAGATGGAGGTGCTCACTGATAAGGAAGGTGAGTTATTTAGACAGTGCCGAGATACGATGTAACCATTTTAGCCTTGGTTTGCAGTACTGATGTTGTTATGTGAATTCTGTTTTTTTTTTTTTTTTTTTAAGGCTGGATTCTAATAGATCGCTGTGGGAAACACTTTGGTTTGATTCTCGGTTATCTCCGTGATGGATTTGTGACCTTGCCCAAGAGCAGACGGGGTATCATGGAGCTCCTAGCAGAAGCCAAGTATTACCAGATCCAGGGATTGATAGACTTGTGCCAGAGAGCCCTGCAGGTTGGTTGAGACTTTCCTGATTATTCTTGTTTTTGTGTGATTTTCATGAAAATATTCAGGTTATATTTCATTCCACAATTAAATGAAAGAAATTAGATATTTAAAATTGTGCCATTTTAAAGCAAGCATATATCTCCTACACTTTTTTTTTTTATTGTTGTAATGCAAATAAGAATCTGTCATTCTTGTTACTGAAATATGGAAGAAAAAAGATATATTATTTACATTTTTAAATACTTTACATCTGGGTAGAATTAGTTTTACTGCTTCTTATATACGATCATTTTAATTAAGACTAATCATCGTGTACTGTATAGCAGTAAAATAAAACGTGTATTGTAGTAATGATAATCCTGTTTGAAAATAATGGGAATATTAAAGGTTAGGGTGCATTATGGTAATGGGAACTGGGGCAAAGTCTTGTAATATCATATAATAATATACAAGTTTGGGGTAGGTGAAAGGTTTTTTATGTTTTAGTCTCTTACGCTCAGAAAGGCTGAATTAATTTGAGCAAAAAAACACATAAAAGCTGTAATATTGTGAAATATTATTACAATTTAAAATAACTTATATTTTTTATGAAACTGTTGAAAACAGTTGAAAATCAGTTTTTGTGCTGATTTTTGTGGAAATTGTAAGGCATTTTTTGAGGGTTTTTTAACAAATAGAAAGCTTAACCCCTTAACTGTCACCGTCCCACATCCCTATTCGTTAAAAAAGACGCTTGGCGCTCTTTTTTTGTTGTCCTTTTTCTCTATCAAATCTTTTAGTAATTATCATAAATTATATATCGTTTGAAAGCTTAGAAGCTCAAGATTTATCCTGTGAAAACCATTTTGAAATCGGACATTGCGTTACCATGGAAATGATGCTTTAAAATCTTTTGGCGGTCTCCTCCCCCTTAGCAGCGGTGTCAAGTGTCATATTACAAAATGCATTACGGCCTTTTAGAATCAAAACTTTTTATAATCTTGATAAAAAACATATCATTGGAAAGGTCTGAGTCTCAGGATTCCATATATGGTGGTTATTTTGTGAGAGTAATATGGACAGAGAAATCTAGATATTTGTGACAGAAAAATTAATCAAAAAAATTTCAATGGAGTTTGGATGGCACCCGGTGGCTATTTGTGGTATAACGCCCTAAATAAAATCTCACAGGAACCTCAATTTTTTTCATATCAACTTCAAATTTGGAACATAACTTATTTAGACATAAGACTTTAATTTTATAGCAATTTTAGAGTAAAACCTGTTATGTAAAATATTTATTATATATAAAATAAAATTAGTACAGTGTATTTTCTTTATAGTAAATTTAAACCTTTTAAAACTTTTTGATACTTTCTTTTTTTTTTTTCACTTTTTTTTTTTTTTTTTTTAATTTCAAAAATTCCACTTTTACAATAATCTGCTGATTTTCTTCTTTAAAAAGAGACCAACCTTAGGTCTGTATTCCAAAGTCTCCGTAAATTACAACAATTTAAGTTTGGATAGTGCACTTTCATGCATATTTTAAAAATGAGGGGTGACAGTTAAGGGGTTAAAAGCTGCATTGATTTGAAATAGAAATCTTTTGTAATATTATTTAAGTCTTTACTGTCACTTTTGAAAAATGTAATAAACATGCTGACATAAGTTTGCTTAATAAAAGTAGTAAAATTTCTTTGAGAAAAAAATCAATTTTACTGACTGCAGACCTTAAATTTAGTGTATGTGTAGAATGTAAAGAATAATGGAAACTATTTAAATGGTCCTAATTGCAAACTTCATTTTTTTTTTATGTCTATCTGTCAGAAATAAATGCATACATACAGATATTTCTTGGAAGGCTTTGTGACATTGTTCCATTTTTTTTAAATATATTTGTTTAATATTTGTTTGTTTGTTGGTAGAATACTGAAGAAAAGGCTTTGTGTGTTATCCCAGTCATAACATCTCCTAAAGAGGAAGACAGGCTGATACAAGGCTGCGTAAGGGTGAGACTTTCATGGAGTGCAAATATTCCCTGTTTTTTGGTGTTTGTTTTATGTTCACACATAAAGCAAGATAATCTGCAACTCTGAATGTCTTTTGCCTTTATTATTGTTCCACTTATAGCCTGTTGTAAAACTGCTTTACAATCGAGGTAACAACAAATATTCCTATACAAGGTAAATACCAGCGTTTTAACATTCAACATGATTTACCTTTTTGAGAAATTCAGTTGGCTTCTAGTGTTCTTATTTTCTTTTTGATTGGTGTTTATCTTCCTCAAAAGCAACTCGGATGACAACCTACTCAAGAATATCGAGTTGTTTGAGAAGCTGTCTCTGAGCTACAGCAGTCGTGTGCTCTTCATTAAAGATGTCATCGGAGACGAGATCTGCTGCTGGTCCTTTTACGGACAGAGCCGTAAGCTAGCAGAAGTCTGCTGCACATCCATCGTTTATGCTACTGAGAAGAAGCAGACAAAGGTAAGTCTTGTTTGAAAAGGTATTTCGATAGACACTTTCATAGCCTGTTTGAACGTGTCAAAGAAGAGCTCTCGTAATGCGCTCAGGTTGAGTTTCCAGAAGCACGGATCTATGAGGAGACGCTAAATGCCCTGCTTTATGAGACTCTCCCAGTCCCAGATAACTCCCTGTTGGAGGCCACCCGCAGACGGAACAATTGTTGCTCACACAGTGAAGAGGAGGAGGCTGTGGAACTGAGGGAGCGTGTGCGGCGCATTCACGTTAAAAGATACAGCACTTATGACGACAGACCACTTGGACATTAGTCTAACTGTGAATTGAGGCTTCCAAGAGATTTTATATATATCCTTCCAACTAGTGCCTCTGTTTTCACATTGTCTGTGGAGAACACTAAACTACCAGCACCGTTTAACCACTTTGTAGTTTGCTGCCTGAACAAATTGCTGCTTTCTTTTTTTTTTTTTTTTTTTTTTTTTTTTTTTTGTAGGTGGCTTGACAATCAATGTTTTGGATGAAATGCGGCTTGAACATTAATGTGAACATAACACAAAAAGTTGATCATGAACTAGCATCAGTTCCTATATTTTAATTTATTTACGTCATTATTTGGTTGTTTTTTAGGAAAACACTATGTTTTTAAACAGTAGTTACTAAGATGAATTTGCCAAGAAGTACTTTACTCTGTTTCTGCTAACTGTACAGGATAATATACAATCCTGCCTTATGCCTACATTAATCATCAAGTACTGTGATTTGATAAAAAATAAATCATGTGTATGGACTTGGGGTGTTGTATTTGGGAAAATCAGGTTGTAGTGTTTGATAATTTTTCTTTTTTTTCTTTTTTTGTCTAGGAAGATGAAAAGAAATGTGTTTTAATACTTAATGAATTAATGTGACCTAAAAGTTTCCTACTCTAGTTATTTAACACTCACAAAATATTTTCTTAAACTTAGGGTAGTTCACCCAAAAATTAAAAATCTTTTAAACAATAATTCAGGATTATTTGCCTATACATTTAAAGTTAGTATGGTCCAAAACAACATTGGACCCCTTTGACTGTCAATGTATGAACCAAAAAAAAAAAAAAAAAGAAATTTTTCAAAGTGTCATCTTTCGTGGTTTTTTTATTTGAATTAAAAGTATTTTATTTTTATCTAGTAACTTTAACAGCAGATACTGAAAGAATAGTTTACCCAAAAATGAAAACATGTATCGCCTTCAGGCCATTCAAGATGTAGATGATTTTGTTTCTTCACAGGAACAGATTTGGAGAAATTTATATCACTTGCTCACCAGTGGATCCTCTGCAGTGAATGGGTGCCGTCAGAATGAGAGTCCAAACAGCTGATTAAAACATCACAATAATTCACAAGTAATCCACAACACTCCAGTCCATCAATTAATATCTTATGAAATGAAAAGCTGCTTGTTTGCATGTTTAAATTCCATTAATTTCTATTTTAAGTTTGTAAATCCATCAATACATTTTAACTAAAATATGAGTCCTTTATCATAAGATTGCTTCCTCCATTGAAAAAGTCGTCCCAGCTGAATCACGGGAGAAATTTGTGCAGATCAAGAACCAGATCAAAAACAGTTCTAAACAAATATGTCAGTGGATTTCTGATGTAAGAAGAGTTATGCATTATGGATGCGGTTAAAACACATTAATGATGGAATTGTTTCTTACAGACAAACAGCTTTTTATTTCAGAAGGCGTTACTTGATGCACAGGAGTCATGTGGATAACTTATGGATTATTGTGATGTTTTTAGTAGGTGTTTGGACTCTCATTCTGACGGCACCCATTCACTGCAGAGGATTCTTTGGTGAGCAAGTGATGTAATGCTAAATTTCTCTGAATCTCTTGTGATAAAGAAACAAACTAATCTATATCTACATAAACATTAAGCAAATTTTAATTTTGGGTTAACTAATTTATAAATAAATTATACCACAAACCCCTTAAACGGCTTTGAAATATTTAATATCAACTCAGTAGTTTAAATTTGTGCTAGTTATTTTTTCCAGTTGGCTGCACCTGTGCCATTTATATGCCCAGCTTCCATAATAGGATGTGAGACTATAACCATCATGCATCACGTATCTTTTCATCCAGTATGAACATCATGTCTTGTTGAACGCCTAATGACAATGTCTGATTAGTTGAACCACCACAGGCGCCTCCATCTGAGCTGTCAAATGTGGAGGGGAGCTAAAAATAAATCATACGGCGCGTGAAGACATTTATCCCATTGATCAACAATGCCAAGGGGCGGGGCCAGCGGTGATTGCGTCATAAAGGAACCGAAGATGGCTTCACGATGCGCTACAGCAGCGCTTAGATGCGTCAATGCTCAGCTGTCAGTACACACATTTATATGAAAAGGAAGGAAGGGTAAAGAAATACTGGGAGGAAGGCAGGCGAGCCGTTCAGATTTATGTCTCCAGCCTGCACTTGGGTTGTTTAACAGTCAGGGACAATGGGTTCGACTACAGATGAAGAATTTAAAGAGAAATTACTATGGAACGTCAAAAGAGAAGTAAGTGCAATTCATTTATTTCTTGTCTTAGTTTTGATTGAATGCTAAAACAAGCGTGCACGATCAGCTCACATGCATGCTTTGCATCTGATTTAGTGCATGCATATAAGTTTCGGATGCGCTGATGCTTACAGTGATGAATTAATGTGTAACGAGTTGCATTTACGAGCGCTCAGGTAGGCTATTATATTTCTTATAGGTTCACATTCAAACCCTTTCACCTGTAGCGCTGGAGAGGTCGGCTATTTCCTTCCTCATCCGCCTGTAACTTAATGTAGCTATGGGAGACTGATTTAATCAATGGTTTCTGCGGTGATCAATAGATTCTGCCTTCTGCAAATGGCTAAATACAATCTAAACCGAGTACGTTTTTAGTGTCGAATATGCTCCTAGCCTGTTGCAATGTAAACAAAAACGAGTTGACATTGAATTTCCATTGACAGACACTTGAGGGGCTGAGCGCTCAGAGCGCGCTAGGTTTATTTATAACGCGACTGAAAGAGAGAGCGCGCTACTTTATTAAATGACTAGAGATCGTTGCATTGATTGCTCTGCAAGTTACCTGTTTTGACCTGGGCTTATTTTCTTTTTATCACATGCAGAGAAACTTTCTCATGTGGAATACAACAATAACTTCATTTTTGAGTTAATTTCAATGATCAGATAAGTTTAATGTGAGGGGGTTATCATGCAGTCAAATTCATATCTGCATTATATAAGACCAGTATGGCCATTGTTGGTTCACACACTATAAGTTGAGCTGGCTTCAAACTCATTATTAAAAACTGTTTAATATGACTAAATTAAGTAAACAATAATGTACATGTAATGAAGTATTTTTGCTGTTGCGCTTACTACATTGTTGCTTACAAAATAAATAAAAACATGACATTAATTTGAAATTATTAATTTACTTCTAAATGAGCGTAAAGCTTCGTCTTAGAATAATAGTCCAATAAAACAACTCAAAAACATCTTAACTTCTGGACAGTGCAGCAGAAATATCTAGTTAATAAATTTAGATAATATACAAATATATTAGCCCACTCAATGTTGTGATCGACCAATCAGATTCAAGTATTCAAGAGTGCCTTGTAATGGAAAACAGATTCATCCAAGGTATTATTTTAACCTAAAAAAGGAGTAAAACCGTATATTAAAAATTCTGTAGGAACCATGTTATGCCAATTCAAAATAAGTAGACTGCGATAAATATGAATGAACTGTTCTTGAGTGTATTTTGTAATAATTATTTGATAAGACTTCACATTCACAGAGTTTCGAATGTTTTCACTCCAGGAACTGTACAGTGGGAGAAGCTGTTACAGTCTTTTATATCAGTGTAATTAATTCTTATCTTTTCCCCCCACAGTGCAGGGAACGCTAGTTTTAAATCCAGCCCTCATGAATAATAGAAATCTTGAATGAATTGCTGCAAAGAATAGATGTCCTAAATTGGTACCAGCATGTCTTATGTGTCAGAACAGACTGTGTCCACATAACTGATTCAGCCTCTTGAACTTAATGCACAGTCCTGGCAGACATCATTTCTCATGATAGTTAAGGGCATGTCTAATATTATGGATGTGATAATCAAAGTCTTAAGGTATTTAGCCTCAGGTGGCTCAGTGGCCTGGGTTAATAAGGAAATCAATTTTTAACATCATCTCATTCATCAAGTTTTAAAGAACTTTTGTGCATCCTATTCATTCAAATCACCTATTTTTACCTCTAAAATGAGTCACTTCGTCCACAGAGATGTACTGGACTCTTTAGTTAACATAGAGTAACATTGATTTCCATTGATTAATAGTGCTTTTCTTGTAGGTCATTCCACATTTATATGTCTATGCCTATTTATGACATATGGTGTATTTATATATATGAAATATATAACTCTACAAAAAACCTCACTTTTTTGGTTTTCAGTTATTTTAAGCATTGTAAATGTATAGTGAGGAAATACAGTATCTGAATGAATACTTTCTTTACACAATGCATTCAGCTTATAACAGTCTTGCTGTACACACAGGATTAGATTTTTATTCCTCCATTGACTTTCTTTGTGTAACATCCCAGTTCTCTGTTACTTTAAGCTGCAGTCAGCTGCCTTCTGGTTGCCTAGGAACTGAAAGCATCAGCAGCTACCTAAGAAGTTAAATTGCATCAGTGGACGATTAATACAGTTGCATGAAGCAGGGATTGTCACAAATGGCTCCCACAAGTGCAAAACAACTTAGTTTAATTTTCCTGTTCTCTGCTTTTTTCCCCATCAATATTTATTGGCTGCATTGAGCAACATTACACCATTTTGCAATGATCTATTTAATATTTATGAAATATTTTTTGCGTCTGCAGAACTGCATACCCCCCTTTTTTTTGTCAGATTTTCTGTCAAGAGCTTAGATTTTGAACTGCATTCTGCTTCATAGGCTTTTCTTTTTATAGCTGTGCATGTGATTGAGTCTGTCTTTGTAGGTGTTCACTATATCCTTTTAATCTGAGAAGAGGATGCCAGAGCTCTTTGTATTTTCAGACGTTGGATGGTGTATTAACTGAGCATATTGTGAAGATATCTCTCCACATGTTGTGTGTGTGTGTGGACTGACAAGCTCTGATTGCCCCTTATTTCAGCTGTAAAAATCCTTGAGTGATGACTTCATTAACGCCATTGTTACCGCTGTCAGCTTAGCTGGAAATGGGTTTTAATGCCATTGTGTTCATTTGAATCATGTGAAGTATTTGCACTATTCGAAGCATCCGACCATTCTCGTGTCTTTCGAGACATGTTCGAGACATGTTATGTAATGCAACAGGCTGCTCTAGTGAACTGGTTTTAAAACTATTTAATTTTTTGTTTTTCATTTCATCCCAAGGACAACAGCAAATATTTAATATCAGCCTTTAAAAAAATAGTACGGTCAAAAGTGAAAGTTTCTGAAAATTTACTCACCTTCAGGTCATCCAAGAGGTAGATATGTTTGTTTCTTCAGAGGAGGAGATTTGGAGAAATGTTGCATTACATTACTTTGCATTACATTACATGCTCACCAATGGTTCCTCTGCAGTGAATGGGTGCCGTCAGAATGAGAGTCCAAACAGCTGATTAAAACATCACAATAATCCACAAGTAATCCACACCATTCCAGTCCATCAATTGTTTTGTGAAAATCTACATGTTTGTAAGAAACAAATAGATCATTGGACATTTTAACTTTAAACTTTAAAACTTCTGGCCAAAATATGAATCCATAATCTATAATAATGCTTCTTCCAGTGCAAAAGTCTGTCCTCTCATATCAAAATTCACTGACATATTCGTTTAGAACTGTTTTGTACTGTTTTCACTTTCCACAAACGGAGCTTGATCTGTGCATATTTCTCTCCTGATTCAGACAAGATTATTTATTTTTTTTACTGGAGAAAGTTATATTATGGATAGATGACTCTTATTTTAGCTAGAAGCAGTGGTTTGAAGTTAAAAACATCTTAAAGATGGATTTGTTCATTACAAGCACAGTTTTTCACTTCGCAAGACAGTAATTGATGGACTGGAGTCGTGTGGATTACTTGTGGATTATTGTGATGTTTTTATCAGATGTTTGGGCTCTCATTCTGACGGCACCCATTCATTGCAGAGGATCCATTGGTGAGCTACATTTCTCCAAATCTTTTTCGATAAAAAAACATACTCATCTACATTTTGGATGGCCTAAGGGTGAGTAGATTTTCAGTGAACTTTCATTTTTGGGTGAACTATTTCTTTAAATTGTCTTGCTTTTGCTGACTGTTGGCCTTGTGGCAAATCTCATACCATAGGACGCGCACAAGTCATGCCCATAATCAGCAGATGGCCATAATTTGCTCCTTCTTATTGGTACAATTACCCTTCTGCTGTTCTTCAAATTACATAAACAGTATAAAGCCACCTGCAAGGATTGTGATTAATTAGTCTGGGATTTGCTGCATGTAGTACTGACAGTTGGAAGAGAAAAATGTGACAAAGACTCATTCTACACAGTTCCTTGCACTCCCAGGGAAACTTATCAATTGACTGATGCTAATTAAAGCATTTGTGGTTACGCTGTCATGATTAATTAGTTGCTTTTGTGCACCCGATTCCAAGAATTTTGACTTGCCATTATTTTTTGCCAGTCTTTACTGCTCCTAATTGCGTGTCTTTCCATGTCTAGGTGAAGCAGATTATGGAGGAGGCGGTGACCAAGAAGTTTGTACATGAAGACAGCAGCCACATTATTGCGCTTTGCAGTGAGTACAGTGTGAGAGAAGAGGTGTTTTGTATCACGCGGACCAATGCTGATGTTTTTATGCCTTGCATTTGCATTGTGACATATAAAATGTTGTTGATTGTGCTGATTTTAATGTCACCAAATTATTTTGCTGGTTTATGGTTTGAAATTGTGAGAATATTTTGTAATAGTCTTCAAAGTTGAAATTCGTTAATAAATGATCATGCTGTGGTAAAAGTGAGTTAGGGCTATTGTGGAGTTAAATTGTAGTTTCTCAATTTCCAAACAATTTTTGTGAATTCATTTTGCAAGTTAAAGTATTAAAAAATTAAAACATCTAATATGTAGTATATATTACACTTTATAAAGAAAACCCAATAATTACTCTATTAAAATATATAGAATGAAATAATTATGAAAAATATAAATTTAAATTGAACAATGTATTTCTTTCTGAAAAATAGCTGCAACTGGTATTGCAAATTCATATTGTGAATTTAAATGATTAACTAATAATTAATGTAGATAAATATAACATTTAGTAAAGAAAACCTAATAATAACTGCGAAATATGTAAAAATATATAGATATAAATATAAGTAAAAAATATATTTATTTCTGACATATAAAAATTGCTCAATTTCCCTGCTGATATTGCAAATTGAATTATTTAAAAATCTTAAAATTAATTAACTAATAATTAATATGCATGCATGTAAACTTTTTGTAAAGAGCCTAATAATCACTAAGAAATATTTTAAAATATATAGATATAAATAGAAATATATTATTTCTGACTCTTAAAAATAGATGCGCAATTTCCCAGTTTTACAAATTCATATTACAAATTAAATTATTAATTAACTAATAATTATTATATATTAATATAACTTTTTGTATAAAGACAGCATGTGATGAAAAATGTTTCTTTCAGACACATATAAAATTATGTTGCTAAAAATAGAATTTCTAGAAAAAAAGTGCATATATTAGCAGTAATATTATATGTAATATATAATATAGGCACTAGTCTAAACCTGGACCGGCAGAAAAATCATTTTTGATGTGCCTTTACATATGAGAGCCCTCATCGGGAAAGACTTTAGAGGCGATGGCTGGGGCTCGGTGGCATGATGATACTTCCAGAGCTTTGGATCACTGCCAACAATAAGGTTGATTTGTCCGGTGCGAATGACTCGGAGTGTGTGTGTGTGTGTGTGTGTGTGTGTGTGTGTGTGTGTGTGTGTGTGACTCACACTCTTTACTCCAGTGACACAGAGACAGGCTGGAACATTAACCCAGGCTCAGCCTCATTACGTTAGTGACACACCAGTGCTGTGTGGCACCACAGATATTGCTTAGTCAAGTTTCCTCAATCTACAAATATAAATGCAGTTGTTATATGAATGGAAAAAGTAATGTACTGTGTTATTACACAGCTTTGTTAACATTTACAACCACATTTTGCCTTCGTACAGTAGGGAGTAGTGATTTGCCCACAGAAAGCACTTGTTCTAAGTGTTTATGCAAATATGAATTCCGTTTATCATTTGTGGTGAATTTGTATTTCACACATAGCAGATATTCTTGCGCTGCCGCTGCTTGAGCTTGTTGATATTTACAGTTTGTGTCTCTTGTCATCCAATATGGCGTGCCAGCTTTTGCTTTGAGGCTCAGTTGTTGTGTTGTGAATTTCAAAACCCCGGAAGAGCTGTAAGATCTAAGCAGCAATGTACAAGACATCAGGACCAATCAAAAATCAGCGTGCCCATGTTTGCCTGAGTGGCCTGAACTCTTTTTATAAGTATGCAGTGCTGCCATGTTTATACAGAATGTTAAATTTATCCAAACACATGTTATTTTCACTGACTGCTCTCGTTTAGAAGGCTAAACTGGAACGGCTTCTGTGTATCGAGGTTAAAGGTCACAGGATAATAAGCAGTGATGTCAGCCCTCGGCTAGTCTGTGACTCATCTCTGTCCTTCCGTTAGCCGGTTAGCACTGTTTAATTGTGGAACGTCCGTTAATAAATTTGAATTATTACTTTTGTTACTCGGGCACTTTTTTTTTATGGACACCGTAACGAGGACATCTTCATTCGGCATTCCTTTTCATGAGCAATTCTCATATTCCAACTCCTTGTCATTTAGAGCTGTGTAAATGCTATTGCAATAGCTATTGAACTTCATAACTACAGCAGATCTAACCTTCTTAATGCTTAATATTCTTCACCAAGTGCTGTATAATGTTTGAATAGCGACACTAAGCTCAACTCTGCAGAAGTGTGCATATTGAGGAAATGAGTTTTGCACACAGCTTGTGTGAATCAAAATAATCAAATTATACACACACACTTTGTATTTATTAAGTTTAATATTTTGTATATTAAATGTTTACTAAGTATAGTTATTTTTAAGGTTGTTTATTTTTTTATAATTTTTTTTAATTTGTAATTATTTTATATTATATATAATTTAACTTACTGATACTGAACGTGTGTGTGTGTGTATGTGTGTATATATATATATATATATATGTGTGTATGTATGTATATATATATATATATATATATATATATGCTACCAGTCAAAAGTACAGCAAAAACAGTAAAATTTTTAAAATATTTTACTATTTAAAATAACTGTTTTCTATTTGAATATCTGTTAAAATGTAATTTATTCCTATGATCAAAGCTGAATTTTTAGCATCATTACTGCAGTCTTCAGTGTGACTTGATCCTTCAGAAATCATATATGCTGATTTGCTGTTCAAGAAATATTTATTATTATTATTATTATTATTATTATTATTATTATTATTATTATTATTATTATTATCTATATTTAAAACAACTGAGTAAATTTTTTCATGATTCTTTGAATGGAAAGATCCAAAGATCAGCATTTATCTGAAATAAAAAGCTTTTGTAACATTATACACTATACCATTTAAAAGCTTGGAGTCAGTACAATTTTTTTTTTTTTTTTTTTGGGA